>OY804583.1:600000-968532 GCA_963680875.1 Bathymodiolus brooksi
TTGTAAGATAATCATGTAATTAACACAGTACCTAATATGACGTATATATTTGATGATAATTCTAGTCAGATGGTTATGTAGTTAACACATGACCTAATATGACATCTATAGTAGAAAATAATGTTAGTAAGATAGTCATGTAATCACCTCAGGACCTAATATGACGTCTATAGTGGTTGATAATGTTAGTAAGATAGTCATGTAATTAACACAAGACCTAATATGACGTCTATAGTAGATGATAATGTTAGTAAGATATTCATGTTATTAAAAAAGGATCTAATATGACGTCTATAGTAGAAAATAAGGTTAGTAAGATAGTCTTTTAATTAACTCAGGACCTACTATGACGTCTAAAGTAGATGATAATGATAGTTGGTTAGTCATGTAATTAACCCATGACCTAATATGATGTCTATAGTAGATAATAATGTTAGAAAGATAGTCATTTAATTAACACAGGTTCTAATATGACGTCTATAGTAGATGATAATGTTAGTGAGATAGTCATGCAATTACCTCAGGACCTAATATGACGTCTATAGTGGTTGATAATGTTAGTAAGATAGTCATGTAATTAACACAAGACCTAATATGACGTCTATAGTAGATGATAATGTTAGTAAGATATTCATGTTATTAAAAAAGGATCTAATATGACGTCTATAGTAGAAAATAAGGTTAGTAAGATAGTCTTTTAATTAACTCAGGACCTACTATGACGTCTAAAGTAGATGATAATGTTAGTAAGATAGTCATGTTATTATCCCATGTCCTAATGTGACGTCAATAGTCGATTTTAATCTTTGTAAGATAATCATGTAATTGACTCAGGACCTAATATTAAGTCTAAAGTAGATAGTAATGTTAGTAAGATTGTCATGTAATTAACTCAGGACATAATATGATGTCTATAGTAGATGATAATGTTAGTAAGATAGTCATGTAATTAACTCAGGACCTAATATGACGTCTATAGTAGATAATAATGTTAGTAAGATAGTCATGTAATTAACTCAGGACTAATATGATGTCTATAGTAGATGAAAATGTTAGTAAGATAGTCATGTAATCACCCCGGGACCTAATATGACGTCTATAGTAGATGATAATGTTAGTAGGATAGTCTTTCAATTAACTCAGGATCCAATATGACGTCTATATTAGAAAATAATGTTTAGAGGCTAATCTTTCAATTAACTCAGGACCTAATATGACGTCTATATTAGATGATAATATTAGTCAGATAGTCATCTAATTAACCCATGACCTAATATGATGTCTATAGTAGATGATCATGTTAGTAAGCTAGTCATGTAATTAACTCAGGACCTAATATGTCGTCTATCGTAGATGATACTGTTAGTTGGATAGTCATCTAATTAACCCATGACCTAATATGATGTCTATAATAGATAATAATGTTAGAAAGATAGTCATTTAATTAACTCAGAATCTAATATGACGTCTATAGTAGAAAATAATGTTAGTATGATAGTCTTTTAATAACTCAGGACCTACTATGACGTCTAAAGTAGATGATAATGTTAGTAAGATAGTCATGTAATTAACTCAGGACATAATATGACGTCTATAATAGATGATAATGTTAGTAAGATAATCATGTAATTAACGCAGGACCTACTATGACGTCTAAAGTAGTTGATAATGTTAGTAAGATAGTCATGTAATTAACCCATGACCAAATATGATATCTATAGTAGATGATAAAGTCAGTGAGATAGTTATTTAATTAACTCAGGACCTAATGTGACGTCAATAGTAGATGATAATGTTAGTAAGATAGTCAGGTAATTAAAGCAGGACCTACTATGACATCTAAAGTAGTTGATAATGTTAGTAAGATAGTCATCTAATTAACACCTGACCTAATATGATATATATAGTAGATGATGATGTTAGTGAGATAGTTATGTAATTAACTCAGGTTCTAATATGACGTCTATAGTAGATGATAATGTTAGTGAGATAGTCATGCAATTACCTCAGGACCTAATATGACGTCTATAGTGGTTGATAATGTTAGTAAGATAGTCATGTAATTAACACAAGACCTAATATGACGTCTATAGTAGATGATAATGTTAGTAAGATATTCATGTTATTAAAAAAGGATCTAATATGACGTCTATAGTAGAAAATAAGGTTAGTAAGATAGTCTTTTAATTAACTCAGGACCTACTATGACGTCTAAAGTAGATGATAATGTTAGTAAGATAGTCATGTTATTATCCCATGTCCTAATGTGACGTCAATAGTCGATTTTAATCTTTGTAAGATAATCATGTAATTGACTCAGGACCTAATATTAAGTCTAAAGTAGATAGTAATGTTAGTAAGATTGTCATGTAATTAACTCAGGACATAATATGATGTCTATAGTAGATGATAATGTTAGTAAGATAGTCATGTAATTAACTCAGGACCTAATATGACGTCTATAGTAGATAATAATGTTAGTAAGATAGTCATGTAATTAACTCAGGACTAATATGATGTCTATAGTAGATGAAAATGTTAGTAAGATAGTCATGTAATCACCCCGGGACCTAATATGACGTCTATAGTAGATGATAATGTTAGTAGGATAGTCTTTCAATTAACTCAGGATCCAATATGACGTCTATATTAGAAAATAATGTTTAGAGGCTAATCTTTCAATTAACTCAGGACCTACTATGACGTCTATATTAGATGATAATATTAGTCAGATAGTCATCTAATTAACCCATGACCTAATATGATGTCTATAGTAGATGATCATGTTAGTAAGCTAGTCATGTAATTAACTCAGGACCTAATATGTCGTCTATCGTAGATGATACTGTTAGTTGGATAGTCATGTAATTAACCCATGACCTAATATGATGTCTATAATAGATAATAATGTTAGAAAGATAGTCATTTAATTAACTCAGAATCTAATATGACGTCTATAGTAGAAAATAATGTTAGTATGATAGTCTTTTAATAACTCAGGACCTACTATGACGTCTAAAGTAGATGATAATGTTAGTAAGATAGTCATGTAATTAACTCAGGACATAATATGACGTCTATAATAGATGATAATGTTAGTAAGATAATCATGTAATTAACGCAGGACCTACTATGACGTCTAAAGTAGTTGATAATGTTAGTAAGATAGTCATGTAATTAACCCATGACCAAATATGATATCTATAGTAGATGATAAAGTCAGTGAGATAGTTATTTAATTAACTCAGGACCTAATGTGACGTCAATAGTAGATGATAATGTTAGTAAGATAGTCAGGTAATTAAAGCAGGACCTACTATGACATCTAAAGTAGTTGATAATGTTAGTAAGATAGTCATCTAATTAACACCTGACCTAATATGATATATATAGTAGATGATGATGTTAGTGAGATAGTTATGTAATTAACTCAGGTTCTAATATGACGTCTATAGTAGATGATAATGTTAGTGAGATAGTCATGCAATTACCTCAGGACCTAATATGACGTCTATAGTGGTTGATAATGTTAGTAAGATAGTCATGTAATTAACACAAGACCTAATATGACGTCTATAGTAGATGATAATGTTAGTAAGATATTCATGTTATTAAAAAAGGATCTAATATGACGTCTATAGTAGAAAATAAGGTTAGTAAGATAGTCTTTTAATTAACTCAGGACCTACTATGACGTCTAAAGTAGATGATAATGTTAGTAAGATAGTCATGTTATTATCCCATGTCCTAATGTGACGTCAATAGTCGATTTTAATCTTTGTAAGATAATCATGTAATTGACTCAGGACCTAATATTAAGTCTAAAGTAGATGGTAATGTTAGTAAGATAGTCATGTAATTAACTCAGGACTAATATGATGTCTATAGTAGATGATAATGTTAGTAAGATAGTCATGTAATTAACTCAGGACCTAATATGACGTCTATAGTAGATAATAATGTTAGTAAGATAGTCATGTAATTAACTCAGGACTAATATGATGTCTATAGTAGAAGAAAATGTTAGTAAGATAGTCATGTAATTACCCCGGGACCTAATATGACGTCTATAGTAGATGATAATGTTAGTAGGATAGTCTTTCAATTAACTCAGGATCCAATATGACGTCTATAGTAGAAAATAATGTTCAGAGGCTAGTCTTTCAATTAACTCAGGACCTACTATGACGTCTATAGTAGATGATAATATTAGTCAGATAGTCATCTAATTAACCCATGACCTAATATGATGTCTATAGTAGATGATCATGTTAGTAAGCTAGTCATGTAATTAACTCAGGACCTAATATGTCGTCTATCGTAGATGATACTGTTAGTTGGATAGTCATGTAATTAACCCATGACCTAATATGATGTCTATAGTAGATAATAATGTTAGAAAGATAGTCATTTAATTAACTCAGAATCTAATATGACGTCTATAGTAGAAAATAATGTTAGTATGATAGTCTTTTAATAACTCAGGACCTACTATGACGTCTAAAGTAGATGATAATGTTAGTAAGATAGTCATGTAATTAACTCAGGACATAATATGATGTCTATAATAGATGATAATGTTAGTAAGATAATCATGTAATTAACGCAGGACCTACTATGACGTCTAAAGTAGTTGATAATGTTAGTAAGATAGTCATGTAATTAACCCATGACCAAATAATGATATCCATAGTAGATGATAAAGTCAGTGAGATAGTTATTTAATTAACTCAGGACCTAATGTGACGTCAATAGTAGATGATAATGTTAGTAAGATAGTCATGTAATTAAAGCAGGACCTACTATGACATCTAAAGTAGTTGATAATGTTAGTAAGATAGTCATCTAATTAACACCTGACCTAATATGATATATATATAGTAGATGATGATGTTAGTGAGATAGTTATGTAATTAACTCAGGTTCTAATATGACGTCTATAGTAGAAGATAATGTTAGTAAGATAGTCATGTAATTAACCCATGACCTAATATAACATCTATAGTATATGCTAAAGTTAGTAAGATAGTCATGTAATTAACCCATGACCTAATATGACGTCTATAGTAGATAATCATATTAGAAAGAAAGTCATGTAATTAACCCAGGACCTAATATGACGTCTATAGTAGAAGATAATGTAAGTAAGATAGTCGTGTAATTAACACATGACCTAATATGACGTCTATAGTAGATGATAATATTAGTAAGATAGTCATGTAATTCACAAAGGATCTCATATGACGTCTATAGTAGAAAATAATGTTTGTAAGATAGTCTTTCAATTAACTCAGGACCTACTATGACGTCTATAGTAGATGATAATGTTAGTCAGATAGTCATCTAATTAACACCTGACCTAATATGATGTCCATAGTAGTTGATAATGTTAGTAAGATAGTCATGTAATTAACCCATGACCTAATATGATATCTATAGTAGATGATGATGTTTGTGAGATAGTTATGTAATTAACTCAGGACCTAATGTGATGTATATATTAGATGATAATTCTATGCAGATAGTTACGTAGTTAACTCAGGACCTAATATGACGTCTATAGTGATTGATAATATTAGTGAGATAGTCATGTAATTGCCTCAGGACCTAATATGACGTCTATAGTGGTTGATAATGTTAGTAAGATAGTCATGTAATTAACACAAGACCTAATATGACGTCTATAGTAGATGATAATGTTAGTAAGATATTCATGTTATTAAAAAAGGATCTAATATGACGTCTATAGTAGAAAATAATGTTAGTAAGATAGTCTTTTAATTAACTCAGGACCTACTATGACGTCTAAAGTAGATGATAATGTTAGTAAGACAGTCATGTTATTATCCCATGTACTAATGTGACGTCAATAGTCGATTTTAATCTTTGTAAGATAATCATGTAATTGACTCAGGACCTAATATTAAGTCTAAAGTAGATGGTAATGTTAGTAAGATTGTCATGTAATTAATTCAGGACATAATATGATGTCTATAGTAGATGATAATGTTAGTAAGATAGTCATGTAATTAACTCAGGACCTAATATGACGTCTATAGTAGAAAATATTGTTAGTATGATAGTCTTTTAATAACTCAGGACCTACTATGACGTCTAAAGTAGATGATAATGTTAGTAAGATAGTCATGTAATTAACTCAGGACATAATATGATGTCTATAATAGATGATAATGTTAGTAAGATAATCATGTAATTAACGCAGGACCTACTATGACGTCTAAAGTAGTTGATAATGTTAGTAAGATAGTCATGTAATTAACCCATGACCAAATATGATATCTATAGTAGATGATAAAGTCAGTGAGATAGTTATTTAATTAACTCAGGACCTAATGTGACGTCAATAGTAGATGATAATGTTAGTAAGATAGTCATGTAATTAAAGCAGGACCTACTATGACATCTAAAGTAGTTGATAATGTTAGTAAGATAGTCATCTAATTAACACCTGACCTAATATGATATATATAGTAGATGAAAATGTTAGTAAGATAGTCATGTAATCACCCCGGGACCTAATATGACGTCTATAGTAGATGATAATGTTAGTAGGATAGTCTTTCAATTAACTCAGGATCCAATATGACGTCTATATTAGAAAATAATGTTTAGAGGCTAGTCTTTCAATTAACTCAGGACCTACTATGACGTCTATAGTAGATGATAATATTAGTCAGATAGTCATCTAATTAACCCATGACCTAACATGATGTCTATAGTAGATGATCATGTTAGTAAGCTAGTCATGTAATTAACTCAGGACCTAATATGACGTCTATCGTAGATGATACTGTTAGTTGGATAGTCATGTAATTAACCCATGACCTAATATGATGTCTATAGTAGATAATAATGATAGAAAGATAGTCATTTAATTAACTCAGAATCTAATATGACGTCTATAGTAGAAAATAATGTTAGTATGATAGTCTTTTAATAACTCAGGACCTACTATGACGTCCATAGTAGATGATAATGATAGTAAGATAGTCATGTAATTAATAAAGGTTCTAATATGACGTCTATAGTAGAAAATAAGGTTTGTAACATAGTCTTTCAATTAACTCAGAACCTACTATGATGTCTATAGTAAATGGTAATGCTAGTCAGATAGTCATTTGATTAACCCATGACCTAAGATGATGTCCATTGTAGATGATAATGTTAGTACGATAGTCATGTAATTAACCCATGACCTAATATTACGTCTATATTAGATGATAATGTTAGTGATATAATCATGTAATTAACTCAGGGACTAATATGACATCTATAGTAGAAGATAATGTTAATAAGATAGTCGTGTAATTAAACCATGACCTAATATGACGTCTATAGTAGATTAAAATGTTATTAGGATAGTCATGTAATTAACCCATGACCTATTATGTCGTCTAAAGTAGATGATAATGTTAGTAAGATAGTCATGTAATTAACTCAGGACATAATATGATGTCTATAATAGATGATATTGTTAGTAATATAATCATGTAATTAACGCAGGACCTACTATGACGTCTAAAGTAGTTGATAATGTTAGTAAGATAGTCATGTAATTATCCCATGACCAAATATGATATCTATAGTAGATGATAAAGTCGGTGAGATAGTTATTTAATTAACTCAGGACCTAATGTGACGTCAATAGTAGATGATAATGTTAGTAAGATAGTCATGTAATTAACGCAGGACCTACTATGACATCTAAAGTAGTTGATAATGTTAGTAAGATAGTCATCTAATTAACACCTGACCTAATATAATATATATAGTAGATGATGATGTTAGTGAGATAGTTATGTAATTAACTCAGGTTCTAATATGACGTCTATAGTAGAAGATAATGTTAGTAAGATAGTCATGTAATTCACAAAGGATCTCATATGACGTCTATAGTAGAAAATAATGTTTGTAAGATAGTCTTTCAATTAACTCAGGACCTACTATGACGTCTATAGTAGATGATAATGTTAGTCAGATAGTCATCTAATTAACACCTGACCTAATATGATGTCCATAGTAGTTGATAATGTTAGTAAGATAGTCATGTAATTAACCCATGACCTAATATGATATCAATAGTAGATGATGATGTTAGTGAGATAGTTATGTAATAAACTCAGGACCAAATGTGATGTATATATTAGATGATAATTCTATGCAGATAGTTATGTAGTTAACTCAGGACCTAATATGACGTCTATAGTAGATGATAATGTTAGTGAAATAGTCATGCAATTGCCTCATGACCTAATAAGACGTCTATAGTGGTTGATAATGTTAGTAAGATAGTCATGTAATTAACACAAGACCTAATATGACGTCTATAGTAGATGATAATGTTAGTAAGATATTCATGTTATTAAAAAAGGATCTAATATGACGTCTATAGTAGAAAATAATGTTAGTAAGATAGTCTTTTAATTAACTCAGGACCTACTATGACGTCTAAAGTAGATGATAATGTTAGTAAGACAGTCATGTTATTATCCCATGTCCTAATGTGACGTCAATAGTCGATTTTAATCTTTGTAAAATAATCATGTAATTGACTCAGGACCTAATATTAAGTCTAAAGTAGATGGTAATGTTAGTAATATTGTCATGTAATTAATTCAGGACATAATATGATGTCTATAGTAGATGATAATGTTAGTAAGATAGTCATGTAATTAACTCAGGACCTAATATGACGTCCATAGTAGATGATAATGATAGTAAGATAGTCATGTAATTAATAAAGGTTCTAATATGACGTCTATAGTAGAAAATAAGGTTTGTAAGATAGTCTTTCAATTAACTCTGAACCTACTATGATGTCTATAGTAAATGGTAATGCTAGTCAGATAGTCATTTAATTAACCCATGACCTACGATGATGTCCATTGTAGATGATAATGTTAGTAAGATAGTCATGTAATTAACCCATGACCTAATATTACGTCTATATTAGATGATAATGTTAGTGAGATAATTATGTAATTAACTCAGGACCTAATATGACATCTATAGTAGAAGATAATGTTAATAAGATAGTCGTGTAATTAAACCATGACCTAATATGACGTCTATAGTAGATTAAAATGTTAGTAGGATAGTCATGTAATTAACCCATGACCTATTATGTCGTCTAAAGTAGATGATAATGTTAGTAAGATAGTCATGTTATTAACTCAGGACATAATATGATGTCTATAATAGATGATAATGTTAGTAATATAATCATGTAATTAACGCAGGACCTACTATGACGTCTAAAGTAGTTGATAATGTTAGTAAGATAGTCATGTAATTAACCCATGACCAAATATGATATCTATAGTAGATGATAAAGTCAGTGAGATAGTTATTTAATTAACTCAGGACCTAATGTGACGTCAATAGTAGATGATAATGTTAGTAAGATAGTCATGTAATTAACGCAGGACCTACTATGACATCTAAAGTAGTTGATAATGTTAGTAAGATAGTCATCTAATTAACACCTGACCTAATATAATATATATAGTAGATGATGATGTTAGTGAGATAGTTATGTAATTAACTCAGGTTCTAATATGACGTCTATAGTAGATGATAATGTTAGTAAGATAGTCATGTAATTAACCCATGACCTAATATGACATCTATAGTATATGCTAAAGTTAGTAAGATAGTCATGTAATTAACCCATGACCTAATATGACGTCTATAGTAGATAATCATGTTAGAAAGAAAGTCATGTAATTAACCCAGGACCTAATATGACGTCTATAGTAGAAGATAATGTAAGTAAGATAGTCGTGTAATTACCACATGACCTAATATGACGTCTATAGTAGATGATAATGTTAGTAAGATAGTCATGTAATTCACAAAGGATCTCATATGACGTCTATAGTAGAAAATAATGTTTGTAAGATAGTCTTTCAATTAACTCAGGACCTACTATGACGTCTATAGTAGATGATAATGTTAGTCAGATAGTCATCTAATTAACACCTGACCTAATATGATGTCCATAGTAGTTGATAATGTTAGTAAGATAGTCATGTAATTAACCCATGACCTAATATGATATCTATAGTAGATGATGATGTTAGTGAGATAGTTATGTAATTAACTCAGGACCTAATGTGATGTATATATTAGATGATAATTCTATGCAGATAGTTATGTAGTTAACTCAGGACCTAATATGACGTCTATAGTAGATGATAATGTTAGTGAAATAGTCATGCAATTGCCTCATGACCTAATATGACGTCTATAGTGGTTGATAATGTTAGTAAGATAGTCATGTAATTAACACAAGACCTAATATGACGTCTATAGTAGATGATAATGTTATTAAGATATTCATGTTATTAAAAAAGGATCTAATATGACGTCTATAGTAGAAAATAATGTTAGTAAGATAGTCTTTTAATTAACTCAGGACCTACTATGACGTTTAAAGTAGATGATAATGTTAGTAAGACAGTCATGTTATTATCCCATGTCCTAATGTGACGTCAATAGTCGATTTTAATCTTTGTAAGATAATCATGTAATTGACTCAGGACCTAATATTAAGTCTAAAGTAGATGGTAATGTTAGTAAGATTGTCATGTAATTAATTCAGGACATAATATGATGTCTATAGTAGATGATAATGTTAGTAAGATAGTCATGTAATTAACTCAGGACCTAATATGACGTACATAGTAGATGATAATGATAGTAAGATAGTCATGTAATTAATAAAGGTTCTAATATGACGTCTATAGTAGAAAATAAGGTTTGTAAGATAGTCTTTCAATTAACTCTGAACCTACTATGATGTCTATAGTAAATGGTAATGCTAGTCAGATAGTCATTTAATTAACACATGACCTAAGATGATGTCCATTGTAGATGATAATGTTAGTAAGATAGTCATGTAATTAACCCATGACCTAATATTACGTCTATATTAGATGATAATGTTAGTGAGATAATCATGTAATTAACTCAGGACCTAATATGACATCTATAGTAGAAGATAATGTTAATAAGATAGTCGTGTAATTAAACCATGACCTAATATGACGTCTATAGTAGATTAAAATGTTAGTAGGATAGTCATGTAATTAACCCATGACCTATTATGTCGTCTAAAGTAGATGATAATGTTAGTAAGATAGTCATGTAATTAACTCAGGACATAATATGATGTCTATAATAGATGATAATGTTAGTAAGATAATCATGTAATTAACGCAGGACCTACTATGACGTCTAAAGTAGTTGATAATGTTAGTAAGATAGTCATCTAATTAACACCTGACCTAATATGATATCTATAGTAGATGATGATGTTAGTGAGATAGTTATGTAATTAACTCAGGACCTAATGTGATGTATATATTAGATGATAATTCTATGCAGATAGTTATGTAGTTAACTCAGGACCTAATATGACGTCTATAGTAGATGATAATGTTAGTGAAATAGTCATGCAATTGCCTCATGACCTAATATGACGTCTATAGTGGTTGATAATGTTAGTAAGATAGTCATGTAATTAACACAAGACCTAATATGACGTCTATTGTAGATGATAATGTTATTAAGATATTCATGTTATTAAAAAAGGATCTAATATGACGTCTATAGTAGAAAATAATGTTAGTAAGATAGTCTTTTAATTAACTCAGGACCTACTATGACGTCTAAAGTAGATGATAATGTTAGTAAGACAGTCATGTTATTATCCCATGTCCTAATGTGACGTCAATAGTCGATTTTAATCTTTGTAAGATAATCATGTAATTGACTCAGGACCTAATATTAAGTCTAAAGTAGATGGTAATGTTAGTAAGATTGTCATGTAATTAATTCAGGACATAATATGATGTCTATAGTAGATGATAATGTTAGTAAGATAGTCATGTAATTAACTCAGGACCTAATATGACGTACATAGTAGATGATAATGATAGTAAGATAGTCATGTAATTAATAAAGGTTCTAATATGACGTCTATAGTAGAAAATAAGGTTTGTAAGATAGTCTTTCAATTAACTCTGAACCTACTATGATGTCTATAGTAAATGGTAATGCTAGTCAGATAGTCATTTAATTAACCCATGACCTAAGATGATGTCCATTGTAGATGATAATGTTAGTAAGATAGTCATGTAATTAACCCATGACCTAATATTACGTCTATATTAGATGATAATGTTAGTGAGATAATCATGTAATTAACTCAGGACCTAATATGACATCTATAGTAGAAGATAATGTTAATAAGATAGTCGTGTAATTAAACCATGACCTAATATGACGTCTATAGTAGATTAAAATGTTAGTAGGATAGTCATGTAATTAACCCATGACCTATTATGTCGTCTAAAGTAGATGATAATGTTAGTAAGATAGTCATGTAATTAACTCAGGACATAATATGATGTCTATAATAGATGATAATGTTAGTAAGATAATCATGTAATTAACGCAGGACCTACTATGACGTCTAAAGTAGTTGATAATGTTAGTAAGATAGTCATGTAATTAACCCATGACCAAATATGATATCTATAGTAGATGATAAAGTCAGTGAGATAGTTATTTAATTAACTCAGGACCTAATGTGACGTCAATAGTAGATGATAATGTTAGTAAGATAGTCATGTAATTAACGCAGGACCTACTATGACATCTAAAGTAGTTGATAATGTTAGTAAGATAGTCATCTAATTAACACCTGACCTAATATGATATATATAGTAGATGATGATGTTAGTGAGATAGTTATGTAATTAACTCAGGTTCTAATATGACGTCTATAGTAGAAGATAATGTTAGTAAGATAGTCATGTAATTAACCCATGACCTAATATGACATCTATAGTATATGCTAAAGTTAGTAAGATAGTCATGTAATTAACCCATGACCTAATATGACGTCTATAGTAGATAATCATGTTAGAAAGAAAGTCATGTAATTAACCCAGGACCTAATATGACGTCTATAGTAGAAGATAATGTAAGTAAGATAGTCGTGTAATTAACACATGACCTAATATGACGTCTATAGTAGATGATAATGTTAGTAAGATAGTCATGTAATTCACAAAGGATCTCATATGACGTCTATAGTAGAAAATAATGTTTGTAAGATAGTCTTTCAATTAACTCAGGACCTACTATGACGTCTATAGTAGATGATAATGTTAGTCAGATAGTCATCTAATTAACACCTGACCTGATATGATGTCCATAGTAGTTGATAATGTTAGTAAGATAGTCATGTAATTAACCCATGACCTAATATGATATCTATAGTAGATGATGATGTTAGTGAGATAGTTATGTAATTAACTCAGGACCTAATGTGAGGTATATATTAGATGATAATTCTATGCAGATAGTTATGTAGTTAACTCAGGACCTAATATGACGTCTATAGTAGATGATAATGTTAGTGAGATAGTCATGCAATTGCCTCAGGACCTAATATGACGTCTATAGTGGTTGATAATGTTAGTAAGATAGTCATGTAATTAACACAAGACCTAATATGACGTCTATAGTAGATGATAATGTTAGTAAGATATTCATGTTATTAAAAAAGGATCTAATATGACGTCTATAGTAGAAAATAATGTTAGTAAGATAGTCTTTTAATTAACTCAGGACCTACTATGACGTCTAAAGTAGATGATAATGTTAGTAAGACAGTCATGTTATTATCCCATGTCCTAATGTGACGTCAATAGTCGATTTTAATCTTTGTAAGATAATCATGTAATTGACTCAGGACCTAATATTAAGTCTAAAGTAGATGGTAATGTTAGTAAGATTGTCATGTAATTAATTCAGGACATAATATGATGTCTATAGTAGATGATAATGTTAGTAATATAGTCATCTAATTAACTCAGGACCTAATATGACGTCTATAGTAGATGAAAATGTTAGTAAGATAGTCATGTAATCACCCCGGGACGTAATATGACGTCTATAGTAGATGATAAAGTTAATAGGATAGTCTTTCAATTAACTCAGGATCCAATATGACGTCTATATTAGAAAATAATGTTTAGAGGCTAGTCTTTCAATTAACTCAGGACCTACTATGACGTCTATTAGTAGATGATAATATTAGTCAGATAGTCATCTAATTAACCCATGACCTAACATGATGTCTATAGTAGATGATCATGTTAGTTAGCTAGTCATGTAATTAACTCAGGGCCTAATATGACGTCTATCGTAGATGATACTGTTAGTTGGATAGTCATGTAATTAACCCATGACCTAATATGATGTCTATAGTAGATAATAATGATAGAAAGGTAGTCATTTAATTAACTCAGAATCTAATATGACGTCTATAGTAGAAAATAATGTTAGTATGATAGTCTTTTAATAACTCAGGACCTACTATGACGTCTAAAGTAGATGATAATGTTAGTAAGATAGTCATGTAATTAACTCAGGACCTAATGTGACGTCAATAGTAGATGATAATGTTAGTAAGATAGTCATGTAATTAACGCAAGACCTACTATGACATCTAAAGTAGTTGATAATGTTAGTAAGATAGTCATCTAATTAATACCTGACCTAATATGATATATATAGTAGATGATAATGATAGTAAGATAGTCATGTAATTAATAAAGGTTCTAATATGACGTCTATAGTAGAAAATAAGGTTTGTAAGATAGTCTTTCAATTAACTCTGAACCTACTATGATGTCTATAGTAAATGGTAATGCTAGTCAGATAGTCATTTAATTAACCCATGACCTAAGATGATGTCCATTGTAGATGATAATGTTAGTAAGATAGTCATGTAATTAACCCATGACCTAATATTACGTCTATATTAGATGATAATGTTAGTGAGATAATCATGTAATTAACTCAGGACCTAATATGACATCTATAGTAGAAGATAATGTTAATAAGATAGTCGTGTAATTAAACCATGACCTAATATGACGTCTATAGTAGATTAAAATGTTAGTAGGATAGTCATGTAATTAACCCATGACCTATTATGTCGTCTAAAGTAGATGATAATGTTAGTAAGATAGTCATGTAATTAACTCAGGACATAATATGATGTCTATAATAGATGATAATGTTAGTAAGATAATCATGTAATTAACGCAGGACCTACTATGACGTCTAAAGTAGTTGATAATGTTAGTAAGATAGTCATGTAATTAACCCATGACCAAATATGATATCCATAGTAGATGATAAAGTCAGTGAGATAGTTATTTAATTAACTCAGGACCTAATGTGACGTCAATAGTAGATGATAATGTTAGTAAGATAGTCATGTAATTAACGCAGGACCTACTATGACATCTAAAGTAGTTGATAATGTTAGTAAGATAGTCATCTAATTAACACCTGACCTAATATGATATATATAGTAGATGATGATGTTAGTGAGATAGTTATGTAATTAACTCAGGTTCTAATATGACGTCTATAGTAGAAGATAATGTTAGTAAGATAGTCATGTAATTAACCCATGACCTAATATGACATCTATAGTATATGCTAAAGTTAGTAAGATAGTCATGTAATTAACCCATGACCTCATATGACGTCTATAGTAGATAATCATGTTAGAAAGAAAGTCATGTAATTAACTCAGGACCTACTATGACGTCTATTAGTAGATGATAATATTAGTCAGATAGTCATCTAATTAACCCATGACCTAACATGATGTCTATAGTAGATGATCATGTTAGTTAGCTAGTCATGTAATTAACTCAGGGCCTAATATGACGTCTATCGTAGATGATACTGTTAGTTGGATAGTCATGTAATTAACCCATGACCTAATATGATGTCTATAGTAGATAATAATGATAGAAAGGTAGTCATTTAATTAACTCAGAATCTAATATGACGTCTATAGTAGAAAATAATGTTAGTATGATAGTCTTTTAATAACTCAGGACCTACTATGACGTCTAAAGTAGATGATAATGTTAGTAAGATAGTCATGTAATTAACTCAGGACCTAATGTGACGTCAATAGTAGATGATAATGTTAGTAAGATAGTCATGTAATTAACTCAGGACCTAATATGACGTCTATAGTAGATGAAAATGTTAGTAAGATAGTCATGTAATCACCCCGGGACCTAATATGACGTCTATAGTAGATGATAAAGTTAATAGGATAGTCTTTCAATTAACTCAGGATCCAATATGACGTCTATAGTAGAAAATAATGTTTAGAGGCTAGTCTTTCAATTAACTCAGGACCTACTATGACGTCTATTAGTAGATGATAATATTAGTCAGATAGTCATCTAATTAACCCATGACCTAACATGATGTCTATAGTAGATGATCATGTTAGTAAGCTAGTCATGTAATTAACTCAGGACCTAATATGACGTCTATCGTAGATGATACTGTTAGTTGGATAGTCATTTAATTAACTCAGAATCTAATATGACGTCTATAGTAGAAAATAATGTTAGTATGATAGTCTTTTAATAACTCAGGACCTACTATGACGTCTAAAGTAGATGATAATGTTAGTAAGATAGTCATGTAATTAACTCAGGACATAATATGATGTCTATAATAGATGATAATGTTAGTAAGATAATCATGTAATTAACGCAGGACCTACTTTGATGTCTAAAGTAGTTGATAATGTTAGTAAGATAGTCATGTAATTAACCCATGACCAAATATGATATCTATAGTAGATGATAAAGTCAGTGAGATAATTATTTAATTAACTCAGGACCTAATGTGACGTCAATAGTAGATGATAATGTTAGTGAGATAGTCATGTAATTAACTCAGGACCTAATATAAAGTCTATAGTAGTTGATAATGTTAGTAAGTTAGTCATGTAATTAACACATGTCCTAATATGACGTCTATAGTAGATGATAATGATAGTAAGATAGTCATGTAATTAATAAAGGTTCTAATATGACGTCTTTAGTAGAAAATAAGGTTTGTAAGATAGTCTTTCAATTAACTCAGAACCTACTATGATGTCTATAGTAAATGGTAATGCTAGTCAGATAGTCATTTAATTAACCCATGACCTAAGATGATGTCCATTGTAGATGATAATGTTAGTAAGATAGTCATGTAATTAACCCATGACCTAATATTACGTCTATATTAGATGATAATGTTAGTGAGATAATCATGTAATTAACTCAGGACCTAATATGACATCTATAGTAGAAGATAATGTTAGTAAGATAGTCGTGTAATTAAACCATGACCTAATATGACGTCTATAGTAGATTAAAATGTTAGTAGGATAGTCATGTAATTAACCCATGACCTATTATGTCGTCTATTGTAGATGATAATATTAGTAAGATAGTCATGTAATTAAACCATGACCTAATATGACGTCCATAGTAGATGATAATGTTAGTCAGATAGTCATGTAATTTACCCATGACCTAATATTACTTCTATAGTAGATAATTATGTTAGAAAGAAAGTCATGTAATTAACCCAGGACCTAATATGACATCTATATTAGAAGATAATGTTAGTAAGATAGTCGTGTAATTAACACATGACCTAATATGACGTCTATAGTAGATGATAATGTTAGTAAGATAGTCATGTAATTCACAAAGGATCTCATATGATGTCTATAGTAGAAAATAATGTTTGTAAGATAGCCTATCAATTAACTCAGGACCTACTATGACGTCTATAGTAGATGATAATGTTAGTCAGATAGTCATCTAATTAACACCTGACCTAATATAATATCTATAGTAGATGATAATGTTAGTAAGATAGTCATGTAATTAACGCAGGACCTACTATGACGTCTAAAGTAGTTGATAATGTTAGTAAGATAGTCATGTAATTAACCCATGACTTAATACGATATCTATAGTAGATGATAATTCTAGTCAGATATTTATGTAGTTAACTCAGGACCTAATGTGACGTCAATAGTTGATGTTAATCTTTGCAAGATAATCATGTAATTAACTCAGGACCTAATATGACGTCTATAGTAGATGATAATACTAGTGAGATAGCCATGTAATTAACCCAGGACCTAATATGACGTCTAAAGTAGTTGATAATGTTAGTAAGATAGTCATCTAATTAAAAAAGGATCTAATATGACGTCTAAAGTAGATGATAATGTTAGTCAGATAGGCATGTAATTAACCCATGACCTAATATGACGTTTATAGTAGATGATAATGTTAGTAAGATAGTCATGTAATTAACCTATGACCTAATATGATGTCTATAGTAGATGATAATGTTAGTAAGATAGTCTTTTAATTAATCCATGACCTAATATGACGTCAATAGTTGATGTTAATCTTTGTAAGATAATCATGTAATTAACTCAGGACCTAATATGACGTCTATAGTAGATGATAATACTAGTGAGATAGTCATGTAATTAACTCAGGACCTAATGTGACGTCAAGAGTTGATGTTAATCTTTGTAAGATAATCATGTAATTAATAAAGGTAATATCAAAATTACCGAACTCTGAACAATCTTACAAAGGGAAAGTCAAAACTCATAATTATATAAACAGACAAAATCAGTCAACAACCGGAAAACTGTGAAAACCGTAATGACCCTGACTTGGTACAGGCATTTCTAAAGAAATGGTGGGTTGAATCAGATTTTAAGGCGCCAAACCTCCCGCTCTCATTACGGTTCAAAGGTTCCGGCTGTCACTGTAACAGTATTTAAATACAGGAACAAAATAGGTAAAATAGTTGTCAAAGCAGTACCATATTCGGTGACGTAAATGTCAAAAATATTTTTACGTCACACATTGACAAACAAATTCTTGACATTTGTGACTTCTTTATCTTTATACATTTTCACTATATGAAAATGCATCGCTTATAATTTTTTCTGCAGAGACGGAATATATTTCGACAAGATATTGGTATCGGAATATAAACTTTTTAAGAGATCGAATAAGGCGAATCTTTTTATAGCCCTGGTCCAGTAGCCTGTTTCTCAGATGAAGATGACGTTTCAGGAAATCAGAATAATTGCTACTGGCCCTTGCATAGCGAATCAATTGCGAGATGTAAACACCATATGCAGGAGAAGCTGGTATATTGCTGCACATGTTTGGAAAATTTATGATTTTAAAATTGAAGTCGTCCCGCTTATCATAAATTTTAGTACTGAGTTGACCACTGTCGTCAAATTCGAGGTATAGGTCCAAAAATGATGCGGACGAAGCTGTATCGGTGGTCTATTTAACTTCCAGCTCTGGAGGATATATCAATGGAAGAAATTCTGCAAATCTAGAATTATTGATAGATAAAACGTCATCAATATACCTGTATGTGAAATTAAAGGCTCTAGCCTCATGAATCTTCTTATCTTTTACAAGCTTTTGAAGAAACTCCGACTCATATGAGTATAAAAATAAATCGGCTAGAAGAGGGGCACAATTCGTACCCATTGGTATGCCGACGACCTGCTGAAACAGTGTCCCTCCAAAGGAGACAAATATGTTATCGATGAGGAACTCCAGCATACTGATCACTTGTTCCTCGGAGTAGCATGTTTTACCTTTATGAATTTTGTTTGAAAAATATGTGGAATTGTAGCCTAACACAACAAATTTGGAGCCATAGTTTCTATGACTAAAAGCTTTATGAATTGTTTCTTTTAAGCGGGTTTTCAATTTGTCATGCGGTAGTGTGGTATATAGAGTTGAAAAATCAAATGTTTTGATGGAGGATACCTGAGAGAAAGATCTTGATTTCAGGTTATCCAAAAGATCTTTAGAGTTTTTCAAAACTCAGGACCTAATATGACGTATATATTATATGATAATTCTAGTCAGATAGTTATGTAGTTAACACTGGACCTAATATGACGTCTATAATAGATGATAATGCTAGTAAGAGAGTCATGTAATTAACTCAGTACCTAATTTGACGTCTATAGTTGATGATAATGTTAGTAAGATAGTCATGTAATCACATCAGGACCTAATATGACGTATATAGTAGATGATAATGGTAGTACGATAGTCTTTTAATTAACTCAGGATCCAATATGACGTCTATAGTAGAAGATAATGTTAGTAAGATAGTCATGTAATTAAACCATGACCTAATATGACGTCTAGAGTAGATGAAAATGTTAGTAGGATAGTCATGTAATTAACCCATTACCTAATAGGACGTCTATTGTAGATGATAATGTTAGTAAGATAGTCATGTAATTAACCCATGACTTAATAAAGGTAATAACAAAATTACCGAACTCCGAACAATCTTACAAAGGGAAAGTCAAAACTCATAATTATATAAACAGACAAAATCAGTCAACAACCGGAAAACTGTGAAAACCGTAATGACCCTGACTTGGTACAGACATTTCTAAAGAAATGGTGGGTTGAATCAGATTTTAAGGCGCCAAACCTCCCGCTCTCATTACGGTTCAAAGGTTCCGGCTATCACTGTAACAGTATTTAAATACAGGAACAAAATAGGTAAAATAGTTGTCAAAGCAGTACCATATGACGTCTATAGTATATGATAATGTTAGTAAGATAGTCATGTAATTAACCCTTGACCTAATATGATGTCTATTGTAGATGATAATGTTAGTAAGATTGTCATGTAATTAACCCATGACCTACTATGACATCTATAGTAGATGATAATGGTAGTAAGATAGTCATGTAATTAACCCATGACCTAATATGACGTCTATAGTAGATGATAATGTTAGTAAGATAGTCATGTAATTAACCCATGACTTAATATATTGTCTAGAGCAGATGATAATTTTAGTAAGATAGTCATGTAATTAACTCAGGACCTAATATGACGTATATAGTAGAAGATAATGTTAGTATGTTAGTAAGATAGTCATGTAATAAACTCAGGACCTAATATGGCGTCTATAGTAGATGATAATGTTAGTGAGATAGTCATGTAATTAACTCAGGATCTAATATGACGTCCATAGTAGAAAATAATATTAGTAAGATAATCTTTCAATTAACTCAGGACCTACTATGACGTCTATAGTAGATGATAATGTTAGTAAGATATTCATGTAATTAACCCATGACCTAATGTGACGTCAATAGTAGATGTTAATCTTTGTAAGATAATCATGTAATTAACTCAGGACGTAATATGACCTATATATTAGATGATTATTCTAGTGATATAGTTATGTAGTTAACACTGGTCCTAATATGACGTCTATAATAGATAATAATGTTAGTAAAATAGTCATGTAATTAACTTAGGACCTAATATGACCATTATAGTAGATGATAATGTTAGTAAGATAGTCATGTAATTAATTAATGACCTAATATGACGTTCATGGTAGCTGATAATGTTAATAAAATAGTCATGTAATTAAATCAGGACCTAATATGACGTCTATAGTAAATATCATTTAACTGGTCATAGGACATTTCTGTGACGTCACACTATTGTTCGGACAGTGTATTATTTTTTCAGAATCTACAGTATATTCTTTTGTTCTTGAATATATGAACTTTAACATTTTACTGTTTCAGGCTTAAAAACGTGCTAAGCATATTTTGGGACATTCGGGTATCGAACGCTCTTGGGCTTTTTCAAGTCTATGTTGACTTGCAAAGCTTACATCTAACCACTCAGCTACGGTCACCAAACTGCTATGCTCTATAATTAGTATATTATTATGACTCTTGATAGTAAACTTTGCTATTCAAAATATCAACAATTTGTTTAAAAAAGCAATACACAAGACACGATACAAGTATTTCAGATCTGACACAATTTATGTTCAGAACTGACGAGTATGTGCACTTTTAAAATGTATTCTCGCAATGCAAAAACAACTAACGAACCGACCGCAAGTACAAAAATAACAAATCAGACAGACCACGGGTGAACATTTGGGACACTTGAAAGACCTTGAAATATCTAAATATAACCGAGAATCGAAAGGACATTGACCGCTACAAATTTGTCGTTTTATTTTTGTTAATTGTTGTCTTATTTTGGCTTTCTAAACATTAAAAGTGTAAAAATATATGCCATACCACCTATTTGTTCAACAACACTATTATTGTATAAGTTAGGTACGCACATCGGCCTTCACATGAGTACTCATGCGGAAAAAGAAACCAGTTATATCCAATATGGGCCGCTTCTTTTGTTTCAATAGTACTGTATATTATACATGTAATTAGATCAGAAGCTATTATGACGTCAATAGTAGATGATAATGTTAGTACGTTAGTCATGTAATTAACTCAGGACTTAATATGACGTCTATAGTAGATGATACTGTTAGTAAGATGAAGTATTATTTTTACAGTGGTGAGTCAGTATGACAAGAAAGAGCTATAGATCAACTCAACGATGCTGTTGTATATTTGGCGCAGTGTTTGCTATATATATGTTATATTTCTTGGCATTTAGAGCAGACATCAGGACACCGACATATATGACCAACTATTCTCTCCTGTACAATTATCGTGATTCGATATTGTCTCTCATTAATTCAGGATTAAATAAATCCCAGTATCATCAGACAGAAAGGACATGTCCAACAAAATTATTACGTATGTATTAATTAAATGTCAGGGTGGTTCTGTTATCAAAAAAATACAAGAACAGTTTGAAGATACAAAAGGGGTAATAAGAAAACAAAATAACAAAACATATCTCAATATGATATACTAGCATCATGCCATGTTACCAGAAACAAATAACTAAAAGTATCCCAATGTGATATACTAGCATCATGCCATGTTACCAGAAACAAATAACTAAAAGTATCTCAATGTGATATACTAGCATCATGCCATATAACCAGAAACAAATAACTAAAGGTATCTCAATGTGATATACTAGCATCATGCCATGTTACCAGAAACAAATAACTAAAAGTATCTCAATGTGATATACTAGCATCATGCCATATAACCAGAAACAAATAATTAAAAGTATCTCAATATGATATACTAGCATCATGCCATGTTACCAGAAACAAATGACTAAAAGTATCTCAATGTGATATACAAGCATCATGCCATGTTAGCAGAAACAAATAATTAAAAGTATCTCAATATGATATACTAGCATCATGCCATGTTACCAGAAACAAATAAATAAAAGTATCTCAATATGATATACTAGCATCATGCCATGTTACCAGAAACAAATAACCAAAGGTATCTCAATGTGATATACAAGCATCATGTCATGCTACCAGACACAAATAATTAAAAGTATCTCAATATGATATACTAGCATCATGCCATGTTACCAGAAACAAAAACTAAAAGTATCTCAATGTGATTTACTAGCATCATGCCATGTTACCAGAAACAAATAACTAAAAGTATCTCAATGTGATATACTAGCATCATGCCATGTTACCAGAAACAAATAACTAAAAGTATCTCAATATGATATACTAGCATCATGCCTTGTAACCAGAAACAAATATTTAAATGTATCTCAATATGATATACTAGCATCATGCCATGTTACCAGATACAAATAACTAAAAGTATCTCAATGTGATATACAAGCATCATGCCATGTTACCAGAAACAAATAATTAAAATTATCTCAATATGTAATACAATATCTATGTCAGGATGGTTTTGTTAGCGAAGAAGCAACAGGAAAAGTTTGAAGATAGCAAAAGGTTAATCCGAAGCCATATTTCGAAGAATGACAGACAGCTCAATACCCAAAAGAAAAGAGAGAAATTGACAAACAACGATTTACAAAGCATTACAGAGAAAACTAAAGATCGAGAAACACGAACACCACTACGAATTATCTCAATATGATATTCTTAACTCACGTATAAAATCTAACATGTACAAACCGAACCTCCCTGTGCTGGAAATGTCAGGTTTATACATGTCAGGAGAACAAGGATTGCCTACCTTGGGACTTTATTTAAAGTTCCCCTTATACAGGAACCTGTGTTCGGATTAGACAGATTTCAATATATATGATTCATAATGAACGCCATATGTATTTCGGCAACACCTATAAACGTGGTTCTTAATGTGAAGGGGTAAACGTTTGTTTTAAAAGAGAGATATAAATGATGCAAGTCATATGCAGAGAATATAATATATTTAAGAAGGAATGTAAAGTAAACCATTCAAACAGGACTTTATCATTTTAAAAATATTAGTAATACTCTTATAACTGATGTGGAAAATGGAAAACTGTGGGTTTTTTAAGGTATAAATATCCGGTTATAAGAGGCTTATAAATTTGATATTTTTTATCGATTTATTATTTAAACAAAGATCTGCTATGAGACTCCTTATTTATTCAAAATGCTATTAAATGTTCACACTACTGTAAAAGTGAAATAATGCCCTATCTGTCAATTAACTAGTGTTCATGTATTAGTGCATCTCATGAATCTGAAATAATGTGTTTCTTTACAAATAAATGTACAAACTATTCATAATTTTAGAATGAAATACATATGATAATGTCGTTAAATGGATGTATTGATATGAAAGAAAATCCACATAGTTATCATACTATTTTAGCTGATTTATTAGAGTTTGCATATATATGGTGCTGCAGTGTAACAATGGTGTGGGTTCAAATCCCGTCGAAGGAAGAACAAATATTTGACAGCTCTAAAATCTAATTCTAACACTGTTTGGTTTAATTTTCAGACGTATATAATATTTAGTATTAACCTAGTATCCTTTAAAAGTAACTTTGAGATCCAGTGGGACAGATATATTGTATGGTTGTCACTTGCTTCTAGACGTTTGTATAATATACTTTATTTCCTGTGACTGTATAGTGAATTCTTCATTATCCTATCCAATATATTAAAAATTGCTGAGTTAGATTGCTGTCAAATTATAATATTAAGTATCTATGTACCATCTACACACGCTTATACACATGTCTTACGTCTATCCCTAGATTTGCCTTACGAGACAAGGTAACACTACGACTATTGAAGCTCCTTTTTATTAGGGAGTGGATGTAGTCGAGTGGTCTAGGGCGCTGGACGTAAGGCTAAGCAAATGCGAATGGTGCTGCAGTGTAACAATGGTGTGGGTTCAAATCCCGTCGAGGGAAGAACAAAAATTTGACAGCTCTAAAATCTAATTCTAACACTGTTTGGTTTAATTTTCAGACGTATATATATATGCAAAGTCTAATGGAATCTACCAACCAGAGAACAATGAGTAACGGATCGTCGAGACATTTTTGTAACACCTTTATCGGTATCGTTGCACATACTTCTAGACTTCTATATATATATATATATATATATATACAACGTCTCAAAACCAGTCAACGATCAATCTTACGGGGTGTTGGATCGTTACGGTATAACGATACAATACAAGTAATGCAATTATAAACGTCTGAAATGGTTTGTAAACCAACACCAAGTACACAAAACAAAGTGATAATGAATTAAGCACTTTATTGAATGACAACATTTTCGTCTCACCGATATACTTTTTCAATGTCTAAGGTCAAACCAATATGGCGACATAACAAGTTCAAAAAACCTTTTTGTTCAAGGTACGGCTGTTTAAAAAGTTAGTGGTGGTCAATGTGCGGGACAGAAACAGACAGAGAGAATAGATATGCATAGTGTCATATGAAAATACATACATAATATAATAGAAATCCACATATAGATTAATAGAATTATAATAACAATAATATAAATACACAATAGGGCTACACATCTAAATAAATATAAAATTAGAAATAAACATGAGACACTATTGCTTAATGTATCAAATAGTTTGAAAACGGTATGATACCCAAACTCATTCAATGGCTTCTAACAGATCTGCTGAATACAATTCTCTAACTGTTCCTCCAAGCTATGGTTCCCATACTGAACTGAAAGTAGCATTATAATACACCACATACATGACATTTTTCCTTCATTGTTTTAACCTAGATTATCTACCCCATCTCATGAAAGCTCTCTAGATTGTTTATTGCAGACTCACTATTATACCGGAAACAATGTTATTATTGTTCAAAGAATAGAAGGAACATGAAGGACAGATGGTCGAGAAGCATTAAACAGAACAGTGTATTCTTTAGAAGAACTCAGCCATGTGTACAAATACATGGTGGATGAACATTATAAACCTCTAGATTGCTCAGCCATTCAGAAAGAGGCCATTATTGTTCCGTACAGAGATCGTGAAAAACAGCTTAAGATATTTATGAACAACGTGATACCAAGAATCTATAGACAGCAATTAGAGTTTGGAATATATATCATAGAGCAGGTACGAAAGTAACATTTCATTGGTCTCTCTTTAATTGCTATAAGCAAATGTATTTAAGCTGCAAAACAATAACTTTTAATCAAGTCAAAATAGTTTAGAACACCATCAATTTCTTAAAGAAAAATCCCAGTAAGTTGAACAATTGTCATAACTCAATACATTATAACTTTTTATTCGTAAATAACTAATTATTAAACAGAAAACTCCTCTATTAACATTAACATACCCATTAGAAATATGCATATTTTGAATTTCCTCTCGTTGTGTAAGCGGACATGACACCCATTCAGGTGATGTCACAAAGTCGATTTCATGTTAGTTGAATAAATAATGTATCTGATCCTTCCCAACTTCGAGTCATTTTGGCTATGCTTTAAAGGAATATTGTCTACCAGCTGCGTAATTTTTTCATACCCAAAATTATTGTCGATTTCCGTACTGACCTTCATAAAATGAAGATTAAACACCGATTTATTGACGAATACGCTCCGAAACGTTGTTTTTTCGATTAAAAAAGCTGACCATCGTTACCGGAAGCTAATTAATTCTGCACTGACCTGGGCGAGGCCAACTCTATTTATTTATCTATTCTTATGCCAATAACCCGGATGCTGCAGCATGGATATTGAGGTAAGTTTCTATAAAAGTTGAGGAAAAAAGCTATTTGCGAACCGATTGTATCTAAAAGACGTAGAATAAATAATCTCTGTATCAGGAATAGATTTTCTTTGATGAAAACTACATGCCTTAACAGATTCAGTCGATATTTCCACGATTCCCATTGAAAACATGCCAGGAGGCACCCCATGGGGACAAATTGTTTTATAACAACTACGTATGTTTGATCGGAATTGTTTGCCGGCCTTAAAAATCACTAAATATTTGTTTTCCACATATAAGTTATGAAGTTGTTTCCCGAGATTTTGATACACATGTTAAATCAATTTATTTTAGCCAGTTTTACCGACAATTTTAAAACAGAGACATACATGTAGAACACAGTGAAATGCATGTCTGATGAAACCAAAGACGTAGCCAGTGTTGTTTTATTTGTTAATTGACAAAGATTCAGAATCAAAATATTTGTTTAGGAAAAAACCATATAAAAATAAAATTGAATAGCTTGAGGGGTAAATTGATATACAATTTTGCAGGACCAAAATGGTTCTCCCATAAACCAACAAAAAAAACGAAATAAAACTGTGGTCATAAGAAAGTCCTACGAGAAAATCTGTCCTTCCAAAATAAGACTTTTTTCCCCTCTAAGCTGAATTTGTGCAAACTATTTCACTTATAATGCATTATATTTGCTTTTTAAATAGATTTCATTTTTCTAGATAAATGTATAACCATCTGTCTTTACTCTGTTTTTATTAAATCTCTTGTCTTTATTACAGGACTTTGATCGGATTGTCCTTGATGAGGCAGTGTTGGGGGTTACTATAATGTTTCGAGAGGAACTTGTAGTAATGCCTCATGACGAGGATTACAACAGATCCAATAGGTATGCAGCCTATTTGGGCACATGGCCGACTTGGAGCTGGGGTCCGACGTGTGATTCCAAACTGTTGTACTTGGAAAATTAGGGACAAGTATCCTGATCCATATGGACAATACAAGGGTTTCATTCCTAGACGATTTAATTAAAACTTGTTCATGAAATATTTTGTATTTGATCCCATATACCCTAATGATAATGTTAACCAGTTGCTTCCCTATGGTCGATGGTTGTCCGGGTACTCTGGCTTCCTCCACCACTAAAACTGATCGCCATGATATAGCTGAAATATTGCTGAAAGTTGCGCTAAAACACCAAAATTACAAAATAAATCAACCCTAATGAGTTGTTAATTTCACAAGTTGGTCAGTTGGAATTGTAAATTTAATTTGAAAGTGTTGCCATCTTATTATTATTTTTTGTTCTATCAGCACTGACAACTTCTTCTAAAATGGACTGACAGTCTTTTATATAATTCAAAACCACACTTGGCAGAGATGTTTTCTATGAGGTCCTACACAAGAGTTGCTACTTTTGTGCAGATTCGTTAAAAAACATGGTCAATTTTCAAGAAACTTCTTCTCAAGAACCGCTGAAGGGATTGAATTGAAATATGGTATATATGTTCCTATGAATGTCTTTAATATTTGTTGTTACTGTTCGCACCATTTGAAAATTCAAAATGGCCACCAGCGGAGGTCAAAGTTTGCATTGAAACCCTATGGGAAACAACATTTTCATCTTCTTGAGGACAGCCGAACATAATTTAACCAACCTTGGCAGAGATGTTTCTTGTGAGGTCCTAAAAAGTTGTCTTGGTTTGTACTAACTAGAGTGCTATCATTATTGTGCATTGGACAATTTGTAATGCCCATTATTCTGACTTAGGTACTTTTCCGCTCTAAATGTGCAGAACTTCTGTTAGACCAGTAACAACAAATAGTGACAATCTAAATTTATTCTATGCGACAATATAGTCAATTGTTTTTTCGGATGCGTAGCATTATTCCGACAGCCCATAACTCCGACAGCCCATTACTCCGACAACCCATTACTCCGACGGCCCATTTTTCCGACAATGCAAAATAGAACTCAATCCACAAATCCATGGTTTAACCAGGTGTATCCAACAGGATGTTCCGTCGGTCAGGCTAATCTTGACGGACCATGGCCTAGACAGAATGTTCTGGAAAGGAAAAGGAGCTTTTATCCTAGGCTGTACATCCCCGTTCAAGGCAATTATGATCGACCTGGCATGGGGACAGTTAAAAATTTAAGAAAAAGTTGTGCACATTGCACAAAGGAACCAGAAAAGAGGAGTGAAGGAAAAAAGTGTAAACCGGGAGAAGCACGAGAAAGACAAAATGACTGAAGATAGCAATACGCATGGAAGCGAGGAGAGTTAAGAATTGAAGAAGGACGTATATAGTAGAAAAGGAGAGAAATTGCGCACAATGTACATGCAGAAGAATGGAAAAAGCTCCGAAGATAGGTAGACAGTTCCCTTGTTCAGGTCAATAAATACATCGATCACTTCTGTTGAAGCACGATTGGGAACCAACATATGCGGCTAATAGAACGCCTTCCATATGCATTATGCCGCTTCCACACACGTTCATTTATTCTGCATTCCGACGTACGTTTCATGATGAGAATTGAATCCGCATCCAACATGGTTAATGCCTTCACACGTACGTCAAAACGTTTGCGATTTCCATTATTTATGTGAAAATATTTACATTTTCTCTACATGCAAAAAAAAGTATTATTACAGTCGTAACTTATGCCAACTGAAAACTCCTTGTCATAGGTGAGAAGCTCTTAGAGCATGCGATGCGCATTTAATGGGCATTAAATGTACATGTGAAGGAGGCATTCATTGGTTTACAATGTATCTAAACCGTATTAGAAAACGCAACATGGTTGAACAGCATCAGGTAGTGTCTCTACGGTCGTCTCACGTAACGGTGGCGGTGTAAACTTTTCATGATTAAATCCAAAATGCAGAAGTATTAGACCATCCGAAATTGCTATTGATATTTCTCTTGTCGTCATGATGTAAGGAATCTGCTAGCACCATGACATTTGACTTTGACCCTATATTTACCCTTTTGTTTAATACAGAAACAATCCGCCCAATGAGTATAAAGATTAAAGTCAGACTTCCGTTAGGTATAGAAGAAAAACAAAAGATTTTAAGATAATTATACTACTTTTGACCATTTTCGACGGAATAATGGGTTGTCGGAGAAATGGGCTGTCGGAGCAATGGGCTGTCGGAATAATGGGCTGTCGGAATAATGACCTGACCCCGTTTTTTCTTGATCTTCAAATCTGGATTTCTGAGATGCTACAATATTATCCCGAGTTGGAGGTTGTGGAATTGGTGCAAGATGGACCGAGATTATTCTGGGATCATCTACTTCCAACTGCACACGATGATTCATTCTTTCATTATATTGCAGTCTCATACAAATGATGACCCTTAATAGTCTTGGAACATAGGAACATGACTTGTCAGCTTTAACAGGCTGTACAGACCATCTAGCTGTCTTTTGTTGTAACTTCTCTGCCACCCGAAGTAGAAAAATGCATACAATGTAATTCACAAGAATACAACAATAGAATTGAGATTGTGATCTGTGGAGCCCTAACTTTCAATTCAAGATGAATATCTCGAATATATAGTGAATGAGCAACTGAACATATCATTACAAGTCCACTTTATGAAGGATTTGAGTGATTTGTAGGCTGCTTTTACGTTGTGGTCATCCCTCAAGAAGTTCTACGGCATGCATCACGAGCTGGTCAACGGTTACAGGGTGTATGTCGCCCAAATCAGAACTGATATCTTCATTTGTTGTTGATGTCTTTCCCTTCATCGGATGCCACTTCTATCGGACTTGACCATGGACAACGCTGCGGCTTTGCGACTTTTGATTGACCCTTCTGAAGCCTATGACCAAATATCCGATTGCTGCCATAAATAATTACTGAGAAAAATGTTATGAATATCTTGGGACGAACGGATGGACAGAGGTAAAACAGTATACCCCCCTTCCGGTGGAACGGGGTATAATAAAGCTCCTATGACATATGATCATGTATGGTTCTGTTATTAGGACCAAATTTCAAGTAAGTAAGTTACAACTGAAACATATGAAATTAACATGACAAACATTAGATTGAAGTTGAGGCTAGGTTCAAAAAATTGTTTATTACAGTGTATGTGTATAATATCGAAACACATTTTGTGATATGGTTCTGATGTGCAGCTGTATAACGAAGAAGCTTTTCAAAATAATATTAAATCTATAATCTAAATACATGTATCCAGCACACATCTACACAACCCAATATAAAGAGACAAAATTACATCAAAGTTCCAGGCAAAAAATTGGTGCGCCAGACTTTCGTCAATTCTGTCCAAGTTTTGCTTCATTCCCAGAAGTAGCTAAGGAGGACTGGCCATTTCAGCTTCTGGATTGATGAAAATGTAACGATGAGGTAGAAGCCAACATGATCCTTATATAATATAAGGCACAATAATTAATATGAAATTGTTATACAAGTGACTGTGTTGGACAATATTGACAATGTTACCTATAAACATAATGTACATGTAGAATATGTCTAATCTTTAACAAAATGAACATACTCAAATGGGTTCACAAATGAACTTGATATCTCCAGTTTCACCCGTTTCGTTTAAATGTGATGGCTGCTCATTTCTTCTACTCCAGAAATACCTTGGTCAGAGTATCTAAGTCAAAAGTACATATCAATCACTACAAAATCAGATTTGTCTGAAATTACCAGTTTTTTGTAGTAATTTGCCTAAAAAATTAAGATAATTTTACAAAAACCTGCATGATTTTAACACAGACAAGGGCCATCGGTCTACTGTTAAATTCACACACTGTGAAACATGCAAATTGCTATGGATCTTCACATTATTTCTTAAATATCTTGTTTATAAATCATACTTACAAGATGCAAACTAAACAAGGGCAAAGCGTGGCGTATCCCCTCCCCTACAAATTTGACCCGGTGACCTTGACCTTTGACCTTGAAAATCAATAGGGTTCCAAATTCTCTTAAGGACTAATTATGTACCAGGTTTGGTCAAAATCCATTGAAGGATGTTGGTTCTAGAGTGTTCACAATGATGTTACGTGGTGAAAATTTGAGCTTGTGACCTTGACTTTTGACCTTGAAAATCAAAAGGGTTCCAGATTCTCTTAAGGACTACGTATGTACCAAGTTTGGTCAAAATTCATTTAAGGATATTGATTCTAGAGTGGTCACAAGGATGTGACGGATGGACAGACGGAAGGACGGTAGCGTTACTCTATCCCTTCATAACTTCGTTGGTGAAGGGATAAAAAGCAGTTCAAATGACACTTCTTTAAATAGAAATCCTTTTTATGAAAAATAAATATTGATTTCCCTATCATGTCTATGTTGATAATTCTAAGATGGTAAGTATAATTTTGGCTCCCTGAACTAAAAATTATGTCCAAAATTGTTGAAATGTAGTAAAAAACTAGTTAATGTAATGTGTTTAGAATAGTCAAGAAATAAATTTGGTTTGCATAAGGAAATTGAAAATGATTTTCATTTAGTCATAGTCTAAAATATGGATCTTCATATTATTTTTTGAAAACCTTGTTTATGTATCATACTTACAGGATCCAAACTAACAATGCTACTGAAATGACACTTATTTAAATGGAAAGCTTTTTATATAAAAGATACGTACTGATTTTCCACTATGGTGATAATTCACAGAGAGGAAGATATAATTTTGGCTCCCATAACAAAGTTTTATGTTCAAACTTGTTGAAAAGTACTTAAAACCTTATTTATGTAATGTATTTCCAGTACCCAAGATATAAACTTGTTTGCATAAAGGAATTGAAAATGATTTTCATCTAGCTCTAGCCATGGTCTAAAATATGCATTTGAGGACATTTCAGTAAAATTTTGTAGTCATATATAAAAACAGTTCTGAAGCTTGAAAATTTCAATGGATATTCATATCATTTCTTCAAAACCTTGTTTATATATTATACTTACAGGATCCAAACTAAAAGTGCAATTGAAATGAAGCTTCTTTAAATAGAAAGCTTTTATTTGAAAAATACATACCGATTTTCCATAATAGTGATAATTCGCAGAAAGTAAGGTATATACTTTTGGTTCCCAAAGCTAAGTTTTATGTCCAAGTTGTTGAAATTCGATAAAATTAAAAGCCTAATTATATGTAATATATTTAGAATATAACAGAAATAAATTTGCTTGAATAAAAAGAACTTTATAGGGTTTTTATTAAGCCATGTACAGTTGTAATTCCTGCATTAAAAATGAATTGATTCGATATTTTTATTTAAATTGATATTATAAATAATAAAAAATCGGCTCATTTCAATATTTGCTGGTCGAAAAAATAATAAACTGCATTGATATCATTTTTGCACTCCCATTTCTCCTTTGCTGGCCTCTTAAAATTTGTGTTTGTTTACCTCGCAAATACGGCCGTTTTATGCTACTCATTGACAATAATTTGCTGTTGCAAAATTACATATATTGAATAATTTCTACCGAAAATGATCATAGGCATCATCATAAATTCATAAAATATGGAAAACAATTGAGAAAAGAAGGCAACATGCTCGGCTTACCTATCAAGCAAAATCTTTGCCACTTCAGCATGAGATTTGACACGTAGCACTTCCCTGAGTTCGCTCCAACGGTCCAACTGATCCCCTACATATATCCTGCATTTGTTCCATTTGAAAGATACTTCACTTCTATTCCTCTTTATCTCTGAATCCGTCAAAGTCCGCTTTCTTCCACGTGTTGACACTTTCTCTTCCGACATCAAGACGGGCTCACATAAAAGATCATATGAATATATTTGAATTCTTGTCATCCAGGAAAATAATTACGATAGCGATAATTTTGGGTCTTTTTTGTCAAAAAATCGTATCTTTTGCAGCATAACTCGGTGTTGATCTTCATTTTATGAAGGTCAGTACGGAAATCGACAATAATTTTGGGTATGAAAAAATTACGCAGCTGGTAGACAATATCCCTTTAATATCAGATCAACTGAAGTACAATGCATAACAATTGTATATCGTCCTGATGTTTTTTCTTAATATTCACATCCCATGTTACATTTTAAAAAAAACATATAAGTTTATGTGTATCTTTTCTTTACAAGAGGTATGCTATCATGTTTTACATTATGCCCATAGATCAAATAACTGTTACTTGTAGCCTGTTTTATGCGTAAACGTGTCTTTTTTTCTCTGTTTGTCTCCAATGCTGTCGTACTTTCCCGTGTTTTTCATGGTTACTGGTCGATTTAATGATTAAGGTATGATAGGTATTTACCCAAAAAAAAACTCTTCTCACACTTTAGCTATTCGTTTGTACAATACATGCTTGACGTGAAATCACATTGGATTTGTAAATATCCAAAGATAAATATATGATGATATTTTACGATTTATATGTTGTTTAATGATGACATAGCAACTGATGTTGGAAAACTATACGGACTTTGTGACGTCACGACTCTTTCGGAAGAGCTTTAATCGCATGTATTATTCGAAAATGGATCATGCTTTGTTTCTCCCCACATTGAAAAGTTCTAAAAAATGACGATCCGCATTTCTAGTTGCTGCATGCAACTTCGATCACCAATTTCTACCTTACGGTATACTATTTTAGTTTTCATGAAGAGAAATGTCATTTAAATTTCCCCACTAACTTCCGAAGAACACATCGTTGTCCTTTAAATAATATTATCTAGCAATAAGAAATCAAAATGTCATGAATAGAGCAACTATTATACACTACCTGGACTTACAGTACACTACTCTACACTACACTACCTGGACTTGCATTACACTTCACTATACTACCTGGAGGATACACTGCACTACACTACACTACACTACACTACACTACACTACACTACACTACATTACACTACACTACACTACACGGACATACACTACACTACCTGGATTTACACTACACTGCACAACACTACCTGGACTTACACTACACTACTCTACACTACACTACCTGGACTTGCAATACACTTCACTATACTACCTGGACGATACACTACATTACACTACACTACACTACCCGGACATGCACTACACTACACTACCTGGATTTACACTACACTGCACAACACTACCTGGACTTACACTACATTGCACTACACTACCTTGACTTACACTACACTGCAATACACTACCTGGACTTACACTGCACTACACTACGCTACCTGGACTTACACCACACTGCATTACACCACCGGAATGTATAAGACACTGCACTATGCTACACTAACTACAATACACTGATTACCCGGTCTTACACTACAATATACAACACTATCTGGATTTACACTACACTACACTACACTACCTGGACTTCCACTACACTACACTACACTACCTGGACCTTCACTACGCTGCACTACAGTACCTGGACTTACAATGCACTACATTACACTACCTGGGCTTACACTACCTGGACTTACACTACACTACACTACACTACACTACACCACCGGAACTTACACTACACTGCACTACACTATGCTACCTGAGCTTACACTACACTATCTGAACATACACTACACTACACTACCTGGACTTCCACTACACTATGCTACACTACATCGACTTACACTACACTGCACTACACTACCTGCACTTCCTCTACACTACCTCGATTTCCTCTACACTACCTCGACTTACACTGCACTACCTCGACTTACACTACACTACGCTACACTACGCTACCTGTATTAATAGTACACTACACTACCTGTGCGTACACTACACTGTACTACACTATCTGGAGTTACACTACACTGCACTACACTACACTGCACTACCTGGATGTATTCTGCACTAAACTATACTACCTGAACTTGTATTACACTACACTACATTATCTGGACATACACTACACTGCACTACACTACCAGAACTAACACTGCACTACGCTACCTGGACTAATACTACGCTGCACTACACTACCTGAACTTACAATACACTGCACTACACTATACTACGCTACCTGGACATAAACTACACAACACTACACTACCTGAACTTACACTACGCTACCTTACGCTACACTACGCTACACTACGCAACAGTACGCTACAGTACGCTATTCTACGCTACACTACGCTACACTACACTGCACTACATGGATGTATTCTGCACTAAACTATACTACCTGAACTTGTATTACACTACACTACATTACCTGGACATACACTACACTGCACTACACTACCAGAACTTACACAGCACTACGCTACCTGGATTAACACTACGCTGCACTACACTACCTGGACTTACACTACACTGCACTACACTATACTACGCTAACTGGACATATACTACACCACAATACACTACCTGAACTTACACTACGCTACACTAAGCTACACTACGCAACAGTACGCTACAGTACGCTACACTACGCTACACTACGCTACACTACGCTACACTACGCTACACTACGCTACACTACGCTACACTACGCTACACTACGCTACACTACGCTACGCTACACTACACTACACTACGCTACACTACGCTACACTACAGTACGCTATACTATCTGAATATACACTACACTACGCTACACTACACTACCCGGATTTTCATTACAATACGCTACACTACTTTGACTTACACTACACCGTTCTACACTACATGGATTTACAATACACTACACTACACTACACTACACTACCTGGATTTATACTAAACTATACTAAACTACCTGAACTTATATTACACTACACTACACTACCTTTGCTTACGCTACGATACACTACACTACCTGTACTTACATTACACTACACTGCCTGGACTATCACTACATTGCACTACACTACCCAGGCTTACGCTACACTGCACTACACTACATGTATATATATTACACTCAGCTACACTACCTGACCTTACATTACACTATCCTACACTACCTCTATTTACACTCCACTACACTACACTAACTGGACTTCCACTACATTACATTACATGGACTTACACTGCACTACATTACCTGGACTTACACTGCAATACACTACACTATATTGCATGGACGTACATAAGCTACACTACACTACTTGGACTTACACTACACTACAATACTTGAACTTACACTACACTACACTACCTGGACTTACACTGCACTAAGCTACACCACCCTACACTACACTAACTGGACTTACACTGCACTACACTACCTGGACTTTCACTGCACTATGCTACCTGGACTAACAATACACTGCACTACCTGGCTTACACTGCACTACGCTACCTGGAATTACACTACACTACACTACACTACCTGAAATTACACAACACTATGATACACTACACTACCTCGACTTACACTACACTTCACTATGCCACCTGGACGATACACTGCACTACACTACACTACTCTATCCTACACTACCTGGACTTGCATTACACTTCACTATTCTACCTGTACGATACACTGCACTACACTACACTACACTACCCGGACATACACTACACTACACTACCTGGACTTACACTACACTGCACTACACTACCTGAACTAACACTGTACTACACTACGCTACCTGGACTTACACCACACTGCACTACAACGCCGGAACTTACAAGACACTGCAATACGCTACACTATCTACACTACAGTGATTATCTGGACTTACACTACAATATACAACACTATCTGGACCTACACTACACTACCTTGACTTACACTGCACTACGTTACACTACACTACACTACACCACCGGGACTTACACTACACGGCACTACACTATACTAACTGAGCTTACACTACACTACCTGGACTTCCACTACACTACCTCGACTTACTCTGCACTACCTCGACTTACACTACACTAGGTTACACTACGCTAGTATTAACATTACACTACACTACACCAACTGGAGTTACACTACACTGTACTACACTACACTTCACTACCTGGATGTATATTACACTAAGCTATACTACCTGAACTTGTATTACACTACACTACACTACCTGTACTTACATTACACTACACTACCTGGACATACACTACACTGCACTACGCTACCTGAACTTACACTGCACTACGCTACCTGGACTAACACTACACTGCACTACACTACCTGGACTTACACTACACTGCACTACACTATACTACGCTACCTGGAATTAAACTACAATACACTACACTACCTGAACTTACACTACGCTACACTACGCTACACTACGCTACACTACGCTACACTACGCTACACTACGCTACACTACGCTACACTACGCTACACTACGCTACACTACGCTACACTACGCTACACTACGCTACACTACGCTACACTACGCTACACTACGCTACACTACCTACACTACGCTACACTACGCTACACTACGCTACACTACGCTACACTACGCTACACTACGCTACACTACGCTACACTACGCTACACTACGCAACAGTACGCTACAGTACGCTATTCTACGCTACACTACGCTACACTACACTGCACTACATGGATGTATTCTGCACTAAACTATACTACCTGAACTTGTATTACACTACACTACATTACCTGGACATACACTACACTGCACTACACTACCAGAACTTACACTGCACTACGCTACCTGGAATAACACTACGCTGCACTACACTACCTGGACTTACACTACATTGTACTACACTATACTACGCTACCTGGACATATACTACACTACAATACACTACCTGAACTTACACTACGCTACACTAAGCTACACTACGCAACAGTACGCTACACTACGCTACACTACGCTACACTACGCTACACTACGCTGCACTACGCTACACTACGCTACACTACGCTACACTACGCTACACTACGCTACACTACGCTACACTACGCTACACTACGCTACACTACGCTACACTACGCTACACTACGCTACACTACGCTACACTACGCTACACTACGCTACAATACGCTACACTACACTACACTACACTACGCTACACTACGCTACACTACGCTACACTACGCTACACTACGCTACACTACGCTACACTACGCTACACTACGCTACACTACGCTACACTACGCTACACTACGCTACACTACGCTACACTACGCTACACTACACTGCACTACATGGATGTATTCTGCACTAAACTATACTACCTGAACTTGTATTACACTACACTACATTACCTGGACATACACTACACTGCACTACACTACCAGAACTTACACTACACTGCACTACACTATACTACGCTAACTGGACATATACTACACTACAATACACTACCTCAACTTACACTACGCTACACTAAGCTACACTACGCAACAGTACGCTACACTACGCTACACTACGCTACACTACGCTACACTACGCTACACTACGCTACACTACGCTACACTACGCTACACTACGCTACACTACGCTACACTACGCTACACTACGCTACACTACGCTACACTACGCTACACTACATGGATGTATTCTGCACTAAACTATACTACCTGAACTTGTATTACACTACACTACATTACCTGGACTTACACTACACTGCACTACACTATGCTACGCTAACTGGACATATACTACACTACAATACACTACCTCGACTTACACTACGCTACACTAAGCTACACTACGCAACAGTACGCTACACTACGCTACGCTACGCTACGCTACGCTACACTACGCTACACTACGCTACACTACGCTACACTACGCTACACTACGCTACGCTACACTACGCTACACTACAGTACGCTATACTATCTGAATATACACTACACTACGCTACACTACACTACCCGGATTTTCATTACAATACGCTACACTACTTTGACTTACACTACACCGTTCTACACTACATGGATTTACAATACACTACACTACACTACACTACACTACCTGGATTTTTACTAAACTATACTAAACTACCTGAACTTATATTACACTACACTACACTACCTGTGCTTACGCTACGATACACTACACTACCTGTACTTACACTACACTACACTGCCTGGACTATCACTACATTGCACTACACTACCCAGGCTTACGCTACACTGCACTATACTACATGTATATATATTACACTCAGCTACACTACCTGACCTTACATTACACTATCCTACACTACCTCTATTTACACTACACTACACTACACTAACTGAATTTCCACTACATTACATTACATGGACTTACACTGCACTACATTACCTGGACTTACACTGCAATACACTACACTACATTGCATGGACGTACATAAGCTACACTACATTACTTGGACTTACACTACACTACAATACTTGAACTTACACTACACTACACTACCTGGACTTACACTGCACTAAGCTACATCACCCTACACTACACTAACTGGACTTACACTGCACTACACTACCTGGACTTTCACTGCACTACGCTACCTGGACTAACAATACACTGCACTACCTGGCTTACACTGCACTACGCTACCTGGAATTACACTACACTACACTACACTACCTGAAATTACACAACACTATGATACACTACACTACCTCGACTTACACTACACTTCACTATGCCACCTGGACGATACACTGCACTACACTACACTACTCTATCCTACACTACCTGGACTTGCATTACACTTCCCTATTCTACCTGTACGATACACTGCACTACACTACACTATACTACACTACGCTACCCGGACATACACTACACTACACTACCTGGACTTACACTACACTGCACTACACTACCTGAACTAACACTGTACTACACTACGCTACCTGGACTTACACCACACTGCACTACAACGCCGGAACTTACAAGACACTGCAATACGCTACACTATCTACACTACAGTGATTATCTGGACTTACACTACAATATACAACACTATCTGGACCTACACTACACTACCTTGACTTACACTGCACTACGTTACACTACAATACACTACACCACCGGGACTTACACTACACGGCACTACACTATACTAACTGAGCTTACACTACACTACCTGGACTTCCACTTCACTACCTCGACTTACTCTGCACTACCTCGACTTACACTACACTAGGTTACACTACGCTAGTATTAACATTACACTACACTACACCACTGGAGTTACACTACACTGCACTACACTACACTTCACTACCTGGATGTATACTACACTAAGCTATACTACCTGAACTTGTATTACACTACACTACACTACCTGTACTTACATTACACTACACTACCTGGACATACACTACACTGCACTACGCTACCTGAACTTACACTGCACTACGCTACCTGAACTAAAACTACACTGCACTACACTACCTGGACTTACACTACACTGCACTACACTATACTACGCTACCTGGAATTAAACTACAATACACTACACTACCTGAACTTACACTACGCTACACTGCGCTATACTACGCTACACTACGCTACACCACGATATAAAAATACAGTACACTACGCTACACTACACTACCTGGATTTCCATTACACTACGCTACCTGGATTTCTACTAAACTAAACTTCACTACCTGAACTTATATTACACTACACTACGCTACCTCTGCTTACACTACGATACACTACACCACCTGTACTTACACTACACTACACTGCCTGGACTATCACTGCATTGCACTACACTACCCGCACTTACACTACACTGCACCACACTACATGTACCTACACTACACCGCACTACACTACAATACACTACCTGAACATATACTACACTCAGCTACACTACCTGAACTTACATTACACCGTTCTAGACTACATGGATTTACAATACACTGCACTACACTACACTACACTACCTGAACTTATATTACACTACACTACACTACCCGGGCTTACACTAGACTGCACTACACTACACGTATTTACACTACACCGCACTACACTACAATACACTACCTGGACATATACTTCACTCAGCTACACCCACCTGAACTTATATTACACTACACTACACTACCTCTATTTACACTACACTGCACTACACTGCCTGGACTTACACTACAACACACTACCTGGACATCCACTACACTACACTACACTGCACTACCTGGATGTATTCTACACTAAACTATGCTACCTGAACTTGTATTACACTACATTATCTGGACATACACTACACTGCACTACACTACCAGAACTAATACTGCACTACGCTACATGGACTAACACTACGCTGCGCTACACTACCTGGACTTACAATACACTGCACTACACTATACTTCGCTACCTGGACATAAACTACACAACACTACACTACCTGAACTTACACTACGCTACCTTACGCTACACTACGCAACCATACGCTACAGTACGCTACTCTACGCTACACTACGCTACACTACACTGCACTACATGGATGTATTCTGCACTAAACTATACTACTTGAACTTGTATTACACTACACTACATTACCTGGACATACACTACACTGCACTACACTACCAGAACTTACACTGCACTACGCTACCTGGAATAACACTACGCTGCACTACACTACCTGGACTTACACTACACTGCACTACACTATACTACGCTACCTCGACATATACTACACTACAATACACTACCTGAACTTACACTACGCTACACTAAGCTATACTAAGCTACACTACGCTACACTAAGCTACACTACGCTACACTACGCTACACTACGCTACACTAGGCTACACTACGCTATACTACCTGCATATACACTACACTACGCTACACTACACTACCTGGATTTACATTACACTACGCTACACTACTTTGACTTACACTACATCGTTCTAGACTACATGGATTTACAATACACTGCACTACACTACACTACACTACCTGGATTTATACTAAACTATACTAAACTACCTGAACTTATATTACACTACACTACACTACCTGTGCTTACACTACGATACACTACACTACCTGTACTTACACTACACTACACTGCCTGGACTATCACTGCATTGCACTACACTATCCGGGCTTACACTACACTGCACTACACTACATGTACTTACACTACACCGCACTACACTACAATACACTACCTGAACATATACTACACTCAGCTACACTACCTGAACTTACATTACACCGTTCTAGACTACATGGATTTACAATGCACTGCACTACACTACACTACACTACCTGGATTTATAATAAACTAAACTACACTACCTGAACTTATATTACACTACACTACACTACACTACCTGGATTTATACTAAACTAAACTACACTACCTGAACTTATATTACACTACACTACACTACCCGGGCTTACACTACACTGCACTACACTACATGTACTTACACTACACCGCACTACACTACAATACACTACCTGGACATATACTACACTCAGCTACACTACCTGAACTTACATTACACTACACTACACTGCCTGGACTTACACTACAATACACTACACTATACTACGCTACCTGGATATATACTACAATACACTACACTACCTGAACTTATATTACACTACACTACACTACCCGGGATTACACTACACTGCACTACACTACATGTACTTACACTACACCGCACTACACTACAATACACTACCTGGACATATACTACACTCAGCTACACTACCTGAACTTACACTACGCTACACTACGCTACACTACACTACACTACGCTACACTACGCTACACTACGCTACACTACGCTACACTACGCTACACTACGCTACACTACGCTACACTACGCTACACTACGCTACACTACGCTACACTACGCTACACTACGCTACACTACGCTACACTACGCTACACTACGCTACACTACGCTACACTAGGCTACACTAGGCTACACTAGGCTAAACTAGGCTACACTAGGCTACACTAGGCACACTACGCTACACTACGCTACACTACGCTACACTACGCTACACTACGCTACACTACGCTACACTACGCTACACTACGCTACACTACGCTACACTACGCTACACTAGGCTACACTACGCTACACTAGGCTACACTAGGCTACACTAGGCTACACTAGGCTACAATAGGCTACACTAGGCTACACTAGGCTACACTACGCTACACTACGCTACACTAGGCTACACTACGCTACACTGCGCTACACTACGCTACACTACGCTACACTACGCTATACTATCTGCATATACACTACACTGCGCTACACTACACTACCTGGATTTCCATTACACTACGCTACTCTACTTTGACTTACACTACACCGTTCTAGACTACATGGATTTACAATACACTGCTCTACACTACACTACACTACCTGGATTTATACTAAACTAAACTACACTACCTGAACTTATATTACACTACACTACAATACCTGTGGTTACACTACGATACACTACACTACCTGTACTTATACTACACTACACTGCCTGGACTATCACTGCATTGCACTACACTACCCGGGCTTACACTACACTGCACTACACTACATGTACTTACACTACACCGCACTACACTACAATACACTACCTGAACATATACTACACTCAGCTACACTACCTGAACTTACATTACACTACACTACCTTTATTTACACTACACTGCCTGGACTTACACTACAATACACTACCTGGACTTCCACTACACTGCATTACCGGGACTTACACTGCATTACACTATAATACCTGTAATTCCACTACACTACACTACACTTCCTGGACTTACACTGCAATACACTACCTGGACTTCCACTACACTACACTACCTGGACATATACTACACTCAGCTACACTACCTGAACTTACAATACACTACACTACACTGCCTGGACTTACACTACAATACACTACACTATACTACGCTACCTGGATATATACTACAATACACTACACTACCTGAACTTATATTACACTACACTACACTACCCGGGCTTACACTACACTGCACTACACTACATGTACTTACACTACACCGCACTACACTACAATACACTACCTGGACATATACTACACTCAGCTACACTACCTGGACATATACTACACTCAGCTACACTACCTGAACTTACACAACGCTACACTACACTACACTACGCTACACTACGCTACACTACGCTACACTACGCTACACTACGCTACACTACGCTACACTACGCTACACTACGCTACACTACGCTACACTACGCTACACTACGCTACACTACGCTACACTACGCTACACTACGCTACACTACGCTACACTACGCTACACTACGCTACACTACGCTACACTACGCTACACTACGCTACACTACGATATACTATCTGAATATACACTACACTACGCTACACTACACTACCTAGATTTCCATTACACTACGGTACCTGGATTTATACTAGATTAAACTACACTACCTTAAGTTATATTACACTACACTACACTACCTGTGCTTACACTACGATACACTACACTACCTGTACTTACACTACACTACACTGCCTGGACTATCACTACATTGCACTACGCTACCCGGGCTTACACTACACTGCACTACACTACATGTACTTACACTACAACGCACTACACTACAATACACTACCTGAACATATACTACACTCAGCTACACTACCTGAACTTACATTACACCGTTCTAGACTACATGGATTTACAATGCACTGCACTACACTACACTACACTACCTGGATTTATAATAAACTAAACTACACTACCTGAACTTATATTACACTACACTACACTACACTACCTGGATTTATACTAAACTAAACTACACTACCTGAACTTATATTACACTACACTACACTACCCGGGCTTACACTACACTGCACTACACTACATGTACTTACACTACACCGCACTACACTACAATACACTACCTGGACATATACTACACTCAGCTACACTACCTGAACTTACATTACACTACACTACACTGCCTGGACTTACACTACAATACACTACACTATACTACGCTACCTGGATATATACTACAATACACTACACTACCTGAACTTATATTACACTACACTACACTACCCGGGATTACACTACACTGCACTACACTACATGTACTTACACTACACCGCACTACACTACAATACACTACCTGGACATATACTACACTCAGCTACACTACCTGAACTTACACTACGCTACACTACGCTACACTACACTACACTACGCTACACTACGCTACACTACGCTACACTACGCTACACTACGCTACACTACGCTACACTACGCTACACTACGCTACACTACGCTACACTACGCTACACTACGCTACACTACGCTACACTACGCTACACTAGGCTACACTAGGCTACACTAGGCTAAACTAGGCTACACTAGGCTACACTAGGCACACTACGCTACACTACGCTACACTACGCTACACTACGCTACACTACGCTACACTACGCTACACTACGCTACACTACGCTACACTACGCTACACTACGCTACACTAGGCTACACTACGCTACACTAGGCTACACTAGGCTACACTAGGCTACACTAGGCTACAATAGGCTACACTAGGCTACACTAGGCTACACTACGCTACACTACGCTACACTAGGCTACACTACGCTACACTGCGCTACACTACGCTACACTACGCTACACTACGCTATACTATCTGCATATACACTACACTGCGCTACACTACACTACCTGGATTTCCATTACACTACGCTACTCTACTTTGACTTACACTACACCGTTCTAGACTACATGGATTTACAATACACTGCTCTACACTACACTACACTACCTGGATTTATACTAAACTAAACTACACTACCTGAACTTATATTACACTACACTACAATACCTGTGGTTACACTACGATACACTACACTACCTGTACTTATACTACACTACACTGCCTGGACTATCACTGCATTGCACTACACTACCCGGGCTTACACTACACTGCACTACACTACATGTACTTACACTACACCGCACTACACTACAATACACTACCTGAACATATACTACACTCAGCTACACTACCTGAACTTACATTACACTACACTACCTTTATTTACACTACACTGCCTGGACTTACACTACAATACACTACCTGGACTTCCACTACACTGCATTACCGGGACTTACACTGCATTACACTATAATACCTGTAATTCCACTACACTACACTACACTTCCTGGACTTACACTGCAATACACTACCTGGACTTCCACTACACTACACTACCTGGACATATACTACACTCAGCTACACTACCTGAACTTACAATACACTACACTACACTGCCTGGACTTACACTACAATACACTACACTATACTACGCTACCTGGATATATACTACAATACACTACACTACCTGAACTTATATTACACTACACTACACTACCCGGGCTTACACTACACTGCACTACACTACATGTACTTACACTACACCGCACTACACTACAATACACTACCTGGACATATACTACACTCAGCTACACTACCTGGACATATACTACACTCAGCTACACTACCTGAACTTACACAACGCTACACTACACTACACTACGCTACACTACGCTACACTACGCTACACTACGCTACACTACGCTACACTACGCTACACTACGCTACACTACGCTACACTACGCTACACTACGCTACACTACGCTACACTACGCTACACTACGCTACACTACGCTACACTACGCTACACTACGCTACACTACGCTACACTACGCTACACTACGCTACACTACGCTACACTACGCGACACTACGATATACTATCTGAATATACACTACACTACGCTACACTACACTACCTAGATTTCCATTACACTACGGTACCTGGATTTATACTAGATTAAACTACACTACCTTAAGTTATATTACACTACACTACACTACCTGTGCTTACACTACGATACACTACACTACCTGTACTTACACTACACTACACTGCCTGGACTATCACTACATTGCACTACGCTACCCGGGCTTACACTACACTGCACTACACTACATGTACTTACACTACAACGCACTACACTACAATACACTACCTGGACATATACTACACTGAGCTACACTACCTGAACTTACACTACACTACACTACACTACCTCTATTTACACTACACTACACTATACTGCCTGGATTTACACTACAATACACTACACTACCTGAACTTACACTACGCTACACTACGCTACACTACGCTACACTACGCTACACTACGCTACACTACGCTACACTACGCTACACTACGCTACACTACGCTATACTATCTGCATATACACTACACTACGCTACACTACACTACCTGGATTTCCATTACACTACGCTACACTACTTTGACTTACACTACACCGTTCTAGACCACATGGATTTACAATACACTGCTCTACACTACACTGCACTACCTGGATTTATACAAAACTAAACTACACTACCTGAACTTATATTACACTACACTACACTACCTGTGCTTACACTACGATACACTACACTACCTGTACCTATACTACACAACACTGCCTGGACTATCACTGCATTGCACTACACTACCCGGGCTTACACTACATTGCACTACACTACATGTACTTACACTACACCGCACTACACTACAATACACTACCTGAACATATACTACACTCAGCTACACTACCTGAACTTACATTACACTACACTACCTCTATTTACACTACACTGCCTGGACTTACACTACAATACACTACCTGGACTTCCACTACACTGCATTACCGGGACTTACACTGCATTACACTATACTACCTGTAATTCCACTACACTACACTACACTTCCTGGACTTACACTGCAATACACTACCTGGACTTCCACTACACTACATTACCTGGACTTACACTGTAATACACTACACTACATTGTATGGACGTACATGAGCTACACTACACCACTTGGACTTACACTACACTACAATACTTGAACTTACACTACACTACACTACCTGGACTTACACTGCACTACGCTACCTGGACTTACACTACACTACACTACCTGGAATCACACAACACTACGATACACTACGCTACGTCGATTTACACTACACTTCACTATCCTACCTGGACGATACACTTCACTACATTACACTACTCTACACCACATTACCTGGATTTGCATTACACTTCACTATGCTACGTGTAAGATACACTACACTACACTACACTACACTACACTACCCAGACTTACACTACACTACACTACCCGAACATACACTACACTACACTACCTGGACTTATACTACTATGCACTACACTACCTGAACTTACACTGCACTACACTACGCTACCTGGACTTACACCACACTGCACTACACCGCCTGAACTTACAAGACACTGCACTTAGCTACACTAACTACACTACACTGATCACCGGGACTTACACTACAACATACAACACTATCTGGACTTACACTACACTACTCTACACTACCTGGACTTCCACTACACTACACTACACCACCTGGACCTACACTACACTACACTGCACTACACTACCTTGACTTACTCTGCACTGTATTACACTACCTGGAGTTACACTACACTACACTACACCACCGGGACTTACGCTACACTGCACTACACTATACTACCTGAGCTTATACTACACTATCTGAACATACACTACACTACACTACCTGGACTTCCACTACACTACGCTACACTACCTCGACTTACACTACACTGCGCTACACTACCTGGAATTCCACTACACTACCTGGACTTAAACTGCACTACTTCGACTTACACTAAACTACGCTACACTACGCTACTTGTATCAACATTACACTACACTACCTGTACGTACACTACACTGTACTACATTACCTGTAGTTACACTACACTAAACTGCACTACCTAGATGTATTATACACTAAACTATACTACCTGAACTTGTATTGTACTACACTACACTACCTGTATTTACACTACACTTCATTACCTGGACATACACTACACTGCACTACGCTACCCGAACTTACACTGCACTACGCTACCTGGACTAACACTACGCTGCACTACATTACCTGGACTTACACTACACTGCACTACACTATGCTACGCTACCTGGACATATACTACAATACACTACACTTCCTGGACTTACACTACTCTACACTACGCTACACTACGCTACACTACGCTACATTACGCTACACTACGCTACACTACGCTACACTACGCTACACTACGCTACACTACGCTACACTACGCTACACTACGCTACACTACGCTACACTACGCTACACTACGCTACACTACGCTACACTACGCTACACTACGCTACACTACGCTACACTACGCTACATTACGCTACACTACGCTACACTACGCTATACTACGCTACACTACACTACACTACGATATACTACGCCACACTACGCTACACTACGCTACACTACGCTACACTACGCTACACTACGCTACACTACGCTACACTACGCTACACTACGCTACACTACGCTACACTACGCTACACTACGCTACACTACGCTACACTACGCTACACTACGCTACACTACGCTACACTACGCTACACTACGCTACACTACGCTACACTACGCTACACTACACTACACTACACTACGCTACACTACGCTACACTACGCTGCACTACGCTGCACTATGCTACACCACGCTGCACTACGCTACACTACGCTACACTACGCTACACTACGCTACAGTACGATATGCTATTCGAATATACACTACACTACGCTACACTACACTACCTGGATTTCCATTACACTACGCTAAACTACCTTGACTTACACTACACCGTTCTACACTACATGTATTTACAATACACTGCAATACACTACACTACACTACCTGGATTTATACTAAACTAATCTACACTACCTGAACTTATACTACACTACGCTACACTACCTGTGCTTACACTACGATACACTACACTACCTGTACTTACACTACACTACACTGCCTGGACTATTGCTGCATTGCACTACACTATCCGAGCTTATACTACACTGCACTACACTACACGTATTTACATTACACCGCACTACACTACAATACACTACCTGGACATATACTTCACTCAGCTACACTACCTGAACTTATATTACACTACACTACACTACCTCTATTTACACTACACTGCACTACACTGCCTGGACTTACACTACAATACACTACCTGGACTTCCACTACACTACATTACTTGGACTTACACTACATTACACTATTATACCTGTACTTCCACTATACTACACTACACTACCTCGGCTTACACTACACTACTCTACACTAGGCTACAATGATTTATATTATACTGTACAACCTGGACTTACACTGCAATGCACTACACTACATTGCATGGACGTACACTACGCTACACTACACTACTTGGACTTACACTACACCACAATACTTGAAATTACACTAAACTACACTACCTGGACTTACACTGCACTAAGCTACACCACCATACACTACACTACCTGGACTTACACTGCACTACACTACCTGGACTTACACTGCACTACGCTACCTGGAATTACAATACACTGCACTACCTGGACTTACATTGCACTACTCTGCCTGGACTTACACTACACTACACTACACTACCTTGACATCGACAACACTACGCTACACTACACTACCTGGACTTACACTACACTGCATTACCTGGACCTACACTACACTACATTACCTGGAAATACACTACATTACACTACATGAACTTACACTACACTGCACTACACTACACTACCTGGACATATACTACAATAAACTACACTACCTGGAAATATAATACACTAAGCTACACTACCTGAACTTACATTACACTACACTACACTTCCAGGATTTACACTACACTAAGCTGATTACCTGAACTTACACTACAATATACAACATCATCTGGACTTACATTACCCTACACTACACTACATGGACTTCCACTACACTACACTAAACTACCTGAACCTACACTACACTAAACTACTCTGCACTACACTGCCTGAACTTACACTGCACTATATTACACTAACTGTACTTACACTACACTGCACTACACCACCGCAACTTACACTACACTGCACTACACTATACTACCTGAGATTACACTACACTATCTGAACATACACTACACTACACTACCTGCACGTCCACTACACTACGCTACTCTACCTCGACTGACACTACGTTGCACTACACTACTGGACTTCCACTACACTACCTCGACTTACACTGCACTACCTCGACTTACACTACACTACGCTACACTGCGCTACCTGTATTAACATTACACTACACTACACCACCTGGAGTTACACTACACTGCACTACACTACACTTCACTACCTGGATGTATACTACACTAAACTATACTACCTGAACTTGTATTACACTACATTACACTACCTGTACTTACACTACACTACACTACACTACCTGGACATATACTACACTGCACTACGCTACCTGAACTTACACTGCACTACGCTACCTGGACTAACACTATACTGCACTACACTACCTGGACTTACACTACACTGCACTACACTATACTACGCTACCTGGACATATACTACAATACACTACATTACTGAACTTACACTACGCTACACTACGCTACACTACGCTACACTACGCTACACTACGCTACACTACGCTACACTACGCTACACTACGCTACACTACACTACACTACGCTACACCACGCTACACTAAGCTACACTACGCTACGCTATGCTATCTGAATATACACTACACTACGCTACACTACACTACCTGGATGTCCACTACACTACACTATCTGAATTTCCACTACACTATGCTACACTACCTTGACTGACACTACACTGTTCTCCAATATATGGATTTACAATACACTGCACTACACTACACTACACTAACTGGATTTATACTAAACAATACTACCTGAACTTATATTACACTACACTACACCACCTGTGCTTACACTACGATACACTACACTACCTGTACTTACACTACACTACACTGCCTGGACTTCCACGATGATACACTACACTACACTATCTGTTCTTACACTATACTACACTGCCTGGACTCTCACTACATTGCACTACACTACCTGGGCTTACACTACACTGCACTACACTACATGTACTTAGAGTACACCGCACTACACTACAATACACTACCTCGACATATACTACACTAAGCTACACTACCTGAACTTACATTACACTACACTACACTACACTACACTACACTACACTACACTACACTGCTTGGACTTACAGTACAATACATTACACTATCTGGACTTACAATACACTACACTGCCTGGACTTATACTACACTACATTACCAGGACTTACACTACAATACACTATGCTACCTGTACTTCCACTACACTACACTACACTACCTCGGCTTACACTACACTACTCTACATTACGCTACATGGATTTATATTATACTGCACAATCTGGACTTACACTGCAATACACTACACTGCATGGACATACAATACACTACACTACACTACTTGGATTTATACTACACTAAACTACACTACCTGAACTTATATCACACTACTCTACACTACCTGTGCTTACACTACGATACATTGCACTGCCTGGACTTCCACTATGATACACTACACTACAGTACCTGTTTTTACACTATACTACATTGCCTGGACTATCACTACATTGCACTACACTACCTGGGCTTACCCACACTGCACTACACTACATGTACTTACAGTACACTGCACTACACTACAATACACTACCTTGACATATATTACACTAAGCTACACTACCCGAACTTACATTACACTACACTACACTACCTCTATTTACATTACCCTACACTACACTGCCTGGACTTAGACTACAATATACTACACTATCTGGACTTCCACTACACTACACTACACTGCCTGAACTTACACTACACTACACTACCCGGACTTGCACTACACTACATTACCTGGACTTACACTACAATACACTATGCTACCTGTACTTCCACTACACTACACTACACTACATCGGCTTACACTACACTACTCTACATTACGCTACATGGATTTATATTATACGGCACAACCTGGCCTTACACTGTAATGCACTACACTACACTGCATGGACGTACAATACACTACACTACATGGACTTACACTACACTACAATACTTGAACTTACACTACACTACTCTACCTGGACTTACACTGCACAAAGCTACACCACCCTACACTACACTACCTGGACTTACACTACTCTACACTACCTGGACTTCCACTACACTACACTACACCACCTGGACCTACACTACACTACACTGCACTACACTACCTTGACTTACTCTGCACTGTATTACACTACCTGGAGTTACACTACACTACACTACACCACCGGGACTTACGCTACACTGCACTACACTATACTACCTGAGCTTATACTACACTATCTGAACATACACTACACTACACTACCTGGACTTCCACTACACTACGCTACACTACCTCGACTTACACTACACTGCGCTACACTACCTGGAATTCCACTACACTACCTGGACTTAAACTGCACTACTTCGACTTACACTAAACTACGCTACACTACGCTACTTGTATCAACATTACACTACACTACCTGTACGTACACTACACTGTACTACATTACCTGTAGTTACACTACACTAAACTGCACTACCTAGATGTATTATACACTAAACTATACTACCTGAACTTGTATTGTACTACACTACACTACCTGTATTTACACTACACTTCATTACCTGGACATACACTACACTGCACTACGCTACCCGAACTTACACTGCACTACGCTACCTGGACTAACACTACACTGCACTACATTACCTGGACTTACACTACACTGCACTACACTATGCTACGCTACCTGGACATATACTACAATACACTACACTTCCTGGACTTACACTACTCTACACTACGCTACACTACGCTACACTACGCTACACTACGCTACACTACGCTACACTACGCTACACTACGCTACACTACGCTACACTACGCTACACTACGCTACACTACGCTACACTACGCTACACTACGCTACACTACGCTACACTACGCTACACTACACTACGCTACACTACGCTACACTACGCTACACTACGCTACACTACGCTACACTACGCTACACTACGCTACACTACGCTACACTACGCTACACTACGCTACACTACGCTACACTACGCTACACTACACTACGCTACACTACGCTACACTACGCTACACTACGCTGCACTACGCTGCACTATGCTACACCACGCTGCACTACGCTACACTACGCTACACTACGCTACACTACGCTACAGTACGATATGCTATTCGAATATACACTACACTACGCTACACTACACTACCTGGATTTCCATTACACTACGCTAAACTACCTTGACTTACACTACACCGTTCTACACTACATGTATTTACAATACACTGCAATACACTACACTACACTACCTGGATTTATACTAAACTAATCTACACTACCTGAACTTATACTACACTACGCTACACTACCTGTGCTTACACTACGATACACTACACTACCTGTACTTACACTACACTACACTGCCTGGACTATTGCTGCATTGCACTACACTATCCGAGCTTATACTACACTGCACTACACTACACGTATTTACATTACACCGCACTACACTACAATACACTACCTGGACATATACTTCACTCAGCTACACTACCTGAACTTATATTACACTACACTACACTACCTCTATTTACACTACACTGCACTACACTGCCTGGACTTACACTACAATACACTACCTGGACTTCCACTACACTACATTACTTGGACTTACACTACATTACACTATTATACCTGTACTTCCACTATACTACACTACACTACCTCGGCTTACACTACACTACTCTACACTAGGCTACAATGATTTATATTATACTGTACAACCTGGACTTACACTGCAATGCACTACACTACATTGCATGGACGTACACTACGCTACACTACACTACTTGGACTTACACTACACCACAATACTTGAAATTACACTAAACTACACTACCTGGACTTACACTGCACTAAGCTACACCACCATACACTACACTACCTGGACTTACACTGCACTACACTACCTGGACTTACACTGCACTACGCTACCTGGAATTACAATACACTGCACTACCTGGACTTACATTGCACTACTCTGCCTGGACTTACACTACACTACACTACACTACCTTGACATCGACAACACTACGCTACACTACACTACCTGGACTTACACTACACTGCATTACCTGGACCTACACTACACTACATTACCTGGAAATACACTACATTACACTACATGAACTTACACTACACTGCACTACACTACACTACCTGGACATATACTACAATAAACTACACTACCTGGAAATATAATACACTAAGCTACACTACCTGAACTTACATTACACTACACTACACTTCCAGGATTTACACTACACTAAGCTGATTACCTGAACTTACACTACAATATACAACATCATCTGGACTTACATTACCCTACACTACACTACATGGACTTCCACTACACTACACTAAACTACCTGGACCTACACTACACTAAACTACTCTGCACTACACTGCCTGAACTTACACTGCACTATATTACACTAACTGTACTTACACTACACTGCACTACACCACCGCAACTTACACTACACTGCACTACACTATACTACCTGAGATTACACTACACTATCTGAACATACACTACACTACACTACCTGCACGTCCACTACACTACGCTACTCTACCTCGACTGACACTACGTTGCACTACACTACTGGACTTCCACTACACTACCTCGACTTACACTGCACTACCTCGACTTACACTACACTACGCTACACTGCGCTACCTGTATTAACATTACACTACACTACACCACCTGGAGTTACACTACACTGCACTACACTACACTTCACTACCTGGATGTATACTACACTAAACTATACTACCTGAACTTGTATTACACTACATTACACTACCTGTACTTACACTACACTACACTACACTACCTGGACATATACTACACTGCACTACGCTACCTGAACTTACACTGCACTACGCTACCTGGACTAACACTATACTGCACTACACTACCTGGACTTACACTACACTGCACTACACTATACTACGCTACCTGGACATATACTACAATACACTACATTACCTGAACTTACACTACGCTACACTACGCTACACTACGCTACACTACGCTACACTACGCTACACTACGCTACACTACACTACACTACGCTACACCACGCTACACTAAGCTACACTACGCTACGCTATGCTATCTGAATATACACTACACTACGCTACACTACACTACCTGGATGTCCACTACACTACACTATCTGAATTTCCACTACACTATGCTACACTACCTTGACTGACACTACACTGTTCTCCAATATATGGATTTACAATACACTGCACTACACTACACTACACTAACTGGATTTATACTAAACAATACTACCTGAACTTATATTACACTACACTACACCACCTGTGCTTACACTACGATACACTACACTACCTGTACTTACACTACACTACACTGCCTGGACTTCCACGATGATACACTACACTACACTATCTGTTCTTACACTATACTACACTGCCTGGACTCTCACTACATTGCACTACACTACCTGGGCTTACACTACACTGCACTACACTACATGTACTTAGAGTACACCGCACTACACTACAATACACTACCTCGACATATACTACACTAAGCTACACTACCTGAACTTACATTACACTACACTACACTACACTACACTACACTACACTACACTGCTTGGACTTACAGTACAATACATTACACTATCTGGACTTACAATACACTACACTGCCTGGACTTATACTACACTACATTACCAGGACTTACACTACAATACACTATGCTACCTGTACTTCCACTACACTACACTACACTACCTCGGCTTACACTACACTACTCTACATTACGCTACATGGATTTATATTATACTGCACAATCTGGACTTACACTGCAATACACTACACTGCATGGACATACAATACACTACACTACACTACTTGGATTTATACTACACTAAGCTACACTACCTGAACTTATATCACACTACTCTACACTACCTGTGCTTACACTACGATACATTGCACTGCCTGGACTTCCACTATGATACACTACACTACAGTACCTGTTTTTACACTATACTACATTGCCTGGACTATCACTACATTGCACTACACTACCTGGGCTTACCCACACTGCACTACACTACATGTACTTACAGTACACTGCACTACACTACAATACACTACCTTGACATATATTACACTAAGCTACACTACCCGAACTTACATTACACTACACTACACTACCTCTATTTACATTACCCTACACTACACTGCCTGGACTTAGACTACAATATACTACACTATCTGGACTTCCACTACACTACACTACACTGCCTGAACTTACACTACACTACACTACCCGGACTTGCACTACACTACATTACCTGGACTTACACTACAATACACTATGCTACCTGTACTTCCACTACACTACACTACACTACATCGGCTTACACTACACTACTCTACATTACGCTACATGGATTTATATTATACGGCACAACCTGGCCTTACACTGTAATGCACTACACTACACTGCATGGACGTACAATACACTACACTACATGGACTTACACTACACTACAATACTTGAACTTACACTACACTACTCTACCTGGACTTACACTGCACAAAGCTACACCACCCTACACTACACTACCTGGACTTACACTACACTACACTACCTGGACTTACACTGCACTACGCTACCTGGACTTACAATACACTACCCTACCTCGACTTATACTAAACTACACTACATTACCTGGACTTGCACTACACTACATTACCTGGAAATACACTACATTACACTACCTGGACTTACACTACATTACACTACACATGTCCAATAAATGTATTACACAGTGTATGGATGAGTGAATGTTACATAACACAAAGTGAAAAAGTGTTCAACTTAACTATTCCTAGAACAGGAAACGTTTGAAGATGTCCAATGCGTAATTAGCAACCGTAAATCGAAGAATGAAAGGCATCTCAATAGCCAGAAGGAAATATAAAAAAGACAATCAATAATCTGCAAAGCACTTTACAAAAACCGAAAAAAAGTGTACTCCATGAAAAACTAAAAATGGTCTTGAGCACAGGTGTTCAGGAAGCGTAAGCAGTTCCTATTCTACTGATGATATACTTCATGCACAATATTACTAATGGTAAGGCTTAATATCCACGAATTGAAAAAAAGAGGGATTACGATTATGAAGAACGGGACATATCTGTCATTTTTGTGACTCAGATATTCCATAGCTGACATGATGACGACCGTAAAGCGTTCAAAATGTTGTCTGTATTTCACGTACCGTATGTACTAGTTCTAATGACAAGATATAATATACTGAAATGATCACCATGACCATTCATAGTGACGAGTTATATTATACTGAAATGATCGCCATGACCATTCATAATGACAAAATATAATATACTGAAATGATCGCCATGACCATTCAAATTGACGAGATGTAATATGCTTAAATGACCGCCATGACCATTCAAATTGACGAGATATAATACACCGAAATGATCGCCATGACTATTCATAATGACGAGATAACATATATTGAAATGATCGCCATGACCAGTCATAATGACGAGATATAATATACTGAAGTGATTGCCGTGACCATTCAAATTGACGAGATATGATATATTGAAATGATCGCCATGATCATTCATAATGACGAGATATGATATACTGAAATGATCGCCATGACCATTCATATAGACGAGATATAATATACTGAAATGATTGCCATGACCATTCATAATGATGTAGTACAGGATTATATTTCAGGATTCAGTTTCACCGTTCAATCGGGGAATACTTTCAAATATCGGATTTACACTTTCCCAGTTAGACATGAGTTATGATTGTTATATAATACACGATTTAGACATACTCCCAGAGGACGATCGTAATTACTACACGTGTAGCAGCAACAACCCAGTACAAGTGTCAACATTAGTACAACAGTTTGGATATAAGTAAGTTGACAACTTAATTAACTAATCATTAGAATTACAATTTCCGCATAAGAGAGATGTTTGGTGCGATTTTACCTTCAATTGTTTCTAGGAGGGCTCGTGTATTATTTACGTTGTTCACGTTTGTTTGTGGTGACTAACATGTATTATTTACGTTGTTCACGTTTGTTTGTGGTGACTAACGTGTATTGTGTTTTGCTTTTGCTTTGTGTTTTGTGTTTTTGGTTTTATTTTTTTATATTATTCGTCCTGCATATTGTTTACCCAATGTTGCGAGTTTCTCTAGAATGTTCATTCTAATGCGGCTTCGTTTTTCTATATTCAGTAATTGATTAGCTGGTGGAAGTCCAGGTAATATTAGCAAGGAACTTTATGTGTAATGTAATGCAGAACTAGAAATGAAATTAACAACAGCAAAACATTTCACACAATTAGAACAGCTCCAAAATACAATAAAAATACTACTCTAAACTGGGGACAAAATTGATACCCTGAGACCCGTATGAACACGATCGCTCACGTTCATGGCATCGTACAGACACTTCAATGAAATGGAATAGGAAACGGATTAATATAAGCGTTACGCTTGTTTCTGAATCATATGCCCTATTGTATTAGGAAATGAACACTTATATGTTATTTACCAATGCAATATGTGTAAATCAAAGACATGGGGCTGGCTTAATCTAGCGTGATGGAATCAGACTTCGCTTTTAGTAAAGTAACACTGTCTGGCAAGTATTTGAGACATGAGTGTGACATTTCTGCTCTCAAATATAACTGGGTGAACTCTTGCATATTCTAATCTTGAATTTGAGACATAATTATGTATTCCTGTTCGATTGTCTGACAGTATGATATTTTTTGTTTTTAGTTTTATACCAAAATTGTCATTTTATAATATTTTGTACATTTAAAGAGAGCAGATACCTAAAATCATTATTTAAATATTAGACCTTAGGCTGCAGTTAGTCCTTTTGAAGGGTTCGGGTGGCTCAATGAGATAGGTAGTTGGATTACCTAACAATTCATACAAGCCTTTCACCAATACGTAGGGATAGCAGTCAATAGAAAAATTCCCTAGCCATAATATTATTCATTTTCAGGCTGCTGTTATTAAAGTGATTTCTACATTTCCACAATAGGTACCAAGTAAAATCTGGTGTCAATTGATAAAGTAGAATCTACCGATTGTTATGGTACAACAAATATCCTAATTATATTAAATATATTTGTTTGGTTTTTTATTCTAAACGAGCATACTTTCAAAATATCTCCAAAATGACCTCATTTTGGACCGCCGACGTTGCCGTGATTTTCATGTTACTTTGACAAGTTACAAAACCGGGATGAGTGGCCAGGTAGTAGTGACAACCAATGATAGGTTAACTTAAAGAGGAGATCCCGTAGATTACGATAATATTAGTTTCAAAGTAAAATATCCAATGATTCAGTATAAAAAACGGAAATAAAAAATGTCTTTAAGTTTTTCTATGTTCTTCCTCGATTTTTTTCCCACCAAACGGCGTCTACTCTAGACTTCAAAACATGAAGATATGCTCCAAACAATTGTTTTTCTGCTTGGTCGTCTGCCACACAACCCGTAAACCAGTTAAAAAATCGTGGGATACAAAAAATGATGCACATTGATTTTGAGGACGTTCACGACGTCACCGGTTGGGGTACAGAAGATGTCGATCACCTGGTGCTGCATAAAAAATTACCTGGTAAGAAATAATTCCTCCGTTTTATAAAAAAATAATACTCTTTGATAACACATCTCTGTAAAAAAAAATTACAATCATATTACGATATCAATCAAGTACAGTGAAAAAAATAACATTTATGTTACAACTTGGGCTAATCCCATCAAAACAGGTAGTGATGTATATTGAGTCATAAATTAGATCGACACACGGCTATAAATAACTTTCTTTTATACTCAGTATACGAAAAAACGCAACAGTTCTCGATAATTATATTGCATGAAATAATGGAAATTCGGAAAGTTAATGTGTAACGCACATGGTTCTTCCTAAAATTGAATCCATTTTAACGTAGAGGTCGACCTTTTAACTTGAAAAGGGGGCTATGCTTTTTTTCATAAAAAAAATCGACACTGATTAAAAAACAAAATATTCTGACAAGAAAATTGAAAGAAATTTGTTTCTTTTTTTTTAAGTATTCTGATTCACTATTATTGCTTAAATAAATAATGGTGTATTTTTAAGAGAGAGCGAGACAGAGAGAAAAAACATCGCCACTGTCATTAATCTGATGAAGTAAATTTTCCATAAAAGTTATATTTGATATTGAAAAAAAAATCATTCTCAAAATAAAATAAATCCCAAAATATTCAAGAGATAATTTAGTTGGAATGTCGGATGAAAAAAATTGTTAGTGAGAAGTAGTTACTCCTGAAAGCGTTACATCCGTTTACTATTTAATATTTAATTAGATAGGAACATCAGTGGCAAAATATGGAGTAAATGGACAGTGATAAACAAATAAAAAAGTTTGCCATACAGTCTTTCGCGATTGAACAGTAAAAATGTCTCATTGATCATCCATTCCAGATTCGTGATTATATCTTTTTTTTTCGGCTTCAGGTCTCGCAGTTGCTGGCCAGTGTAGAGTTCGTCTTGAGTTAAGCTACCTCCTAGTAGGAGCACTATTTGGGAGAAACCAGTTTTTGAACCAAAAACCAACAAATGTAATAGATTGTATTAAAGCTGTTGATGGTGAAGTTCGTGTCCCAAGAGTTGATTCCTTGAAACGACACGTCTTAAAGCGGTTTCAAAAAGTAAATTCATTCGAGTCTAGCATTCTGAAAGACCTTTCAGAAAAAGTTTCAATACTTTATCCAAACATCGATGGTGTTAGCAATCCCTCCAACTGCCGTGGAAAGTGTATTACAAATAAAGACTGTTTATCTACTTTTGGGAAAATGATAAAGAACAAAACTCTGAAGGAAGTCCACAATTACTTCATTGAAATCCTTGGTTTTGACGAAAAATCATCAGACGCAGCGCTGAATAACAAATATAAAAAAATGACTGAAATAAAGAGCAATTTACAGAAAAACAAAGAATATGATGAACTAGATCGGTTTTTAAAATTACCGTTTTCCCTCCCGCAATGTCATCAAAACAATAAAAATGCCCATAAAAGAAAAGCTGATACTAATGCAACATTTACTGAATTTTCCGATTTTCGTCATTTTGAAAAGAAGCTGCATATCGCCGAATCTATACTTGAAATTTCATGCTATATTATTGACGATTTCAGACATCAGTATGAACTGTCTCTTCACGAAATTTACGATCTTCAAGGTGAAATAGATGAACTTGTTGATGAATGCTGTCAGCAAAAACACACTATACTGACTTTAAATTCAAAACTTAGTCAAATTCAGAAGAAATATAAAACCCAAAGTGAAAAAAATTGATCAAATATTGCAGCGGTATAACTATCACGAATTTGGAAAGTATCAGAAACGGGAGAGCTATCATAAAAAAGTTATTAGTAAACAAAAGGAAGAAATAAAGAAACTGGAGACAATCAACATCAGAAAAACGTAAAGCAAATAAAAGCATGGCATACTTTAAAAAACAAAACTCTGAATACCGGGAAATCAATCAGAATCAAAAGCAAGTAATTTTACAACTACAGAGAGATTTGTCGGACAAAGACAGAAATATAGACAATCTAATAGCACAAGTTAATGAACTTATTGAAGACAAAATGTCTGTTGAAACTTTTTCCGAAGGAGAATATCTACCGTCCGTCCGTCAGGTTGTTCAAGATCTACATTCATTTGGAGTAGGGGTGAAACATATCGGTCAGACAATACAAACTGTACTTAAACATTTAGTAGGAATCGAAGGTGTTAAAGTTCTAAGTGAATCCTCGAATAGAAGAATGATTCTAGAATCAAATTTATTGGCAAAACTACAGGTCGGAGAAAAAATGCTAAGTCATGGATTAAATACTTTTCATTTTGATGGTACTACTGATGCTCAAAAACACTTCCTAGGATTTCAAATTTCATCTACTGGTCAAAACCTATCGTTATCTATATCTGAAACCATTCGTGGTGATACACAAACGCAAGTTGACACATTGAAAAAAGTTTTTAATGACTTGTCTGATGTAATGTCGTCTGATTCTATGAAGGAAAATAAAGATAAAATTTACCCCATCTTATGATTAGTGTTAAGAATGTAATGTCCGATCAGCATATTGTCAACAAAAACTTTCTCGACGAGTTCATTAAAAAAAGAACTTTCCTTCTTGAAGAGTTTGATACTAACTGGAGTAATTTGTCGGAAAATGAGAAAGGGAGGGCCTCTCAAATACACCAATATTTCTGTCATCTCCATGTGGTGGCTAATATGGGTGATAGTGCAAGCAAAGCCCTGAAGGAATATGAGCAAATTTTAACCGGTGGATCGGGAAAAATGGGTAGAAATCTAAATAAAAAAATTTTCAAGTTGGAACGATCAAGACAGTGCTGCTATCAGGAGTATACGAACAGCCTGTAGCTTGCTTGCTTCTGGTGGTTGCTCATCATCTGGTTGCCCTGAAGATTTTAAAGCATATCTAGCATCCAAAGACAAATTATATAAACTAAAAAAGTTTGAACATAACCGCTTTAATGTAATATTTGAAAACGCTGGGGCTGTTGTTTATCACAAGGACGATATAATTGATTTCTTGTCAAAATTGTCGTCAATGAACATGCTTCAACGGTTTGTTTTGTCTGACTTAAAAGATGAAAATATTTATCAGGAAATAGTCGCCCTGGCTATTAGCGGGAAAATTATTACCACGCCTTTCATGAAACTTGTAGACAGTAAAACTTTTGCAACACATATTCTTGATTTAAACAAACATTTCCACCAGTTGCAGATTGACTTAAAACACTGGTCATCAACACCAGATTATCTTCTTACTGGAATCTCTGTGATATTCCCCGATTTCCCCCCGCTAAAGATGTCGTATATCAGGCTTTATTCAATGTAAATGATACAGATGGCGAGCCTCAAGAACATGGTGATGTTACGATTGAAGTTATCAGCCTTATTTGTACGCATCTTTACTTAACTGTCTCTCGACTTATGAAAAACCAGCTACCAGGTGGTTGTCATACGTCAGACGATGAAGCCAAGCGACAAGAATCCATTTCTGTACCGAAACATAATCGAGCGAGTGAGAAAAACTTTGCTGACATGAAACAATACGACATTTCAAACCAAATGCATCTATTGAACACATCGAGGCCACACTAATATGGATAAATAACAAAACATTTGAATGGCTTGATTCCATGGATTTACAAGATAAAAATGCCAAAATTACTCTTGCAGAAAACCGTGCCCCTGATTACCTAGCAAAATGGCAAGAACGACGGAAAGAATTAAAACAAAAAAGAATCAACAGAATGAAAGAAAAAGAACTGGAAAAGTTTTAAAAAGGATGCCCAACATTTACAAAATAAACAAAATGCCATAGACAACTTACTTCGTTTGAATATTCAGCCTTGTAAAACAAGAGTAGATAATATTACAACATTACTCGAAAGCTGTATGAATGAACATGAAAAGGAATCTGTTGTTAAAGCACAAATTACTTATCTTAAATGGGTTATGTCTCCTCCAAATTTTGACCATAAGTTGTTTTTCTTCACCAAAGAAAGGAAAAAGTTATCTGTGAGACTTTGATTCAACATTTGCTGAAGATTGTTAATCACACAAACAGTGTCCTTACAGGCATAGTTGCTACTTTAAATATTCCAAAGGAGCAACGGAAGCAGCTTGTGCTACACAAACAAGATGAACATATATCTGCTTTTCAGAGGTCTGCCCGTAACCAAAATCCAACAGAGGAATGATTATGAATAATTATTTAATCTGATGAATATTTGTACAGTTTGAAGGAATATAGATTGAAAAAAAAATGAAATGTTTTTGTAATTTATTATTGTTCAAATTATGTTCAAAAATAGTACACAAGTATGCATCTCATATGTATTTCTTTTTGTTGTAAAAACGAACAGATATTTCAGGTTTAAATTGGAAATTTTGTGTGGAAAATCAATTTCATTACGGTTTTCACAGTTTTCCGGTTGTTGACTGATTTTGTCTGTTTATATAATTATGAGTTTTGACTTTCCCTTTGTAAGATTGTTCGGAGTTCGGTAATTTTGTTATTACCTTTATTTCCTTAGCATAGAATTGGTACTATGTAGCAGTATTTTGAATAGAATATAGGGCCCGGGTGGCTCAATGAGTTAGGTAGTTGAATTACCTAGCAACTTATACAAGACTATCACCAATACGGCGTGGGTTCGCGCCAGGCTTTGTAAATTACAAAAAGGGTGCAATAGACGCAAGTGATAAAGCTTACCAGTTGCTTGCCCATGGTCGGTGGTTCTCTCCGGGTACTCCGGCTTCTGCCACCACGAAAACTGGTCGCCATGATATAGCTGAAATATTGCTGAAAGTGGCGCTAAAAACACCAAAAATAAAAAAAAAATTAATAGAACATGGAATTATGCGTTCCATTTTTTATTTATAATCATGCCAATGCCTTTAAGGTTGATGCTGAAATAAAATTTAAAAAAATATACACGAAAAATGGAGGAAAATGGCGATTTTCAATGAATAAAAATCGTATTTATAGGCCTAAAATCAGTGATTTTAGACAATTTAGTGATCGGAACAGTTTGTATTATGGTATATTCTCTATTTATTACTTCTTGCATGTTTCTAAAGTAACAAGAACATGTTTTAAATAGCAGAAGTAAGAAAAACTTGGCGGAAAAGGTGTAACATTGACGATATCTGTTTTCTAAAAACAGGCGAATAGGAAAATTGCACTAAGTTTTGGTAATTTTTTATTTCAACCTTCCAAAATCCCATTGAATATCCAACTTTATTTTGTTATTTATTGGAAATACATTGAAAGGAAAGCATAATATGAAAAAGTGTCGATGTACATATATTTTTTCTATCAGAACTATGAAACGAAAGATGTCCTATTGTTCAGATATCTGTAATAATGGGTTTTCCCGCCAAAACAACTGGATATTTTTCAATGTCTAAATTAGTGTAAAAACTACAAATATTATCCGATTTTAATAATTTAAAGTGCATACCATTTCTACTTTTACATACTACCACTAGAAAGACCAAGTTGAATTATTTCATATAGCATACATTTCCCGCTGCTATCCCTAAATACGGCGCAAGTTCGCACCCGTCTTTGTAAGTTACAAGTGATCATGTTTATCAGTCGATTGCCCATGGTCGGTCGATTTCTATGGGTACTCCGGCTCCTTTCAATACTAATACTGGTCGCCATGATATAGCTGAAATATTACTGAAAATGGCGTTAAACACAAAAAATCAAATCAATCAAATCTAGTCTATTTGAGAAGTCAAATTACATTGTTTGGAAAACTTTGTCCTATGTACAGTCACTGACTAAGATGTAATTTTTGTTGGGACCTCATTCATGTTGAGCGACAATAGGAAACGTTAACATCATAAGCCCAGACTTCATAGATGAGATCATATAAAAACAATTAAAACGACATTCTTGTTTGAGCAATTTGGTAGTTGTTTTAGGTTTTTTGACATTGCAGAATCATTACAATATACATGCTTTGTCAGAAAATGCAAAATTCATTTGTTGTCGCTGCGAAACAGGACAGAAAAGCTCGCTAAAATTTCGTTTTTCTATCTGTTTCTGGATGAATGAATGAAGTGTATTCTCATTAGCCAAATATATATAGCTACAAAGCAGTAAATAATAATACACGATATGTTAAGCTTTGTACAAAACTCTGCTGTTTAATAATTAGATAACTAGTGATTTGCTTTATGTGAACGATTTATTAGATGAAAATGGACAGATATTGCACAATTTTAGTTTAAACCGTTTGAATAATAAATCCAACTGGATCACGGAATTCACCATTATGAAAAAAAGCAATTCCAAAAGAATGGGTGGTGAAGACGACGATCTATATACCAGGTATAATGTATTAGTTCATCATGTATGAAAGGGCCAGGGTGGCTCAATTAATTCGGTAGTTGGATTACCTAACAACCCATACAAGGCTATCACCAATGCGGCGTGGGTTCGCGGCCGGATTTATAATTTACAAAAAGGGTGCACTCGACACGCAGCCGCAAGTGATCAAGTTTACCGGTTTCTTGCCCATGGTCGGTGTTTTTCTCCGGGTACTCCGGCTTCTTCCACCACTAAAACTGGTCGCCATGATTTAGCTGAAATATTGCTGAAAGTGGCGTTAAGACGCAATAAATCGATCAATCAATCAATCATCATGCTTGACTCGTCATAGATAGTGTTCCACTTGATTATGATACAACGTCATAAAAACATATTCTGTTCTTTTTTGTTTTTTTTTAATTCGTGTAGACAAAGTAAAAATGAAAAAAGAATCAACATTACAACAAATTATATTAAAAACATGGACTGCTTTATTAAAATGAAAACATATGAAGCGTCTTTGTATTGTTAGGGTTATGGTTTTAAACGTCAACTACAGTAATATCTCAGTTATATCGTGGAGGTCAGTCATATTGGTGTAGGAATCAAGGGTACTAGGTCAATACCACCGACCTCTCACAAGTCACTATATATCGAATAGTACAAACGATCTATAGTTCGTTCTTTCATGTGACAGCGAGGTGAAGAAATATACAAAGTACAAACAAACACTAATTGTTTTATCTTTAATAAACATTTTTTTTCCGTGGCAGTTTTTTTCTTAGTGGATGGGGTCCACTTGGTCTACTGGGAAAAGAACATTCTCTCCGACTTAAAGATCATTTTAACTTACACTTTTTCTTTATTGGAAAGTTGGATATATTCCACTTGTCGTAAGCGCTTCCCGGTCCTTTTCTCGTGTATGACTTATCACTGGTTTTGTAGCTAGACTAACACGACGTGTCACTAGTGGAGCAGAAACTGCATACCCTTCCGAGACCCCTGTGTTTACCCCCATTTTGTGGTGGGGTTCGTGTCCCCTCCGCATCTATGTAATATATGACAATTGCTGCAGCTTTCCAATATCATTTAATTCTGCTAGTCGATAAATTAAGCAGAAGCTGGGAAGGTGACATTATATTCCCTGTCTAAGACATGAATAGGTTCCGTCTTTCTCATCTTTTTAGCTTTTTATGTTTTCCTATCATGTATCGTTTTGTTCCGAGCCAAATCGAGGAATGTTACCCATGTCTGAGGGAGGTGAAATTTAGTTTTTGCTTAGAAAATGTAAATTTCTATGGAAACTACAATTTCAATGTAGTGTGATTCGTGTAGTTCATTTGTCCAATCATGTGCCTGTACGTTCTTAGTTCTGCGTTGTGATGTTCGTTACAGTTTCCACATAAAAACCATGTTCGATTCGTCTTTACCACCTGTTGTTTATAGGAGGGTTCATGTCCTATAGTGTTTTTTGTGTATGCTTGCGCATAGCTATGTTCAATATTTTGCTGTTGCTCATCTTTGTAGATTTATGTGTTGTGTTTTTTTTTGTGTCTTGTGTGAAAAATGTTGTCAGTTTCTGTGGATTATCCCTTCGGTTTTCACTAACGTTAATATAATTCGTGTCTTACATTTTTTTATATTTCCATTTAGAATTGAAAGAAGCGGATATAAGTTAGCCAGACCATTCATCAAATACGGACACTGTGGGAGTATAAATCATACCGTTAGTGATTTAGGAAAAGATCGGTATGTATTTGATTAGTAGTAAGCAAGAATTAGACAAGAATTAGACGAGTATTAAACAATAATTAGACAAGTACTAGACGAGTATTAGACAAGTAATAGACAAGTAATAGACAAACATTAGACAAGTATATAACCCTCTGTTAAGGGAATCGTGATTAAAGACACACGAGATGAAATGTATCTCTTTGTCAAGGGATTCTAGAACAAGAAACATGCGGGCAAGTGTTTAACGCCACTTTCAACAACATTTTATAGATATCGTTGTGGTCAGTTTTATTTGTGGTGGAGACAGGAGTACCCGAAAAAAAAACTACCGACCTGTCGCAAGTCACTGACAAACTTTATCAGATAATTTAATTCCTCTCTTGTTCCATTCCATAATCAAAAAAGATTGTAGCTTATCAGAAATTGGTCTTTCAATTCCATGGTACACACAATCAAAATGTTCTTGTTGTTCTCGAAGTGTCGCCAGACCTAAATATCTGAATAAAGTACTTCCAGTTACTCTACTTTCCTTTCTCAATTGTAGCCATCTATCTGTCCTTTGCTTCGTTATGCTGCTATCTGTATCATATAATAATATGTATTGCTTAGTTTCCCTCAACAATATTGTTGTTTTGCTCCTAAGTATATAATTGTCCGATGATCCGTTAATACACGAGATGACATTTGCCTAATTTGTCGATGCATTCTATTAACGTAGCAATATAAGACTGGGCATGTATAAGTTTGGTTTGCCAGTAACTTATCGCACCAGAGAGCTTGCTTTGTTTCCAGTCGCCTTCCACCAATTTCAGAAGATTTTGTAGGTGTTGTTTGCGTTTAACAACAAATTCTCTCAGCTCTTTAATTCTTCTGCTCATGTGAGTAATCCAAATCAACAGACTTTGTTTCATCAATCCATTGAAGTCATCTTCCATTTTGTCTACTTTTTCGACTCCATCGACGATTGTATCCTTTAAACGTGATGCTATGATTGTAAGGTTGTCCGTTTCTGTTTTAAGCCTGTCCTTCCGTTCCATAAGAGTAGGATAAACTTCAAACCACCCAAATTTGCATCGACCTTGTCTCCTAGTCCAATTGCAAGTTGCTTGCCATCAATAGATAATTTAGCATCTTTTCCTTTATTGGCATTGGCAAAGGCGTCCAGTGTTAGATTTAATAATCCTGGAGAACCTGGATCTAAAGTATATTTAGACGTTTCTTTTGATAACGTAGGATTAGAAGGAACAGAGCAGTTTATTCTGCAATCAAGTGGTGAACTACTCGACAAAGATTCGTTCATTGTATTCAATCCTTGTGCTTTGAATCCTCGGAGGAAATTAACACCTTTACCTTTAAACAATTTCTGAACTGTTAACCAGATTTCAAGAGCTTCATTACTGTACCTGATGGATTTTTTTGAGTAAAAATTGCCAATATCTAGAAGTAGATGGGATGCTATGTTTTCTGTAAGTATTCTTTCTCGGATGCATTTCGTAACTGTTACAAAGTCGTCGTACCGTTGCATTTCTTTTAAAACATTAATGACATCGGGGAGTATGCTATACAATTCTGAAAAGTCGGTTTGAGTTCATTTGTCCGTAGGTATCGTGTCTGTTTGGAATTCACAGCCGTCAGTTTTAACTTTCAGTTTTCTTTTGAACGAGATATTTTTTTCCTCGCAATGTACATTGCTTATATAACCTTTTTGTGGTTTTCCTTCAATTTAATAATGTCTATGGCAAAATGAATTGATCTGTATGCATAGTGTCCAATACTTTCATTGAAAATCCATTGTCTTAAGCTGAATTTACCTCCTGTTTCATGTTGCCTAACGGTTTGTATCAATATATCATTGGGGTTCTTTGACACTGTATTGCATTGGTAACACATGAAACTCTCTGCAATAATGAAAATATATTCTTGTAATCGAACGAACAGACATTGGTTTGATGTAGACTAAACTAAAACATACACCACAAATTATTGCATATTTTATCACGATAGGGGACCAATAATTTCTACTCAAAACCAGTACTAAGAATAAAATTTATGAAAGATCATCATTTGATCAGCCATGCAGAAACTAGATTCAATCTCTCAAACTGTTTCTTAACGAGCAATTAAACACCTTCTTATTATTTAACAGTTATGGAAATCTGCAGTTACGGACATCTCTTTAAATATCTTTCTAACGTTACGAACATCACTTCAAAGAGCTACGTACATCTTTCAATTTTTTTCAAGTTAATATTTCAATGTTCTCATAAGAGTTTCGTCATTATTTTGTATGCATTCGAGTATCCAATATTCCCACCTGTAATCATACCATATGAACTTACTAATCAACACTACTGATAAAGAGAAAACAAGGATATTCTAATTTACTATTTTCCGTGTCCGCCATGTTCGGATGTAAGTAACTAAAGTTACGAACATCAGTTCAATACCAGTGCTGCCTTACCAGTTGTTTGTTGGAGGGCGCATGTCTTATTTACGTTAATTGTGTTTGTTTGTGCATAGTGGTGTCCAACATACATTGTGTCCTTTTGTCCCTTTACTGTCCTTCTTCGGACCATTGTATTATATGTCCTTCCTCGATTTACGGATTGCAATTACCCTTTGATATATTTCCCCTTTTACATATGTATGATCTTCGTTACTTGTAAAAAATAAGTATGTTGTGCCTTATTTGCACCCCTCGCACAAATAAGATTTGTAGCTAACAGGGGCCTCTAAGTTAAAGTACCCTGTCCCCCTTATATTACTGCAAAAACTAGTGATTTCAATGAAATCTGCTTTGAAAGAAAACAAATATTGACGTATATGTGTACATCATTAATAATGTAATAGGTTTATATAAACGCTAGAGAAAGTGACTATCGAGAATGAACAATCAATAGAAACTGACAACTGCCTAACTACCACTATATATTTTCTTTCATTTACAGTTACAATATGTATGTACCAAGCTCAATTGACAAATACTGAAGTATTAAATGATAAGATAAAACGGAACAATAAATAAAATTGAAGACATATTTATGTATTTAGTGGTAGAAGGAATCAGTATACCAATAATAATGATGTGTGTATCCTCACTGTGACAATTGCAGACTGGAGGTTTATGACATTTAACATTTACATGATTAGTCCTATTATACAGCGTCAAAGCTATTAGGAAGCACATCGCACACGACAATGTACCATGATACAACCATCGTCTTAGAGCATTCATTTCGATATAGAAAATCGATATATTATTCTTTGGTTACCCCTTCAAAATCTTACTACCGGTATATAGACTTTGCAATATGCAAATGATCTTGAATATGTATTGCATGTTCGTTTTACTTTCTATTGCTTGTTGCGGTACAGTAAGCTTACAAATTAGCTATTCATAAATATTAACCGCATAAGTTCCCATCTTTTGTTTTGTATTGCTTGTGTATTGCGTGTTGACTCCACCCTCATTTGTTTGTTTATATCCAGTTTTCATTTAACAAAAATGTCGTGGCTTACGAAATTAATTTCGAAATTTTGATTTACTTTTTGGTATTCTCTATCATTTATTGAAGTTGATCTTAATTTGATTGAATAAAGCTGTTAAATTCCTATCAATATTATTAAATACGCTTTGAACCCATAGGTGTAGCGTTATTACAAAAGATTTACCGGTCATTAAGATCCATGTTGCTCATCTTGTTAGTGTTTTGTGTTCTCCTAGTATGAGTCTTTACGTTTTGGGTTCCGTGTTGTGACTTCCGCATACAACCGAAGTTTGGTTCGTCTTTACCTCCAGTTCTTTGTAAGAGGACTCATATCTTATTAACGTTATTTGTCCTTGCTTGCGGATAGTGTTGTACAACGCACATTGTGTTGGGTTTTTTTGTTTTTGCTTTGGGTTTTTTTTTGTCTTGTGTGACCTGCGTTGCCAGTTTCTCTGCATTTTCCATTGTGTGTTACCACTTCAGTATTGTCTATCATTTTGTTTTACTTTAGCACATTGAATGTTAAGTAAATGTCATCTTGTTTATATTATATCACAACTGTGGATTAAGGTCAATTCAATAATTATATTGATGTAATTTATCCTGATCTTGATGTTAACGTCTTAAGGATATTAACAAAATGGTACATTACACGCTATTTATAAGCATTTAGAGAATAAAATAAATCAATGTTTCTTTTATATTCTATTTCTGCATTTAATGTTATATTACAAAGCACACTCCGTATGATATTTCTGGCAAATTGATCTATCACATAATCGGTATGCATAACCGTTCTGGATCAATAAATACAGGTTAGCATAGGCATAGTCATCAATAAGGAGGAAATTTAAAGAAAGACACATTGGAAATTCACAAAGCTTATGTTGTTATAATATGCATTGATATTGTGTAAGCCATGAATACTGCAAAGGTTAGATTTGCACATGTATGTCGATGTAATATTGTTTGTGATGTGTAAAGAAAATCACACCATTTGTAATGTTTACATAAATTTCACACAGACTATGTTTGCTTCCTGTTTTACCAGTTGTTTGATGGAGGGCGTATGTCTTATTTACGTTATTTATTTGTTTGTGCATAGTGGTTTTCAACATACATTGTGTTGTGTTTTTGTTTGTTTTATTTCGTCTTGTGTACCCTAAGTTGTCAGTTTCTCCAGATTGTCATTTTTGGATTGTCCTTTGGTATTCTCTAACGTTTAGCTATAGAAGACTGACTTTTTTCCCAAATTGTATTTGGACCCCCACTTTTCAGCGAAACATACCAGCCTAATGTTATACCATTTTAACACAGTGACCACTAATTTTAATGGAGAAGGGGGAAGAAATTTATCCTTATAGATCCTTGAGGGTCGTTGTTTGTCCTTTTGTCCCTTTACTGTCATTCTTCAGGCCAATGTATTATCTATCCTTCTTCGATTTACGGATTGCAATTACCCTTTGATATATTTCTCCTCTTACATATGTATGCTCTTCTTTACTTGTAAAAAATAAGTATGTTGTGCCTTATTTTCTCCCCTCGGACAAATAAGCTTTGTAGCTAACAGTGGCCTCTAAGTTAAGCTAACCTTTCCCCGTTATATTACTGCAACAACTGGTGATTTCAATAAAATGTGTGTTGAAAGAAAGCAATTATTGACGTATATATGTAAGTCCTTAATGATGTAAAAGGTTTATTTAAACGCTAGAGAAAGTGGCTATCAAGAATGGACAATCAATAGAAACTGACAACTGCAAAACTACCATTACATATTTTCTTTCACTTACAGTTACAATATTTATGTACCAAGCTCAATGGATAAATACTGAAAGTATATATGATAAGATAAAGCGGAACAATAAATCAAATTGAACAAATATTTATGCATTTAGTGGTAGAAGGAATCAGCATACCAATACTAATTCTGTGTTTATCCTCACTGTCACAATTCCACACTGGAGGTTTATGATATTTAACATTGACATGATTTGTCCTATTATACAGCGTCAACGTTATTAGGAAATACATCGCACACGACAATGTACCATGATGTTGACCCCACTCTCATCTGTTTGTTTACATCTAGTTTTTATTTAAAAAAGATGTCGTGGTTTACGAAATTAATTTCGAACTTTTTATTGGCTTTTCGGTATTCTCTAATATTTATTCAAGTTGGTCTTAATTTGAATGAATAAAGCAGTTAAATTCCTATCAATATTAATAAATACGCTTTGAACCCTTAGGTGTAGTGCTTTTACAAAAGATTTACCGGTCATTAAGATTCGTGTTTCTCATCTGTTTAGTTTTTTGTGTTCTCCTATTATATGTCTTTACGTTTTGGGTTCCATGTTGTGATTTCCGCATACAAACGATGTTCGGTTCGTCTTTACCTTCAGTTGTGACCTGCGTTGCCAGTTTCTCTGGATTGTGCATTTTGTGTTACCTCTTCAGTATTCTCTATCGTTTATCACCACCCGCATTGATCGAAACGGAGACAAAGGACCCGCTAGTGGAGGAAATATTGGAAAGCGTTCCGAAAACTATGAAAACCAAGGCCGAGCTATTGGTACGCAAAATGAAAGCAGACCCTAGCATTGCCTGGAGCGAGAAAGGGAACTGAAATACCGTCAGAGGGAGTACTGTGTTAGATTTAGTGAACGATGTACTGCGCAAAAGGAAATATTTCAACACACAAGGATGGGAAACATTCGGAGAAACCTTACGAGAAGCAAATGTTCCCCAAGATTTGGTTGGTCACGAGGACAGGTGGAAATACATCAATCAGACGAAAAGAACATCGAGATCTCGCAAACGACAACATATTTCCTCCCCTATTAGACCATACTCCCCAAAACTACCAAGAAACAGAAAGAAAGAATTCAAGAACTGGGTTGATTTTTAAAACGGAGGTTGAGACCACGAAGATAGCAGTTGTAAACATGGAGTCGACATATTACAACCTTACGGCTCCCGCCAGTTATGGAAAATTGAGTAAATTTAAGCGAAAAGGTATACGGAGAAAGAAGTCAGAGAATGATTGCAATCTCAGGACATGCACACGTTGCATAAACCAACTAGACGAAGATTCAGCAGGCGATGCGTTGTAGTCTATGGAATTGACCACCAGTGGTAGGCGGATTTAGTGGATCTGGCAAAATGGTCTCCTTACAACAAAGGATTCAAGTACTTGTTGACATGAATAGACGTGTTATCCCGATATTCATCGGTCGTTCCATTGTAAGACAAGACGGGGAAGACTTTAAAAGACGCGTTTCAGGTCATTTTCAAATAGTCGGAGAGACGCCCAATACATTTACAGAGAGACAAAGGAACTGAATTTATCTACCGAGTATTTCAAAAGTCTCTCAAGGCACACGACGTGCACTTCTTTACCACTTACAACGAGGAGACCAAAGGCAGTATCGTTGAACGTTTTAACAGAACATTGAAAACCAAGATGTGGTAGTATTACACACAAAGAGAAACCCTAACCTACGCATACGTTCTATTTGAGATGGTCGCATCTTATAACCACACCGTTAACAGAACCATAGGCATACCACCGCATACAACGGTGTCCATGAGTCTATATGGAAGAAAGGGACCCACAACATCTTGCACATTTTCTCCCGGAGATAGTGCTACTCAGCAAAGCCAAGCGCACGTTCAAGAAAGGATATTTACCCAACTGGACTGAAGAATTGTTTACGGTAGTGAAATGTATCGAAACCAGAACCCCGGTATACTTAGTCAAAGACGACCACGGTGAAATTCTGGAAGGAAAATGTTATGCGAAGAGATACAGAAAGTCATTAAACAGGACGACGTATACAAGATCCAAAGCGTTCTGAAAAAACGACGGAATGGAAGAAGAGTACAGTATTTAGTAAAGCGGTTCGGATATCCAGAGTCCTTCAACAGCTGGATCTTTAAACAGGACCTACAGAAGCGACGCTTCGCGGTTTGAAGTGGCAGTCTTGGAAATGGCACCGAGTGACACGGACATCACATCGTCTTGGGTCACCTTTGGAAAAAAGATACCTCGATCGGAGATCGCATTTCTGTGTCAGGTACTCATCCTGTACACAGTTATCGTAGTCAGCATTTACACCTTGACGGTCGAATCGGAGAACAGTACTTTGTGGACGGCATTGTTGAGGAGTTGTTTGGGGAACTTTTTACCTAATCCCACCATCAAGTCCAAGCATGTTTTATCTGACATTACCCAGTAACAGCTCCATGGATTCCTTTCCAGACAACACGCTGACTCATTTCACGACAAGATTTCCCCAAATGATGGATTTAGAAAGATCGTGGGAAATAGGACTGGCAGAGATAGAGTACCTGCACAGTTGGTATAACATCAAAAAAGCAGAGGCCTGGGTGCAGGTGGACGTAGTATTTGAAGTAAACCAACTGCAGAGAAACACATTTGAACTACCGGGAGTTTACTATTCTTCCCCGAAATGAATATTAAAAGCCATTGAAGGGAAAAAGCATAGGACGACACTTAGAAAGACATTCGACATCGGAATGAACGAAATTGAACACATGTAGTGATTTAAACGAGCAATATTCCCGCACGGAGATAACGTAGTAGACGTAACCAGGGGAGTACATTATCTGTACGTGTATTGCCCACTGGTCGAACCGAGGATGGTGGGAGACGCTCAAGTACCACTATTGAGAATCGTACCGGTAGAAGGAAGAGACGCAGAGATGGTGCCAGAGTTTTCGATCCCGTGCAGTACTGTCCTCTGGTACTAAGATGTTTTCAGACCGTTGATATAAAGAATGATACCGAAGTCAAAATACCATTCGAGCGAGGACGAGTGGTGGTGACGAGTCGTATCTAGAATGAAGCAAAGACACAATCCAGACACTAGAGCGTATCATGAGTACTACTTGAAACAGACAGGAAGGGGATATCCCGTGTAAGTTGGAACACGTTATCATAGAGGACATGGAATAGGAAGTATTTTCGGAAGTGTGTTCAAATCGGCCGTTCCTTTATTAAAGAAAGGAGCCAAACCTTTGGGTCGCGACGCTTTGAAAACAGATCTGAGCCTAGCATCAGACGTCATGGAAGGACCGAACGTCACACAAGCAGCCAAATCCAGATTGAAATCAACGGGACAAAACTTACTCCAGAAAGCTATGGACACCGTGGGACCTCCCGGTGAACGATCTATAAAACCAGTTGCAAAGCGAAAAAAGCCCAAACGTCGTGAGACAATGCTACGGAACACATCGAAAGACATCTTCGGTTAAAAATGGCTCTAATACACCAAAAATCTTGCAAATGTACGAAATCGGAATTGGATTTGTTTGCAGTACCACCGACTCAGACCAGTGTGGAACATGGCTATTGGGTGCAAAAAGGACTGACATCGGCCCTAACGGACCAAGGTCCTTATGAATTTGCAGTCAGTGGAGCTGGAGACGATTATATCGACATGTTCAACACTTACTTGTTTGTGGAAGCACAGATCGTGAATACCAATGGTTCTAACTTAGACCCCGATACGGACGTTGTACCCGTCGATTTTTGGATGTATTCACTGTTCAGTGATGTCAGCGTTAGCCTAAGCAAAAATAGTTTCGCCACCGACCAGCATGTATCCCTACAGAGCGTACATAGAACATCTTCTCAGTTACGGACCAGCGGCTAAAGAATCTCAGTTGACGGGCGTGATGTGGTATAAGGACACTCCTGGACAGCAGGACAAGAGAACGACGGATAACAAGGGATTCACGGCAAGGAACAAAAATGACGGCCCTAAGCAAGTCGATAAAAATGTTGGGAAAACTACATTTGGATTTGTTTTGTCAAGAAAAAATACTTACTCAACCACGTGGATCTGAAAATGAAACTGAGAAGAAGTCGGGACGCTTTTGCTCTCGTTGCAGACGCGGCCAATTATAAAATCAATATCAAGAAAATGGCTCTGTATGTGAGAAAGGTACAACTGAGTCCCGTCGTTAGAATGGGTCACGTGAAAGCATTGGAAAAGACCAGCTGTAAATACCCCGTCAGACCAGTAGAAGTAAAGGTGGACACGGTACCCACCAGTTACATGAATTACGTTCAGAACAATATGATTTTGGGACAGCTGATAAAGAGACTCGTCATTGCCTGTATAGACAGCGATGCACTGAACGGCACTATTGGGAAAATCTGTTCGATTTCAAACACTACAAGATCAATTATGTGGCACTCAACGTTGACGGACGACATATTCCAGCCAAACCGTTACAGCCCGACTTCGAAAACAATGGCTACATCCGAAGTGATATGGGACTCTACACCAATACCGGAAAAATGTATAAAGACGAAGGAAATACTATTTCGAGAGACAATTATGCCAAAGGAAACACCTTGTTTGGATTTGATCTCACACCCGACATGTCTGAAATTGGAGCCTTTCAGCTGATACAAAAAGGCAAGTTGAGAGTGGAGATTCATTTCGCAGAAGCCCTTACAACTACCATCAAGGTGATCATGTATGCAGAATTTTACAACGTCGTTGACATTGATAGAAACAGACAAGTCTTGTTTGACTATAGTGCTTAGATGAACACCATAGAGATCGACCACGTACTGAAAACACACCCAAGTACCAGAAACGTTTTCAAAGAAGTATACGTCAGAAACAGACTATCCAGAATATTAAGCGTACCTTCGGCCTTGATAGGGAACACGGACCCGGATGTTCGATCGGGAACACACTGGGTAGCCCTATACATCGATGCCAATTCTAGAGGAGAATATTACGATCCCAAAGGAAGACAACCCGTTTTAAGGGCTTACGTGAACTTTATGAACAAACATTGTACGAGTTGGACTTACAACACCATTAGAGTTCAAGAAGAAGGCCCACTGTTTGCGGACACCACTGTATTTTTTATCTGATACACAGATGTGCCGCAAAATCCCTGGGCGATGTTACGAGAACATTGAGACATCCGAGAGAAGCCACAAACATAGTCAAGACATTTGTGCATCGTCTTATCAATAAAGCTTAGAAAATGTACTTGGCGTTTTGCTATAATGTAAAGCCTGTATGATGAATAACATTTTTTTACGAAAACAAGCAAAAAAACAAGCAAAAAAAGAACATACATAGAACATGTAGTCATATATTGCATAAACATACCACGGAGTCAATTAATCACGGCTGATTGCACAGTTATAGTGACCCGATGCGGGTTGGATTCACAATTCCATTGTTCGTACATAGAATCTAGAGGAGTTCCTGGAAAAAAACGCAGGAAATTTTAATTTTGGCGGGAAAATATATCCCTTATATTTCCGGTTCCGGTGACGTCATATCCGGTGACGATATCCCTCACGATCTCCCTCAAATGATAAATGGATAGTGCATCTATACTACTAATACTGAAATATTAAATGATAAGATAAAACGGAACAATAAATAAAATTGAACACATATTTATGTATTTAGTGGTAGAATGAATCAGTATACCAATACTAATGCTGTGTTTATCCTCACTGTGATAATTCCACACTGGAGGTTTACGATATTTAACATTGACATGATTTGTCCTATTATACAGCGTCAACGTTTGTTTATATCCAGTTTTTATTTTAAATTTGTTTTCGCAGTTTACGAAATTAATTTTGAACTTTTCATTGTCTTTTCGGTATTCTCTAACATTTATTCAAGTTGGTCTTAATTTGATATAATAAAACAGTTAAATTCCTATCAATATTAATAAATACGCTTTGAACACATAGGTGTGGTGCTTTTGCAAAAGATTTACCGGTCATTAAGATCCGTCTTGCTCATCTTTTTATTTTTTTGTGTTCTCCTATTATGTGTCTACGTTTTGGGTTCCGTGTTGTGATTTCCACATACAAAACGATGTTCGGTTCGTCTTTACCACCTGTTGTTTGTAAGAGTGCTCGTGTCTTACTAACGTTATTTGTCTTTGTTTGCAGATAGTGGTGTCCAAAGCACATTGTGTTAGTTTTTTGTTTTTCTTTTTTGTTGTTGTTTTCTTTGTCTTGTGTCATTTGCATTTACCAGTTTCTCTGGATTGTCCATTTTGTGCTACCTCTTCAGTATTCTCTACCGTGTATTGACATTAGCATATTAAATGTTAAATAAATGTCATCTTGTTTGTATTATATCACAACTGTGGATTAAGGTCATTTCAATAGTTATATTGATGTAATTTATCCCAATCTTGATGTTAATGTCGCAGTGATGTTAACAAAATGATACATTACACGCTTTTTATAAGCATTTAGAGAATAACATAATTCAATGTTTCTTTTATATTCTATTTCTGCATTTAATGTTATATTACAAAGACGACTCCGTATGATATTTCTGGCAAATTGATATATTACAAAATCAGTATGCATAACCGTTCTGGATCATTAAATACAGGTTAACAAAGGCATAGTCATCAACAAGGACGACATTTAAACAAAGACATATTGCGAATTCACAAAGCTTATATTGTTATAATATGCATTGGTATTGTGTAAGCCATGACAACTGCAAAGGTTAGATTTGCACATGTATGTCGATGTAATATTGTTCGTGATGTGTAACGAAAATCACACCATTTATAATGTTTACATAAATCTCACACAGATTATGTTTGGTTCCTGTTTCACTGGTATTAAACTGATGTTCGTAACTTTAGTCACCTACATCCCAACATGGCGGACACGGAAAATGGTAATTTAGAATATCCTTGTTTTCTCTTTGTTTTTAGTTTATTTTCAAATATTTTCATTTCAAATGTATATATATTTTAGCAGTTAACTGTAGTGATATGCTTAAATCAACTGTTCTCCTATGTGGCACAAAACATACCGTAATAAATGCAAATGATGTAAGCAACGGTGGAATTATTTTTGAACGATGTTCGTAACTTTCAAATATGATGTTGGCAACATTAAAGTTTGGTCTAAAATCATGTTTAAAACATTTAAAGAACAACGCTTTTGTAATAAATAAAATTTGAAAACAAAGAAAAACATCTTAGAAGTGATAGAGAGGGTAGTAGAAGTGGAAGAGATTACATAATGCACAAGAAAAAAAATACAGAGCGGAGGACGAGAGGATTATCCTTGAGTGAGATGAAAGATGAGTAGCGGGAGAAGAACACCTTGCTCAACGCTCGTTTCCAAATAGCAACAATAAACACGTGGCTTTGCGCTTCCTGTAATATTTTGTAATCTTACAGCTGTGGATATCGAGAATACAGCAGTCGATTCACCATATGTAGTTGTAAGTATTATATTGATACTTCTATTTAATCTTGGACTGTGTGCCCTAGAATGGTCTTTCATAAATTACGACCTTGCAAAAGGGCGTTTTGACTTCCGACCTTTGAGTGTTTAGGGCCTCCCATGAATGGCGACCTGCGACATCATCATTAAATTCGATGAGGGTCATTCTGGGTCTCATATATAAATTGTAACAAAGTATATTTGTATGTAAATTAACAGTTATATGTGTAAATATGCCGTGAATTATTACCAAATTAATTGTCCTTCGTGTTTTTAGCGTATTTTAATAAATATGGATACACCAGATCAAGTATTTTAAGAATGTCATATCTAATTATTTCCCTTTAATGCTGAAATCAAAATATAACTCTACCGACAATATGTATATAATACAGATACATCGCTTTCAGCAGCAAACTTATTAAAGGGGTACGCACAATATACAAATAGGTTAGAAAGGGATTTATTGTAGGAAGTCTATAATTGTTTACATTGACATGATTACGATGTTTTATGTATCAACAAGTCTTAAACTGTCAATAAGTCGCATGTGACGCTAACGCAAATCAACATTATAAAAATGTGAGAAAGGTACAATACAGTACATGTATGCGACCCTGAATTGTTTTTTCTTCTTAATACTCGTTCTATATGCTTTCGTTTTGTTGGTTGTTGTTCTTTTTACTTTTAAGTTGTTTGCATGCTTAATTGTGCTTTTAAACTGACCTTGAGATATAAATGCAGATGTAAATTACACAGCATTTTGTTTGTTTATTTATATTATGAAATATAATTACGATATTGTTTCTTTATTTTAGGTTCCTTTACAAAGCACCCCAAATAAAGTAGTGATAGCAGGTACTAGTATATAAGTTATGATTTTTAAAAACAGAGCTTTATCATTACAGATGGTCGACCGAAAAAAAAACAGAAATAAAACTAGGAAGATTGAAAGTTTAAGATTAATGACATTTATGATAAACATGGAAAAAAAAAGTTCGGCTATATTAACGCCATCAGGGCTGTCCGCTTGTCACACTTCGATATCATTGAGAACTTCTAGAACAGTTTTTGTCGGACCAAACAATTCTTTTGATTTGGGTTCCCAGTAATTTAAATTTCAAGCGTAAAAGGGTCTTGGAATTTGATGTAGGTATATGATTCCAAAACTTGTGTCAAAAATGGTCAACTCACAATTCTGACTCTGTGATTGGAACCATCTCTTTAGATTTGAGTTTCTCAGTTCGTATTTTGCGTTGCAATGCTTGCATGCAAGTTGAAGATGCACGATAAGTTTTGATATTTTTGAATATGTATTTTTTTATTTCATTAAAGTCTCAAAGACCTTATTTTTTTAAGAACATCTTTCTTCTTCTAAATCAGGGTACAAAGCCTTAAGTGTTATGAAAAACACTTTTCATTAAAAAATGTTTCCAAAAATACATGATTTGTAGGTAAAATCTTGGGGTCACATACCACGTTATGTGTGTCAAGCGTGTTACGGATATAGTGTGTGCGTTCGATGACGCTATTTATTGACAACAACTTCTAGTGTATCCATTGACATAAACAAACAATATTTTTTCTCCGAAAATACTTTGCATTGAAATGTTGTATATTTGTAGATCGCCATGTATGCAAAAATGTGGGAAGCGATACAAATCTATTCCAGGATTAAAAGACCATCAGGCAAGGGATCATGAGACGACCAGATATACATGTGGTCAATGCCAACAAGGCTTTCAGTCAAAAACACTATTCAAGTCACACGTGCTTCTACATATTGAGGTATGCATATGCTTGACAAACCATGAGCTACTCGACGTGTGTCATTAGTGGAAGAAGAACTGCTTACCCTTCCGGAGCACCTGAGTTCACCCCCAATTTTTGGTGGGTTTTGTGTAGCTCAATTTTTAGTTTTCTGTGTTGTGTTTGGTGAATTACTGCTTGACTTTTTTATTTTGGTCATACTGTTGTCTGTCTTTTTAGACTTTAAAATTGTTGCGTTTGATTGACCCTTTTAAGAACAATTTTATTAGTTGGTGAAAGTCTAAATTCAAGAATTGTATGTAGATGTATCGATTAAATACTGACTTTCAACTTTTTTTCAGGAAAAGCAGTACACATGTATAGATTGTGACAAAAAATATTGTCACAAGAAGGATCTTGTTGCCCACAAGAATGCTGCACATGGCATGAGTGAATTCCGATGTAAAGAATGTAGTAGCGTCTTTGGATATGAAACCGCTTTAAAGCGCCATGTTAGAAGCAAACACGAAGGAAAACGGTTTGTTTGCTCTGTGTGCAGAAACACTTTTACTTATAGAGCACATTATGTGCGTCATTTGAAGATGAAACACAGAGATGTCAACTGAAAATGTCGTGTTTTTACCAATACACCGCGACTCATGATAAATAAAAAAAACATCTGAAAGCAATAAAAGTATTTTTTGCATTTTTTGTTTTCATTTTCAGGCTAGTCTACTATTCAGAATAAAAGGTCCTCGTCATTTAATCCACATCTCCTATGTGACATTATCTTTTCCTCGTTTGTTTTATGAAAAGCTCCAGCACTCTTAGCACCCTTTGCGGGTTTCCCAAATGGCGAGATGATACCAGATTTTCTCTTTGGTTTGCTTGACAGTCGTTGGACTGTATCAAAATGATGAGATCTGCAAAATATGAGTTTATAATAAGACTCAGTTATAGTGTTATTGCTGCTGTTGGTTTATCAGTCCCGAACGGAACCATCCGTCCATAGCTGGTGCTTTTGTACTGACATGATTTAAAATATATATTTGTTTCTAAATTTACATTTGAAAACAATTGTATTTTTACTAAAACTAAAGTTGCAACTCCGTCACGCAAAGTTGACCTTAGACGGTTTTGGCTTTTATGCTTAGACTCTTTTGACTTGTTAGCTCCAAACATTCTATATTTTTGGCTTTCCAAAATTTCGGTCTCGGTCGTAACTGATGATGGTAAATCCAGAAAAAAACTTGTTGTGCACACGGTTTTCAATTTTTATGCCATATTGGTTTTTTTTAAAGAAGCACTTTCTCTGTTCATTAAAGCACAAGGATTGTTACTTTTTATACCTACCCGATTCGAATTATACGTTCAACAAAAGGGTCATATCTAGGTTCATTTTTAAGACAACTTCTTGATTCATTAGCCCCAATGGTTTAATTGGATATACCCTTGTTTTCTGCGAAGTTTTCATGTGAAATTTTCTGCAAATAGATTAGAAAAAATGTCACATTTGCTTAGCAGGTTTTTCATCAACATAGTAGTCAAGAGTTGAACAATCTTATGTAATATTTCAAAATTTCATTGATCGTTGTTTAATATGAATGAGGGAGACATCTATAAGATTTGCATATTGTGTCTCAAATTGTTAGGATATTAAACCCATATGAAATGAATTGTTTTTTGAGTAACTGAAAGTTTATATTTGTAAACCAATTCGTGATGACGACTATAGGACTAATTAAGCAGGGATTACTTCTACCTACCATGTTGTGGATTTTACATGGGTGCATGGGGCCATTATTCAGGAAAAAAATCAACAAGCCATGGAGTACATTATCAACAGTATTATGAGCAAAGTTCATAACAATCACAATAATTTACTTGAGCTATGTATTTTAACGATTTACTATATGTATGCCCCCCGCAAACACCGTTTGAGGGGTATATAGGAATCGCCCTGTATTTCCGTCCGTCCGTCCGTCTGTCCGTCTATCCGTCCGTCCATGTACCTTGTAAGCGTAACTCCTCCTAACCGGCTTATTGGTTTTTTATGAAACTTTACACATTTGTAGTACACTACCTGCAGATGTGCATGAAGGAATATGGTTGCTGTCCACAATTTAAAAGGGGAGATAATTCAACTTATACTTTCACGAAAAGAGGGGTCGTGTACATTGTAAGCGCAACTTCTCCTAAGCGGCTTATTGGAGTTTTGTGAAACTTTACACAGTTGCAGTACACAACCTGCAGATGTGCATCAAAGACTATCGTTGCTGTCTAAAATTTAGAAGGGGAGATAATTAACTTGCTAATATACCTGTATTCCAAAGTTTGAACATCATAGTATTGCAAGCGGGAGGTATCACTCAGTGAGGTCACTCACAGTTCTAGTTGAATTACCTAGCACAATATTACGTTGCTTAAAGTAATGATATCATGAACAGTTGCTGCTGTTAATGAGACTATTCTTTCCTGTTGGGATCAAGTCTTTGCATGTATATACAAACTGGTGTTCCTAAAGCAGTTGGAATATCATCTGCCCGTAAGACGCCAGTGTCTTTTGGATCATAGTCCCGAAACAGAAAATTAATAAATTGCATATAGTACATTTGAGTCTTTATGAAAGGTTTGATATTAAAACAATTTGATGAGTTTTACTGAAATTTGCAGGAGAGATACATATTGTCCTGATCATTTTTGCAATTTGCAATATTAATCCCCCTCTTAAATTAGGTCTTGAAAACTGAGAAAATATCTGAATATCGGAATTGTATGGACAATAACTCAAAAACAGATTGTCATTTGTTTTCCAGAAATGTATAAGATAGATAGATGGTATCCTGCCTATCATATGAAGTAAGATTTTCTCTATCTGTTATTAACTTTTAGCTTTTGACAACTTTATTCTATTCTTAGCCATCGAGACCATAATTGAAGTATGATCGGCATGAAAAAGGGAAATTTCGTAAACGTACCTTTATACATCATTCCTATAATGTAACAATTTATCTGACAAGGTTGTTTCAGAAGAGATTTTTTCTAATATCGATCAATGAGAAACAAGTATTGCCGATAGCAGCAATGACTGCAATCGGCACGAAATTAGTTTTTTTTAGTACGTAGCTCTGCTAAATACCATTATTGTAAAGTTATGTTCCAACTGTAAGTAGTTACAGAGAAGAATATTTACCATTAAAATTCGCACACAATATAAATGTACCTGAAAGCCAGAAAAGAAGGTTTCTTAATCCCACCTTGTGACTGATCTCTGGTTATATGAACTTTCTTTCACCATTGCATACAGCTGTAACCAACGATCCACATTACACAAAATCCCTTCAAATTGAGCCATAGGCATCCTTGCAACGTATGATCCTACCGGGGGGAACTACCCTGTTTTGAAAAATCCCAGCAAGTATGTCCTCATTTCTGGCAGATAGTGTAGTCGTGTTTCTACAGAAATTCCGGCGTCATCAACCGCACTGTACCAATGTCGGATCAATCTACACCACTGTGCTTCATTTTGGTTTCCAGTTTTCTTCATCTCTAACTGGACGTTTTCACTGAACGTAGTTTGAGCATAACTATTGCTTTGACGATCGCACAATTCTTTTGCGAGTTCCCATGATAATCCTGTTCTATTTTGCCGTGAATTCTTTGCAACTTCCCACCAAGCTTCAGCTGCTATTCCCATGCCACGCATCCCCTGCGAACAACCCTTGCTTCTATCATTAACAAAAATGTGATGTGGGTCGATTATGGCTTGGAATATGTTATCGTCAATCTTAGCTGACTGTGCATACCATTGTGGAGTAAAACAATTATTTCCATCTTCGGTTGAAATATTCAATGTACCATTAAACAAGTTACTTGCATCCCAGCGTTTAAATGCATCTAGGAAATAAAATTGTGCATAAGCAACGTGTATTCCTTTTATCGACCATGACTTGATCTGACTAGATGCTAAGACTCGCAAATATTTCGGACTCGTGATTGAGATGTCTAACTCGGAGCCTTCCCCGAATAACTTGGAAATAAGGTTAATGAGTTCAGATTTGTTGAGCATTTAGGAGATTGTCTTGACAAGCCAGCCAACATTTTCAATTCTGGAACTGTTCAGATCTTTCTATACGTTTTGCACCAGCAAATATCTCTCGGAATTCATCTACAGAATATCCATTCCACTTGGTTGTTTATCTCCTGACATTGCAATCAAGCTAATCAATGCCTCTTCATAGTCCTCGTTCTTTATATTTTCGACAGCTTCGTGTTGACTATCTCTGTCGTCGGATACGCTTTTATTCTTTCCTATTTTGCTGCGAATATCAATAGATTCGTCATCTAAACTCGCAAGTACCTCATCTGGTAGGAGTTGCAAAATGTCTTGCTGACTTGTTGTTTCAACATTTTCGTCTGTGTCATTGTTCGGTTCCATTTCAACACTTGAAAGCTGTTTGTTCTTTTTCAAAGCAGTTGTAATATTTTGAGGAGATCCTAAAGTTTTGACGTTGGATTTCAGTTTCAACGTGATGCCATTTCCTGCATTCCTAGTGTATTCAAAACTGCGATATACATCATCCATAGTTTCAATTTTAGGCATATTGTACATATCTAGCAGATACCGTTTCTTTACATTCTTTTCAATCTTCTTAACTTTCCCAAAACTGCTTCATGAAACGACAAATTGCTAAAGATTTTCCGTCTTCGTCTTCAAGAGACAATTCAAGAAATTGGCCGTCGAATGTCACGGCTTTGACGTTGAGATCTCTGTCACAAATAGCTTTTACAATCTCTCCCAACATACCTCTAACTGTTTTCATGTTCAGACTGAAACCACTGAGACCATAATGGATAGGAACAGCATGTGCAACTGAATCAATACTTGTCTGTCTAAATCTGATATTACAGTTACCAACACCTCTTTTGCAGGTTGCCTCAATAAATCGTAAGCTTGATTTATAGCGTGTTTAGAAGTGTCTAAAGCTGCCAATATTCTCCCTACCGAACAGGATTCGTTAATTATACTTCCACCGTCCATGTGATGTCCGAACACACTATCTTTGTTTTCAGTCGGTTGGCACGTACACGATACAGGTTTTAAAGAATGAAATTCAGCTATGAAAGAACAGTTCTGTGAGTATCGTTCAAGTTGTTCGAGTAACGGTTTTGCGTTTTGATTTCGTTGTGTTAGTCTAGATTTGTTTATTGAACCATACAAATACTCAGTGTGTCTCCAAATGTGCCACCAGAGACCAGGATCCATGTATGCATGGATATAAGAGACACTTTCTGTCGGAAAAGTAACGAAGGCTAGACTTTCACATTTCTTGACAGCCATTTGACTTACAATTTGAGTTGTGTATCGAACTGGAAGGCTATAATGTAGATCTGTTTTGTACGTCTTCCCTGGAATAGGACATTTGAATTCAAAAGCAACAGTGTTGATATTTTCTCTTGTTATACCAGTTCCATCACCACTTATAATTACCCTAGAATCTCCAAAATCCATTATTGCACAACCATCCTCGATGTATGTCAGCTGCGGGAAATATACAGGTACTATTTACCCAAGTAACGTTCCTAAAGCATTTAATTCCTCTCATGTTCCATAATCAAAAAAGATTGTAGCTTATCAGAAATTGGACTTTCAATTCCATGGTACATACAATCAAAATGTTCTTGTTGTTCTTGAAGTGTCGCCAGACCTAACTATCTGAATAAAGTACTCTACTTTCCTTTCTCAATTGTAGCCATCTATCTGTCCTTTGCTTCGTTATGCTGCTATCTGTATCATATAATAATATGTATTGCTTAGTTTCCCTCAACAATATTGTTGTTTTGCTCCTAAGTATATAATTGTCTGATGTTCCGTTAATACACGAGATGACATAGCCTAATTTGTCGATGCATTCTATTAACTCAGTAATATAAGACTGGGCATGTATAAGTTTGGTTTGCCAGTAACTTATCGCACCAGAGAGCTTGCTTTGTTTCCAGTCGCCTTCCACCAACTTCAGAGGATTTTGTAGGTGTTGTTTGCGTTTAACAACAAATTATCTCAGCTCTTTTATTCTTCTGCTCATGTGAGTAATCGAAATCCACATACTTTGTTTCATCAATCCATTGAAGTCATCTTCCATTTTGTCTACTTTTTCGACTCCATCGACGATTGTACCCTTTAAACGTGATGCTATGATTGTAAGGTTGTCCGTTTCTGTTTTAAGCCTGTCCTTCCGTTCCATAAGAGTAGGATAAACTTCAAACCACCCAAATTTGCATCGACCTTGTCTCTTAGTCCAATTGCAAGTTTCTTGCCAGCAATTGATAACTTAGCATCTTTTCCTTTATTGGCATTGGCAAAGGCGTCCAGTGTTAGATTTAATAATCCTTGAGAACCTGGATCTAAAGTATATCTAGACGTTTCTTTTGATAACGTAGGATTAGAAGAAACAGAGAGGTTTATTCTGCAATCAAGTGGTGAAATACTCGACAAAGATTCTTTCATTGTATTCAATCCTTGTGCTTTGAATCCTCGGAAGAAATGAACACCTTTACCTTTAAACAATTTCTGAACTGTTAACCAGAATTCAAGAGCTTCATTACTGTACCTAACCGCATTGATGGATTTTTTTTAGTAACAATTGCCAATATCTAGAAGTAGATGGGATGCTAACCTTTTTGTGGTTTTCCTTCAATTTAATAATGTCTATGATAAAATTAATTGATCTGTATGCATAGTGTCCAATACTTTCATCGAATATCCGTTGTCTTAAGCTGAATTTACCTCCTGTTTCATGTTGGCTAACGTGTGTATCAATATATCATTGGGGTTTTTTGACACTGTATTGCATAGGTAACACATGAAACTCTCTGCAATAATGAAAAATATTCTTGTAATCGAACGAACAGAAATTGGTTTGATGTAGACTAAACTAAAACATACACCACAAATTATTGCATATTTTATCACGATAGGGGACCAATAAAATCTACTCAAAACCGGTACTAAAAATAAAATTTATGAAAGACCATCATTTCATCAGTCATGCAGAAACTAGATTCAATCTCTCAATCTGTTTCTTAACGAGCAATTAAACACCTTCTTATTATTTAACAGTTATGAAAATCGCAGTTACGGACATCTCTTTAAATATCTTTCTAACGTTACGAACATCACTTCAAAGAGCTACGTACATCTTTCAATTTTTTTCAAGTTAATATTTCAATGTTCTCATAAGAGTTTCGTCATTTTTTTGTATGCATTCGAGTATCTAATATTCCCACCTGTAATCATACCATATGGACTTACTAATCAACACTACTTATAAAGAGAAAACAATGATATTCTAATTTACTATTTTCCGTGTCCGCCATGTTCGGATGTAAGTAACTAAAGTTACGAACATCAGTTCAATACCAGTGCTGCCTTACCAGTTTTTTGTTGGAGGGCGCATGTCTTATTTACGTTAATTGTGTTTGTTTGTGCATAGTGGTGTCCAACATACATTGTGTCCTTTTGTCCTTTACTGTCCTTCTTCGGACCATTGTATTATATCTCCTTCTTCGATTTACGGATTGCAATTACCCTTTGATATATTTCCCCTTTTACATATGTATGATCTTCTTTACTTGTAAAAATTAAGTATGTTGTGCCTTATTTGCACCCCTCGCACAAATAAGATTTGTAGCTAACAGGGGCCTCTAAGTTAAGGTACCCTGTCCCCCTTATATTACTGCAAAAATTAGTGATTTCAATGAAATCTGCTTTGAAAGAAAACAAATATTGACGTATATGTGCACATCATTAATAATGTAATAGGTTTATATAAACGCTAGAGAAAATGACAATCAAGAATGAACAATCAATAGAAACTGACAACTGCATAACTACCACTATATATTTTCTTTCATCTACAGTTACAATATTTATGTACCAAGCTCAATAAACAAATACTCAAGTATTAAATGATAAAATAAAACGGAACAATAAATAAAATTGAAGACATATTTATGTATTTAGTGGTAGAAGGAATCAGTATACCAATAATAATGATGTGTGTATCCTCACTGTGACAATTGCACACTGGTGGTTTATGATAATTAACATTTACATGATTTGTCCTATTATACAGCGTCAACGATATTAGGAAGCACATCGCACACGACAATGTACCACGATACAACCATCGTCTTAGAGGATTCGTTTAGATATAGAAAATCGATATATTATTCTTTGGTTACCCCTTCAAAATCTTCCTACCGGTATATAGACTTTTCAATATGCAAATGAGCTTGAATATGTATTGCATGTTCGTTTTACTTTCTATTGTTTGTTGCGGTACAGTAAGCTTACAAATTAGCTATTCATAAATATTAACCGCATAAGTTCCCATCTTTTGTTTTGTATTGCTTGTGTATTGCGTGTTGACTCCACCCTCATTTGTTTGTTTATATCCAGTTTTCATTTAACAAAAATGTCATGGCTTACGAAATTAATTTCGAAATTTTGAATTACTTTTTGGTATTCTCTATCATTTATTCAAGTTGGTCTTAATTTGATTGAATAAAGCTGTTAAATTTCTATCAATATTATTAAATACGCTTTGAACCCATAGGTGTAGCGTTATTACAAAAGATTTACCGGTCATTAAGATCCATGTTGCTCATCTTGTTAGTTTTTTGTGTTCTCCTAGTATGAGTCTTTACGTTTTGGGTTCCGTGTGGTGACTTCCGCATACAACCGATGTTTGATTCGTCTTTACCTCCAGTTGTTTGTAAGAGGACTCATATCTTATTAACGTTATTTGGCCTTGCTTGCGGATAGTGTTGTACAACGCACATTGTGTTGGGTTTTTTTGTTTTTGCTTTGGGTTTTTTTTGTCTTGTGTGACCTGCGTTGCCAGTTTCTCTGCATTTTCCATTGTGTGTTACCACTTCAGTATTGTCTATCATTTTGTTTTACTTTAGCACATTGAATGTTAAGTAAATGTCATCTTGTTTATATTATATCACAACTGTGGATTAAGGTCAATTCAATAATTATATTGATGTAATTTATCCCGATCTTGATGTTAACGTCTTAATGATATTAACAAAATGGTACATTACACGCTTTTTATAAGCATTTAGAGAATAAAATAAATCAATGTTTCTTTTATATTTTATTTCTGCATTGAATGTTATATTACAAAGCACATTCCGTATGATATTTCTGGCAAATTGAACTATCACAAATTCGGTATGCATAACCGTTCTGGATCAATACAGGTTAGCATAGGCATATTCATCAATAAGGAAGAAATTTAAACAAAGACACATTGGAAATTCAAAAAGCTTATGTTGTTATAATATGCATTGATATTGTGTAAACCATGAATACTGCAAAGGTTAGATTTGCACATGTATGTCGATGTAATATTGTTTGTGATGTGTAAAGAACATCACACCATTTGTAATGTTTACATAAATCTAACACAGACTATGTTTGGTTCCTGTTTTACCAGTTGTTGTTTGGAGGGCGTATGTCTTATTTACGTTAATTGTGTTTGTTTGTGCACAGTGGTGTCCCACATACATTGTGTTGTGTTTTTGTTTGTTTCATTTCGTCTTGTGTACCCTAAGTTGTCAGTTTCTCCAGATTGTCATTTTTGGATTGTCCTTTGGTATTCTCTAACGTTTAGCTATAGAAGACTGATTTTTTTCCCAAATTGTATTTGGACCCCCATTTTTTCAGCGAAACATACCAGCCTAATGTTATTCCATTTCAACACAGTGACCACTAATTTCAATGGGGAAGGGGAATAAATTTATCCTTATAGATCCTTGGGGGTCGTTGTTTGACCTTTTTTCCCTTTACTCTCATTCTTCAGGCCAATGTATTATCTGTCCTTCTTCGATTTACGGATTGCAATTACCCTTTGATATATTTCTCCTCTTACATATGTATGATCTTCTTTACTTGTAAAAAATAAGTATGTTGCGCCTTATTTTCTCCCCTCGGACAAATAAGCTTTGTAGCTAACAGTGGCCTCTAAGTTAAGCTAACCTTTCCCCCTTATATTACTGCAACAACTGGTGATTTCAATAAAATGTGTGTTGAAAGAAAGCAATTATTGACGTATATATGTACATCCTTAATGATGTAATATGTTTATATAAACGCTAGAGAAAGTGGCTATCAAGAATGGACAATCAATAGAAACTGACAACTGCAAAACTACCATTACATATTTTCTTTCACTTACAGTTACAATATTTATGTACCAAACTCAATGGATAAATACTGAAAGTATATATGATAAGATAAAACGGAACAATGAATCAAATTGAACAAATATGTATGCATTTAGTGGTAGAAGGAATCAGCATACCAATACTAATGCTGTGTTTATCCTCACTCTCACAATTCCACACCGGAGGTTTATGATATTTAACATTGACATGATTTGTCCTATTATACAGCGTCAAAGTTATTAGGAAATACATCGCACACGACAATGTACCATGATGTTGATCCCACTCTCATCTGTTTGTTTACATCCAGTTTTAATTTTAAAAAAAATGTCGTGGTTTACGAAATTAATTTCGAACTTTTTATTGGCTTTTCGGTATTCTCTAATATTCATTCAAGTTGGTCTTAATTTGATTGAATAAAGCAGTTAAATTCCTATCAATATTAATAAATACGCTTTGAACCCTTAGGTGTAGTGCTTTTACAAAAGATTTACCGGTCATTAAGATCCGTGTTTCTCATCTTTTTAGTTTTTTGTGTTCTCCTATTATATGTCTTTACGTTTTGGGTTCGGTGTTGTGATTTCGCATACAAACGATGTTCGGTTCGTCTTTACTCTCAGTTGTGACCTGCGTTGCCAGTTTCTCTGGATTGTGCATTTTGTGTTACCTCTTCAGTATTCTCTATCGTTTATCACCACCCGCATTGATCGAAACGGAGACAAAGGACCCGCTAGAGGAGGAAATATTGGAAAGCGTTCCGAAAACTATGAAAACCAAGGCCGAGCTATTGGTATGCAAAATGAAAGCAGACCCTAGCATTGCCTGGAGCGAGAAAGGGGAACTGAAATACCGTCAGAGGGAGTAACGTGGTAGATTTAGTGAACGATGTGCTGCGCAAAAGGAAATATTTCAACACACAAGGATGGGAAACATTCGGGGAAACCTTACGAGAAGCAAATGTTCCCCAAAATTTGGTTGGTCACGAGGACTGCTGGAAATACATCAATCAGACGAAAAGAACACCGAGATCTCGCAAACGACAACATTTTCCTCCCCTATTAGACCATACTCCCGAAAACTACCAAGAAACAGAAAGAGAGAAGTCAAGAACTGGGTTGACTTTTAAAACGGAGGTTGAGACCACGAAGATAGCAGTTGTAAACATGGAGTCGACATAGTACAACCTTACGGCTCCCGCCAGTTATGGAGGATTGAGTAAATTTAAGCCGAAAGGTTATACGGAGAAAGAAGTCAGAGAATGGTTGCAATCTCAAAACATGTACACGTTGCATACACCAACTAGACGAAGATTCAACAGGAGATGCGTTGTAGTCTATGGAATTGACCACCAGTGGTAGGCGGATTTAGTGGATCTGACAAAATTGTCTCCTTACAACAAAGGATTCGAGTACTTGTTGACATGAATAGACGTGTTATACCGATATTCATGGGTCGTTCCATTGAAAGACAAGACGGGGAAGACTTTAAAAGACGCGTTTCAGGTCATTTTCAAATCGGCGGAGAGGCGCCCAATACGTTTACATAGAGACAAAGGAACTGAATTTATCTACCGAGTATTTCAAAAGTCTCTCAAGGCACACGACGTGCACTTCTTTACCACTTACAACGAGGAGACCAAAGGCAGTATCGTTGAACGTTTTAACAGAACATTGAAAACCAAGATGTGGTAGTATTTCACACAACGAGAAACCCTAACCTACGCATACGTTCTATTTGAGATGGTCGCATCTTATAACCACACCGTTAACAGAACCATAGGCATACCACCGGCATACAACGGTGTCCATGAGTCTATATGGAAGAAAGGGACCCACAACATCCCGGAGATAGTGCTACTCAGCAAAGCCAAGCGCACGTTCAAGAAAGGATATTTACCCAACTGGACTGAAGAATTGTTTACGGTAGTGAAATGTATCGAAACCAGAACCCCGGTATACTTAGTCAAAGACGACCACGGTGAAATTCTGGAAGGACAATTTGATGCCGAAGAGATACAGAGAGTCATTAAACAGGACGACGTATACAAGATCCAAAGCGTTCTGAGAAAACGACGGAAAGGAAGAAGAGTACAGTATTTAGTAAAGCGGTTCGGATATCCAGAGTCCTTCAACAGCTGGATCTTTAAACAGGACCTACAGAAGCGACGCTTCGCGGTTTGAGGTGGCAGTCATGGAAATGGCACCGAGTGACACGGACAGCACATCGTCTTGGGTCGCCTTTGGAAAAAAGATACCTCGATCGGAGATCGCATTTCTATGTCAGGTACTCATCCTGTACACAGTTATCGTAGTCAGCATTTACACCTTGACGGTCGAATCGGAGAACAGTACTTTGTGGACGGCATTGTTGAAGAGTTGTTTGGGAAACTTGTTACCTAATCCCACCATCAAGTCCAAACATGTTTTATCTGACATTACCCAGTAACAGCTCCATGGATTACTTTCCAGACAACACGCTAACTCATTTCACGACAAGATTTCCCCAAATGATGGATTTAGAAAGATCGTGGGAAATAGGACTGGCAGAGATACAGTACCTGCACAGTTGGTATAACATCAAAAAGGAGAGGCTTGGGTGCAGGTGGACGCATTATTTGAAGTAAACCAACTGCAGAGGAACACATTTGAACTACCGGGAGGTTACTATTCTTCCCCGAAATGAATATTAAAAGCCATTGAAGGGAAGAAGCATAGGACACAACTTAGAAAGACATTCGAGATCGGAATGAACGAAATTGAACACATGTTGGGATTTAAACGAGCAATACTCCCGCACGGAGATAACGTAGTAGACGTAACCAGGGGAGTACATTATCTGTACGTGTATTGCCCACTGGTCGAACCGAGGATGGTGGGAGACGCTCAAGTACCACTGTTGAGAATCGTACCGGTAGAAGGAAGAGACGCAGAGATGGTGACCAGAGTTTTCGATCCCGTGCAGTACTGTCCTCTGGTACTAAGATGTTTTCAGACCGTTGATATAAAGAATGATACCGGAGTCAAAATACCATTCGAGCGAGGACGAGTGGTGGTGACGAGTCGTATCTAGAATGAAGCAAAGACACAATCCAGACACTAGAGCGTATCATGAGTACTACTTGAAACAGACAGGAAGGGGATATCCCGTGTAAGTTGGAACACGTTATCATAGAGGACATGGACTAGGAAGTATTTTCGGAAGTGTGTTCAAATCGGCTGTTCCTTTATTAAAGAGAGGAGCCAAAACTTTGGGTCGCGAAGCTTTGAAAACAGATCTGAACCTAACATCAGACCTCATGGAAGGACAGAACGTCACAAAAGCAGCCAAATCCAGATTGAAATCAACGGGACAAGACTTACACCGGAAAGCTATGGACACCGTGGTGTCTCCCGGTGAACAATCTATGAAACCAGCTGCAAAGCGAAAAAAGCCCAAACGTCGTCAGACAAAGCTACGGAACACATCGAAAGATATCTTCGGTTAAAAATGGCTCTAATACACCAAAAATCTTGCAAATGTACGAAATCGGAATTGGATTTGTTTGCAGTACCACGGACTCAGACCAGTGCGGAACATGGCTATTGGGTGCAAAAAGGACTGACATCCGCCCTAACGGACCAAGGTCCTTATGAATTTGCAGTCAGTGGAGCTGGAGACGATTATATCGACATGTTCAACACTTACTTGTTTGTGGAAGCACAGATCGTGAATACCGATGGTTCTATCTTAGACCCCGATACGGACATTGTACCCGTCGATTTGTGGATGCATTCACTGTTCAATGACGTCAGCGTTAGCCTAAGCAAAAATAGTTTCGCCACCGACCAGCATGTATCCCTACAGGGCGTACATAGAACATCTTCTCAGTTACGGACCAGCGGCTAAAGAATGTCAGTTGACTGGCGTGATGTGGTATAAGGACACTCCTGGACAGCAGGACAAGAGAACGACGGATAACAAGGGATTCACGACAAGGAACAAAAATGACGTCCTAAGCAAGTCGATAAAAATGATGGGAAAACTACATTTGGATTTGTTTTGTCAAGAAAAATACTTCCTCAACCACGTGGATCTGAAAATGAAACTGAGAAGAAGTCGGGACGCTTTTGCTCTCGTGGCAGACGCGGCCAATTATAAAATCAAGATCAAGAAAATGGCTCTGTATGTGAGAAAGGTACAACTGAGTCCCGTCGTTAGAATGGGTCACGTGAAAGCATTGGAAAAGACCAGCTGTAAATACCCCGTCAGACCAGTAGAAGTAAAGGTGGACACGGTACCCACCAGCTACATGAATTACTTTCAGAACAATATGATTTTGGGACAGTTACTAAAGAGACTCGTCATTGCCTTTATAGACAGCGATGCACTGAACGGCACTATTGGAAAAATCTGTTCGATTTCAAACACTACAAGATCAATTTTGTGGCACTCAACGTTGACGGACGACATATTCCAGCCAAACCGTTACAGCCCGACTTCGAAAACAATGGCTACATCCGAAGTGATATGGGACTCTACACCAATACCGGAAAAATGTATAAAGACGAAGGAAATACCATTTCGAGAGACAATTATGCCAAAGGAAACACCTTGTTTGGATTTGATCTCACACCCGACATGTCTGAAGTTGGAGCCTTTCAGCTGATACAAAAAGGCAACTTGAAAGTGAAGATTCATTTCTCAGAAGCCCTTACAACTACCATCAACGTGATCATGTATGCAGAATTTAACAACGTCGTTGACATTGATAGAAACATACAAGTCTTGTTTGACTATAGTGCTTAGATGAACACCATAGAGATCGACCACGTACTGAAAACACACCCAAGTACCAGAAACGTTTTCAAAGAAGTATACGTCAGAAACAGACTATCCAGAATATAAAGCGTACCTTCGGCCTTGATAGGGAACACGGACTCGGACGATAGACCTGGAACACACTGGGTAGCCCTATACATCGATGCCAATTCTAGAGGAGAATATTACGATCCCACAGGAAGATAACCCTTTTTAAGGGCTTACGTGAACTTTATGAACAAACATTGTACGAGTTGGACTTACAACACCATTAGAGTTCAAGGAGAAGGCCCACTTTTTGCGGACACCACTGTATTTTTTATCTGATACACAGCTGTGCCGCAAAATCCCTGGGCGATGTTACGAGAACATTGAGACATCCGAGAGAAGCCACAAACATAGTCAAGACATTTGTGCATCGTCTTATCAATAAAGCTTAGAAAATGTACTTGGCGTTTTGCTATAATGTAAAGCCTGTATGATGAATAGCATTTTATTTACGAAAACAAGCAAACAAACAAGCAAAAAAAGAACATACATAGAAAATGCAGTCATATATTGCATAAACATACCACTGAGTCAATTAATCATGGCTGATTGCACAATTATAGTGACCCGGTGCAGGTTGGATTCTCAATTCCATTGTTCGTACATAGAATCTAGAGGAGTTCCTAGAAAAAAAGGCAGGAAATTTTAATTTTGGCGGGAAAATATATCCCTTACATTTCCGGTTCCGGTGACGTCATATCCGGTGACGAAATCCCTCACGATCTCCCTCAAATGATAAATGGATAGTGCATCTATACTACTAATACTGAAATATTAAATGATAAGATAAAACGGAACAATAAATAAAATTGAACACATATTTATGTATTTAGTGGTAGAAGGAATCAGTATACTAATACTAATGCTGTGTTTATCCTCACTGTGACAATTCCACACTGGAGGTTTATGATATTTAACATTGACATGATTTGTCCTATTATACAGCTTCAACGTTTTTTTATATCCAGTTTTTATTTTAAATTTGTTTTCGCAGTTTACGAAATTAATTTCGAACTCTTCATTGTCTTTTCGGTATTCTCTAACATTTATTCAAGTTGGTCTTAATTTGATATAATAAAACAGTTAAATTCCTATCAATATTAATAAATACGCTTTGAACCCATAGGTGTAGTGCTTTTTAAAGATTTACCGGTCACTAAGATTCGTGTTGCTCATCTTTTTATTTTTTTGTGTTCTCCTATTATGTGTCTACGTTTTGGGTTCCGTGTTGTGATTTCCACATACAAAACGATGTTCGGTTCGTCTTTACCACCAGTTGTTTGTAAGAGTGCTCGTGTCTTACTAACGTTATTTGTCTTTGTTTGCAGATAGTGGTGTCCAAAGCACATTGTGTTAGTTTTTTGTTTTTCTTTTTTGTTGTTGTTTTCTTTGTCTTGTGTCATTTGCATTTACCAGTTTCTCTGGATTGTCCATTTTGTGTTACCTCTTCAGTATTCTCTATCGTGTATTGACATTAGCACATTAAATGTTAAATAAATGTCATCTTGTTTGTATTATATCACAACTGTGGATTAAGGTCATTTCAATAGTTATATTGATGTAATTTATCCCGATCTTGATGTTAATGTCTCAGTGATGTTAACAAAATGATACATTACACGCTTTTTATAAGCATTTAGAGAATAACATAATTCAATGTTTCTTTTATATTCTATTTCTGCATTTAATGTTATATTACAAAGCCCACTCCGTATGATATTTCTGGCCAATTGATCTATTACAAAATCAGTATGCGTAACCGTTCTGGATCATTAAATACAGGTTAACATAGGCATAGTCATCAACAAGGACGACATTTAAACAAAGACACATTGGAAATTCACAAAGCTTATATTGTTATAATATGCATTGATATTGTGTAAGCCATGAAAACTGCAAAGGTTAGATTTGCACATGTATGTCGATGTAATATTGTTCGTGATGTGTAACGAAAATCACACCATTTATAATGTTTACATAAATCTCACACAGATTATGTTTGGTTCCTGTTTCACTGGTATTAAACTGATGTTCGTAACTTTAGTCACCTACATCCCGACATGGCGGACACGGAAAATGGTAATTTAGAATATCCTTGTTTTCTCTTTGTTTTTAGTTTATTTTCAAATATTTTCATTTCAAATGTATAGATATTTTAACAATTAACTGTAGTGATATGCTTAAATCAACTGTTCTCCTATGTGGCACAAAACATACCGTAATAAATACAAATGATGCAAGCAACGGTGGAAATATTTTTGAACGATGTTCGTAACTTTCAAATATGATGTTGGCAACATTAAAGTTTGGTCTAAAATCATGTTTAAAACATTTAAAGAACAACGCTTTTGTAATAAATAAAATTTGAAAACAAAGAAAAACATCTTAGAAGTGATAGAGAGGGTAGTAGAAGTGGAAGAGATTACATAATGCACAAGAAAAAAAATACAGAGCGGAGGATGAGAGGATTATCCTTGAGTGAGATGAAAGATGAGTAGCGGGAGAAGAACACCTTGCCCAACGCTCGTTTCCAAATAGCAACAATAAACACGTGGCTTTGCGCTTCCTGTAATATTTTGTAATCTTACAGCTGTGGATATCGAGAATACAGCAGTCGATTCACCATATGTAGTTGTAAGTATTATATTGATACTTCTATTTAATCTTGGACTGTCTGCCCTAGAATGGTCTTTCATAAATTACGACCTTGCAAAAGGGCGTTTTGACTTCCGACCTTTGGGTGTTTAGGACCTCCCATGAATGGCGACCTGCGACATCATCATTAAATTCGATGAGGGCCATTCTGGGTCTCATATATAAATTGTAACAAAGTATATTTGTATGTAAATTAACAGTTATATGTGTAAATATGCCGTGAATTATTACCACATTAATTGTCCTTCGTGTTTTTAGCGTATTTTAATAAATATGGATACACCAGATCAAGTATTTTAAGAATGTCATATCTAATTATTTCCCTTTAATGCTGAAATGAAAAGTAATATATCTCTACCGACAATATGTATATAGTACAGATACATTGCTTTCAGCAGCAAACTTATTAAAGGGGTACGCACAATATACAAATAGGTTAGAAAAGGACTTATTGTAGGAAGTCTATAATTGTTTACATTGACATGATTACGATGTTTTATGGATCAACAAGTCTTAAACTGTCAATAAGTCGCATGTGACGCTAACGCAAATCAACATTATTCAACATTATAAAAATGTGAGAAAGGTACAAAACTGTACATGTATGCGACCCTGCATTGTTTTTTCTTCTTAATACTCGTTCTATATGCTTTCGTATTTTTGGTTGTTGTTCTTTTTGCTTTTAAGTTGTTTGCATGCTTAATTGTGCTTTTAAATTGACCTTGAGATATAAATGCAGATGTAAATTACACAGCATTTTGTTTGTTTATTTATATTATGAAATATAATTACGATATTATTGTTTCTTTATTTTAGGTTCCCTTACAGAGCACCCCAAATAAAGTAGTGATAGCAGGTACTAGTATATAAGTTATGATTTTTAAAAACAGAGCTTTATCATTACAGATGGTCGACCGAAAAAAAAACACAAATAAAACTAGGATGATTGAAAGTTTAAGATTAATGACATTTATGATAAACATCGAAAAAAAATGTTCGGCTATATTAACGCCATCAGGGCTGTCCGCTTGTCACACTTCGATATCATTGAGAACTTCTAGAACAGGTTGTGTCGGACCAAAACAATTCTTTTGATTTTGGTTCCCAGTAATTTAAATTTCAAGCGTAAAAGGGTTTTGGAATTTGATGTAGGTATATGATTCCGAAACTTGTGTCAAAAATGGTCAACTCACAGTTCTGACTCTGTGACCTGATTTGTCATATTATACAGCGTCAACGCTATTAGGAAACACATCGCACATGATAATGTACCACGATGCAATCATCGTCTTAGAGCATTCATTTAGATATATAAATTCGATATATTATTCTTTGGTTGCCCTTTCAAAATCTTCCTACCTGTATATAGACTTTGCAATATGCAAATGATCTTGAAAATGTATTGCATGTTCGTTTTACTTTCTATTGTTCGTTGCGCTACAGAAAGCTTACAAATTAGCCATCCATAAATATTAACCGCATAAGTTCCCATCTTTTGTTTTTATTGCTTTTGTATTGGGTGTGGACCCCACCCTCATCTGTTTGTTTATATCTAGTTTTTATTAAAAAAAAAAATTCGTGGTTTACGAAATTAATTACGAACTTTTGATTGGCTTTTCGGTATTCTCTAACATTTATTCAAGTTGGTGTTAATTTGATTGAATACAGCAGTTAAATTCCCATCAATATTAATAAATACGCTTTAAACCCATAGGTGTAGTGCCTTTACATAAGATTTACCTGTCATTAAGATCCGTGTTCCTCATCGTTTTAGTTTTTTGTGTTCTCCTATTATGTGTCTTTACGCTTTGGGTTCCGTGTTGTGAGTTCCGTATACAAACGATGTTCGGTTCGTCTCTACCTCCAGTTGTTTGTAAGAGGGCTCATGTCTTATTAACGTTATTTGCGTTTGCTAGCGGAGAGTGGTGTCCAACGCACATTGTGTTGGGGTTTTTTCCTTGGCTTTTTCTTTGTCTTGTGTGACCTGTACGGAAAGCGAGAGGTATCTTCAGACTTCAGACTTCAGACTTCGGACTTCACACTTCGAAGTTCAGACTTCAGATTTCGTAATCGTTATTTCAGGATTTTCTCCGTCATTGGTTCTTGCATTTTCACACCAAACAGAGGATACCTCTTGCTTTCCATAGATACCGGTTCCAGTGTCTGTATTTTTATCTGAGTTTTGGACGCTTTTGGCATTTTTATTAAGTAGGATTTTCCAAAAGTAGTGGCAATTTCGATGTTTCATTTTTAAACTATATAGAACTTGTGTCATAATTGTTTAATCTGTACCGACTCTAAATATATTAACATTGTCACTGTTTGTATCATACATGTCCATTTTCTCTTTCAGACTAAGGTCGGACCAATTTTCAGTCTCACCAACCTATCTTGGAATGGGTCATTCTGCAACTCAAATCCAATAGGTGGTGGTCTTGAAGAATCCAGTTAAATACGTCTAATGTTTATCTATTTCTTAATGCTTGCTTTAATCAGTAGTTGTGACTAAATATCGGCAACACCCATTTTGTTTACATTGCTACTATCAAAGTTTTTTAATTTAACTATCACCGGTGTTCTAGAGTCATTTTTCACCCTAGCCATAGCCATCTTTCTCCCCGGAACATTGGCTATATAGCTATATTTCCCCCTTCCTTATCAGGGGGGGGGGTGGCTATATAGTAAAATTCCCCCGGGAAAATGGCTATAGCCATTCCCCCCTTTACAAGTAGGGGGGAATGGCTATATATTGGGTTTTCCCCCTAAAGGTTATTTCTAATTTGCTATGAATAAGCTATGATTTATTTGCACTAAGAAAACATTTTTTCATTATTATTATTATTATTGTTATTATTATTATTATTATTATTATTATTATTATTATTATTATTATTATTATTGTTATTATTATTATTATTATCACTATTATTATCATTATTATTATTTATATACTTAGAGTAAAATACATATACATTTTTATTATGCATGATGCATGACTGTAAGACATGTATCAACTACCATATATCGCATCCCTACTCGGTTGCTATTTGACGAGTTATACATGATCAAACTTATACCACATGCTATGTCAAGCCTCGACCAATATCACCCCTAATATAAGATAATACTAATACTACTACTACTACTAATAATAGTAATAACTAGATGACATGGAGATGGAAACTATCTCTAAGGACCCCGCCGTTGCAAAATAAAGTCAATATCTAAAGAATCTGTTGGGGTACCAACATTATCGTCCCATGAAAAACTCTAAGTTTGAGACATTGACCTTTGAAGGACAAAAATTAATTAAGTAAGACCTTCTCTCAGTGGTTAAACATCTCAAAATATCATCCCTTTACAATAATTAGAGCGGACATGATTTTCTGTAGTTCACAAGAAGAGCTTGAAAATACCAAAGGAGCAATCAGAAACCGTAAGGGTAAGCGGTTCCTGTTCCACTAGTGGCACCCGTCGTGTTAATCTAGTTACAAATCCGGTAATAAGTCGTGAATGAGGAAAGGAACGGGAAGTGCTTACGACAAGTGGAACATATCCGTGGTCATTTGTGACACAGATATTCCAAAACGGTTAACCAAGTCATGGTGGTGGCCGTAAAATATTCGAAGTGATGACTTCAACTTTACCAAAAGGAACCCTTGGTTCAGTAGCTTCCTTGTTAGCAGCAACCCTCTATCAAGAAAATCCTGATAGGAACCACAAGCTCTGGAATATCGTATCATCTGAGAGATATATACTTCATATAGGGATCCCATCAAATGAAAAGTTTGAGACCTTGACTTTAGGAGGACAAACAAGAATATGATATGCGACACACCTTCTAATAGTAGTTAACAATCATGCAAATTTTCATCCATCTACTATAGAATAGAAAAATGACCGGCTATAAAGTAATAAAGCGAACACGAATGTGTTTCGACCGGACGGACAGAGCGATCAGTATTGGGCGTTCGCCACTATGTGGCGGGTCCCTGCTGATCTGTTACATGTTATTTGTAACATTAATGCATCCTTTGGAAGTGATTACTTCGCTTTGATATCCCAGCATAATTTTGGGGAGAGGGAGCTACTGTATAGCCATGTTCTCCCTATTTACCAAGGGGGGTATATGGCTACATAGCCATTTTTCCGAGGAGAAAATCTACTATATAGCCACTTTTCCGCCTATCCGGGTAAGGGAGAAATATGGCTATGGGGGAAAAATGGCTCTATAACAACGACATGTATCCCACAAAAAGACGAGCAAATTTTTTTAAATTTTTTTCTGTAACACTGTTTTTTAGTAGATTTAATTAAAAAAACCACTTTGATCAAGTTTTTACTTTTGTACATTCGCTATGGTCGAGATAAAACATATACTGCAACAAATGAAAACATAAACAAAACCCGTTTTCCATTTTTTCATCACAATTCTATATATTGGTTCATACTACTAGTTGTTTACCTGTTTTTAATGATCCAGAACGGCTATGCATACCGATTTTTTGATATATCAATTTGACAGAAATATCATACGGAGTGGGCTTTGTAATATAACAGTACATGCAGAAATAGAATGTAAAAGAAACAATGATTTATTTTATTCTCTAAATGCTTATAAAAAGGGTGTAATGTACCATTTTGTTAACATCTTTAAGACATTAACATCAAGATTGGGATAATTTACATCAATATAACTATTAAATTGACCTTAATCTACAGTTGTGATATAATACAAAAAAGATGACATTTACTTAACATTTAATGTGCTAATGTCAATAAACGATAGAGAATACTTAAGAGGTAACACAACATGGACAATCCATAGAAATTGGCAACGCAGGTCACACAAGACAAAGAAAACAACAACAAAAAAGAAACAAAAAACTAACACAATATGCGTTGTACACCACTATCCACAAGCAAACACAAATAACGTTAATAAGACATGAGCCCTCTTACAAACAACTGGTGGTAAAGACGAACCGAACATCGTTTTGTATGTGGAAAAAACAACACGGAACCCAAAACGTAAAGACAAATAATAGGAGAACACAAAAAACTAAAATGATGAGCAACACGGATCTTAATGACCGGTAAATCTTTTGTAAAAGCACTACACATGTGGGTTCAAATCGTATTTATTAATATTGATAGGAATTTAACTGCTTTATTAAATCAAATTAAGACCTACTTGAATAAATGTTAGAGAATACCGAAAAGACAATCAAAAGTTCGAAATTAATTTCGTAAACCGCGAAAACAAATTTAAAATAAAAACTGGATATAAACAAAGGTTGACGCTGTATAATAGGACATATTATGTCAATGTTAAATATCATAGACCTCCAGTGTGGAATTGTCACAGTGAGGATAAACACAGCATTAGTATAGGTATACTGATTCCTTCTACCACTAAATACATAAATATGTGTTCAATTTTATTTATTGTTCCGTTTTATCTTATCATTTAATATTTTAGTATTTATCAATTGAGTTTGGTACATAAATAATGTAACTGTAAATGAAAGAAAATATGTAATGGTTGTTATGCAGTTGTCAGTTTCTATTGATTGTCCATTCTTGATAGCCACTTTCTCTAGCGTTTATATAAACCTATTACATGATTAAGGATGTACATATATACGTCAATAATTGTTTTATTTCAACACACATTTTATTGAAATCACCAGTTTTGCAGTAATATAAGGGGGAAAGGGTAGCTTAACTTAGAGGCCCTTGTTAGCTACAAAGCTTATTTGTCCTAGGGGTGCAAATAAGGCACAACATACTTATTTTTTTAACAAGTAAAGAAGATCATACATATGTAAGAGGAGAAATATATCAAAGGGTAATTGCAATCCATAAGTCGAAGGAGAGATAATACAATGGTCCGAGGAAGGACAGTAAAGGGAAAAAAGAACAAACAACGATCCTCATTGATCAATAAGGATACATATCTCCCTTCTCCATTGCAATTAGTAGTCACTGTGCTAAAATGAAATAACTTTAGGCTGGTATGTCAAACAACACTGGCTAGATTTTTTATGTTTGGTTGAAAATGTGTGTGTCCAAATACAATTTGGGAAAAAAAGTTTTTTAATTTAACTATCACGGTGTTCTAGAGTCATTTTTCACCGTACCGATAGCCATCTTTCTCCCCGGAACATTGCCTATATATCTATATTTCCACCTTCCTTATCAGGGGGGTGGCTATATAGTAAAATTCACCCGGGAAATGGCTATAGCCATTCCCCCCCCCCTTTACAAGTAGGGGGAATGGCTATATATTGGGTTTTCCCCCTAAATGTTATTTCTAATTTGCTATGAATAAGCTATGATTTATTTGCACTAAGAAAACATTTATTCATTATTATTATTATTATTGTTATTATTATTATTATTATTATTATTATTATAATTATTATTATTATTGTTATTATTATTATTATTATCACTATTATTATTATTATTATTATGTATATACTTAGAGTAAAATACATATACATTTTTATTATGCATGATGCATGACTGTAAGACATGTATCAACTACCCTATATCGCATCCCTACTCGGTTGCTATTTGACGAGTTATACATGATCAAATTTATACCACATGCTATGTCAAGCCTCGACCAATATCACCCCTAATATAAGATAATACTAATACTACTACTACTAATAATAATAGTAATAACTAGATGACATGGAGATGGAAACTATCTCTAAGGACCCCGCCGTTGCAAAATAAAGTCAATATCTAAAGAATCTGTTGGGGTACCAAAATTATCGTCCCATGAACAACTCTAAGTTTGAGACATTGACCTTTGAAGGAGAAACATGAATTAAGTAAAACTTTCTCACAGTGGTTAAACATCACAAAATATCATCCCTCTACAATAATTAGAGCGGACACGATTTTCTGTAGTTCACAAGAAGAGTTTGAAGATACCAAAGGGGCAATCAGAAACCGTAAGGGTAAGCGGTTCCTGTTCCACTAGTGGCACCCGTCGTGTAAATTCGGTAATAAGTCGTGAATGAGGAAAGGACCGGGAAGTGTTTACGACAAGTGGAACATATCCGTGGTCAGTTGTGACACAGATATTCCAAAACGGTTAACCAAGTCATGGTGGCGGCCGTAAAATGTTCGAAGTGATGACTTCAACTTTACCAAAAGGAACCCTTGGTTCAGTAGCTTCCTTGTTAGCAGCAACCATCTGTCATGAAAATCCTGATAGGAACCACAAGCTCTGGAATATCGCATCATCTGAGAGATATATACTTCATATAGGGATCCCATCAAATGAAAAGTTTGAGACCTTGACTTTAGGAGGACAAACAAGAATATGATATGCGACACACCTTCTAATAGTAGTTAGCAATCGTGCAAAGTTTCATCCATCTACTATAGAATAGAGAAATGACTGGTTATAAAGTGATGAAGAGGACACGAATGTGTTTCGAACGGCCGGACAGAGCGATCAGTATTGGGCGTTCGCCACTATGTGGCGGGTCCCTGATAATCTGCTACATGTTATTTTTAACATTAATGCATCCTTTGGAAGTGATTACTTCGTTTTGATATCCCAGCATAATTTGGGGGAGAAAATCCACTATATAGCCATTTATTCCGCGTATCCAACTAAGGGGTAACAATGGCTCTATAACACCGACATGTATCCCACAAAAAGACGAGCATAGCAGCATGCTGTCGTCCACCTGATAACCGTGACAGCATATGCCTAGATAATCTACAAACCTATTTGTCAAAAACCTTGCCACACAAAGGCGCACACATATGGTTAGGAGGATACCTTAACCTATCTGGAATTGATTGGCAAAATGAGAATATTAAACATAACTCACAACACACAGCCGAATGCCACCAACTACTTGACATAAGCAAAACTGCCTTCTTAGATCAACTTGTGCTCCAACCTACTCGAATTACAGAAACTCAGTCCAATACTTTAGATCTATTTTTTACAAACATCAATACTTTAGTCAACCAGGTACGAGTAATCCCAGATATATTAGATCATGAGGCAGTAGTTATTGACTCCAGTCTAAGACCAATTAAGAAATTAGGAATAACAAGGGAAGTATGGCAATATCGAAAAGAAGACTATGACAACCTGAAGAAAGAACTTAATGACTATTATAATGACTAATGAAGTCCATACATCAAAGTCAAAGTCAAAAGGTTGTATTTAAAGTCGGTATATACAACATAAGCAGGGCCGGATTTAGATGACGAGAGACCCTAGGCTATTCCACAAGTGAGGCCCTCCCAAAGCCACCATCCGTGCCACAAGAGGAAGATGGAAGAGTATTTAAAGCAAAATTCAGTGAAGCCAATAATATACCTACAAAGCGTGGGATCAGTAGGTGTAATATTAGTAGCGGCAATTAGGCCAACGTCTCTCGTTGCATCTGTTGGAAGAACATTTCTTGCGTCACGATGTCGAAACAAATGTGATGTCTGATAACACCTTATAAGCTCACTTGACCCAAAGAGTCATGCGATGCATAACCATCGCTTGGCGTTCGTCGTCGTCTGTAATCTTTAACATTTTAATCTTCTTCTATGAAACCACCACGCCAATTGGAACCAACTTTGGTAGGAATGTTCAATAGATGGTCCCCCTACATAGTTTATGCTTAGTGCTGATCAGAAGTACACAAAAGAATCAAGAGGCCCAAAGAGTATACATTATTTATTGTTCAATTGTTTTTTAATGCATTCCTTAAGAAAATTCCTTTAAGAAACATGCATGCCGTCATTATATAGCTATTGCCGTTTTTGACATAAAGGGGGTCAAAAGGGGGAATTTAAAATAAACGAACCTTTTTAATTTTCATCCAATTTTAATGCATTTTTTTGGCAAAGTGTTCCTCTTTATGAGTTATTGATGGACCATGATTTTTTTTTAACTATTTAATTTTAAAAAAGGGATCTAAAAGGGTCTCAAATTCGACATTTTGCATATTTTAAAGGTTTATAGTATTTTTATTTTTCTTCCAATTTTGACCTAATTTTGAATGAATTGTATTGAGAGCTTTCGGCAGTATGTCGACGGATTTCCTCTATCTTTTACGGTTTCGGAGTTAAACTTGACCGAAAGAGACCGAAAAGTCAAAATTTCCAAAATTTTAAAGGTTTTACTTTTTCATCCAATTTGAATGTATTTTTTGCAAAGCATTCATATTAACCTGTGTCTATTATTGACATAATTAGTACTGTATAAAGGAATCTCTGATACTACTAGATTGCTTAAAACCCATATCGATAGAAATCTTTGAGGATAACTTCCTTTTATGTTGGTTCGCGCCCGGCTTTGTAAATACCAAAAAAGGGTGCACTCGACTCGCAGCCACAAGTGATAAAGCTTACCAGTTGCTTGTCCATGGTCGATGGTTCTCACAGGGTACTCCGGCTTCTTCCACCACTAAAACTGGTCGTCATGATATAGCTGAAATATTGCTGAAAGTTTCTTTAAACACCAAAAATCAATCAATCAAATCCTTTTATAAAATTGCATAGAACAACCTGCTGTCAAACTCTATGACTTACCCCCCCCCCCCCCCAAAAAAAAAGATTTTTACTCCAAATGATCAATAATTTTTATTTTTTCAGACAAAATAAATATGTAATCGAAACATGATTTAGATGGTGATGAGAAATACATGTATAACATTGGTGTGGGTTTAGAAGCAAGTTTATTATTATGTCTAAATAATGGTTTTGCAGATTTGGTCTATTTTGGCAATAATTTGAATTATCGGTAATTTGCACATTTTTCCTTCGATCTCATGGAGGTGTCTTCTCTTCTCTTCTCTTTTCTTCTTCTTCTTCACACAGATGTTGTCAGCCATACTTTCCGGTTGAGTCACATGTTTTTATTTAAGTAGAATCGTTTTGTCACTGTACAAAATTGAAAGGATAATTAAAAAAATCCCAATATCACAATTATGTTTCATTTTTATAATTTATTTAAGTATGCAAAGTTTGTTCAGTATATATTACAACACAGGTCCAAGACATGGCATACACACACTGTTTAATATCTTGATTGTACATTTTGCTATGAAATTCTAGTTTTGTTTAACTTGCATTGTTAAGGTAGAGATGAATACTGGAAGCTTGTCGCCATTTGTTTGTTAATGCCAAACGCCATTCTTGAATTTTAAGCTAATACAAATAAAATGAGGGTAATCGCAAGATTGAAAGATAAGATGTTTTATTTCTTCGTCGTCTCGTTAATGGGTTTTTTTTATCCTGCAGTTTTCTGGTACCAGATTCATGTTGAGCGACGGTAAGAAACAATAACAGCATGTATGCTTATTAGTATGGACTTCACATAATCCAAAACAATAAGAACGACGCCTTTTTCTGTTCTTTTTCGACAATTTGACATTTGTTTTGGGGCTTTTTTTATTTATTAGGGTGTGGGGGGGGGGGGGTATTTTCAGTATCAATGAACTGACTCTGATACTGATTTGATTTTGATTTGTTGTGCTTAACGCCACTTTCAGCAATATTTCAGCTATATCATGGCGACCAGTTTTAGTGGTGGAAGAAGCCGGAGAACCCGAATGCACCTTTTTTGCAAATTACAAAGGCAGGCGCAAACCCACGCCGTATTGGTGGTGATAGGCTTGTATGAGTTGTTATTAAGTCATCCAACTAACTAGCTCGTTGAGTCACCCGGGCCCTGACTCTGATACTGAAAATTATCGGTCATTGTGATGTCAAACACATGATGTTGCCGATAAAAAAAATAAATGAAGATCTCGACAGACATTTTCACTAGTATCAAAGCTCGTCTTATCAGACTCGCTGTCATAATGTAAGAATAATGACTTGTCTCGACTTTCAGGCAAATATATAATATGCATAGAATATTTTCAATGCAATGTGTAGTTATGTGTAGATATTTTTTGAAAAAGCTAACAAAACCAACATAGTTGATCAAGCTTAGGGGATCTTACGGACAGAGAAAATCCGGAAATAACGATTCCGAAATCTGAAGTCTGAATTTCAAAGTGTGAAGTCCGAAGTCTGAAGTCTGAAGTCTAAAGATACCTCTCGCTTTCCATACACTACAACTATGGGTTCAAAGCGGTTTTTTATTAACATGATAGGAATTTAACTGCTTTATTCAATCAAATTAAGACCAACTTGAATAAATGTTTGAGAATACCGAAAAACCAATCAAAAGTTCGAAATTAATTTCGTAAACCACGAATTGTTTTTAAAAATAAAAACTGGATATAAACAAACAGATGAGGGTGGGGTCAACACGCACTACAAAAGCAATTAAAAACAAACGATAGGAACTTATGTGTTTAATATTTATGGATGGCTAATTTGTAAGCCTACTGTACCGCAACGAACAATAGAAAGTAAAACGAACATGCAATACATATTCAAGATCATTTGCATATTGCAAAGTATTTATACAGGTAGGATGATTTTGAAGGGGTAACCAAATAATAATATATCGATTATATATATCTAAATGAATGTTCTAAGACGATGGTTGTATCGTGGTACATTGTTTTGTGCAATGTGCTTCCTAATTGCATTGACGCTGTACAATAGAACAAATCATGTCAACGTTAAATATCATATACCTCCAGTGTGGAATTGTCACAGTGAGGATACACACAGCATTAGTATTGGTATACTGATTCCTTCTACCACTAAATACATAAATATGTGTTCAATTTTATTTATTATTCCGTTTTATCTTATGATTTAATATTTCAGTATTTATCAATTGAGTTTGGTACATAAATATTGTAACTGTAAATGAAAGAAAATATAAAATGGTAGTTATGCAGTTGTCAGTTTCTATTGATTGTTCATTCTTGATAGCCACTTTCTCTAGCGTTTATACAAACCTATTACATGATTAAGGATGTACATATATACGTCAAGAATTGTTTTCTTTCAACGCACATTGTACTAAAATCACCAGTTTTTGCAGTAATATAATGTAGTAATGGTAGCTTAACTTAGCTACAAATCTTATTTGTCCGAGGGGAGCAAATAAGGCACAACATATTTATTTTTTACAAGTAAAGAAGATCATACATATGTAAGAGGAGAAATATTTCAAAGGGTAATTGCAATCCGTAAATCGAATAAGGACAGATAATGCAATGGCCCGAAGAAGAACTGTAAAGGGACAAACAACAATTCTCAAGAATCTATAATGATAAATATCCCCCTTCTCCATTGAAATTAGTAGTCTCCGTGTTGAAATGAGATAACAATAGGCTGGTATGTCAAACAACACTGGCTAGATGTTCATGTTTGGCTGAAAATGTGGTGGTCCAGATACAATTTGGGAAAAAGTCAGTCTTCTATAACTAAACGTTAGAGAATACCAAAGGGCAATCCAATAATGACAATCTAGAGAAACTGACAACTTAGGGTACACAAGACGAAATAAAACAATGCAAAAACACAACACAATGTAGGTTAGACATCACTATGCACAAACAAACACAATTAACGTTAATAAGATATACACCCTCCAACAAACAACTGATAAAACAGGAACCAAACATAGGCTGTGTGAGATTGATGTAAACATTACAAATGGTGTGATTTTCTTTACACATCACGAACAATATTGCATCGACATACATGTGCAAATCTAACCTTTGCAGTATTCATGGCTTACACAATATCAATGCATATTATAACAACATAAGTTTTTTTAATTTCCATTGTGTCTTTGCTTAAATTTCGTCCTTATTGATGACTATGCCTATGTTAACCTGTAATTAATGTTCCAGAACGGCTATGCATACCGATTTTTTGAAATATCAATTTGCCAGAAATATCATACGGAGTGGACTGTGTGATATAATATTACATGCAGAAATAGAATATAAAAGAAACAGTGATTTATTTTATTCTCTAAATGTTTATAAAAAGCGTGTAATGTACCATTTTTTTAACATCATTAAGACATTAACATCAAGATCGGGATAAATTACATCAATTTAACTATTGAATTGACCTTAATCCACAGTTGTGATATAACACAAACAAGATGACATTTACTGTACATCTAATGTGCTAATGTCAATAAACAATAGAGAATACTGAAGTGGTAGCACAAAATGGACAATCCATAGAAATTGGCAACGCATGTCACACAAGACAAAGAATACAAACCAAACAAAAACAAGCAAAAAACACAATGTGCGTTGGACCCCACTATCCACAAGTAAACACAAATAACGTTAATAATACATGAGCCCTCTTACAAACAACTGGAGGTAAAGACGAAACAACCATCACGTGTATGCGGAAATCACATCACGGAACCCAAAACGTAACGACACATAATAGGAGAACACAAAACACTAAAAAGATGAGCAACACGGATCTTAATGACCGGTAAATCTTTTGTAAAAGCACTACACCTATGAGTTCAAAGCGTATTTATTAATATTGATAGCAATTTAACTGCTGTATTCAATCAAATTAAGACCAATTTGAGGAAATGTTTGAGAATACCGAAAAGCCAATCAAATGTTCGAAATTAATTTCGTTAACCACGAAATTTTGCTTAAAATAAAAACTGGATATATACAAACAGATGAGGGTGAGGTCAACACGCAATACAAAAGCTATAAAAAAAACAAAAGATGGGAACTTATGCGGTTAATATCTATGGATAGCTAATGTGTAAGCTTACGGTATCGCAACGAACAATAGAGAGTAAAAGGAACATGCAATACATATTCAAGATCATTTGCATATTGCAAAGTCTATTTACAGGTAGGAAGATTTTGAAGGGTAACCAAAGAATAATATATCGATTTTCTATATTTAAATGAATGCTCTAAGACGATGGTTGTATCGTGGTACATTATCGTGTGCGATGTATTTCCTAATAGCGTTGACGCTGTATAATAGGACAAATCATGTCAATGTTAAATATCATAAATCTCCAGTGTGGAATTGTCACAGTGAGGATAAACACAGCATTACTATTGGTATACTGATTCCTTCTACCACTAAATACATAAATATGTGTTCAATTTTATTTATTGTTCCGTTTTATCTTATCACTTAATATTTCAGTATTTATCAATTGAACTTGGTACATAAATATTGTAACTGTAATTGAAAGAATATATATAATGGTAGTTATGCAGTTGTCTGTTTTTATTGATTGTCCATTCTTGATAGCCACTTTCTCTAGCGTTTATATAAACCTATTGCATGATTAAGGATGTACATATATACGTCAAGAATTGTTTTCTTTCAACACACATTTTATTGAAATCACCAGTTGTTGCACTAATATAAGGGGGAAAGGGAAGCTTAACTTAGAGACCGCTGTTAGCTACATAGCTTATTTGTACAAGTGGAGAAAATAAGGCACAACATACTTATTGTTTACAAGTACAGAAGATCATACATATGTAGTAGGAGAAATATAGGGTACACAAGACGAAATAAAACAAAGCAAAAACACAACACAATGTATGTTAAACACCACTATGCACACACACACACAATATAACTATTGAATTCACCTTAATCTACAGTTGTGATATAATACAAAGAAGATGACATTTACTTAACATTAAATGTGATAATGTCAATAAACGATAGAGAATACTGAAGTGGTACCACACAATGGACAATCCATAGAAACTGGCAACGCAGGTCCACAAGACAAAGAATAAAGACCAAACAAAAACCAAAATAAAACGAACACAATGTGCTCTGGACACCACTATCCGCAAGCAAACACAAATAACGTTTATTAATTTTCCGCTCCGTCGTATTGAGTTTATATTTCACACCTTACGCTGGAACTGTCTTCCGAGTATCAACGTATTAAGTAAAACAAAATTAAAGCGTCACCCCCCATCTTATTTTCTAACCATTTCCTGATGAAACCACCACATTGTTTAAAAGTATTCTGTCACTAGCGTACATATGATGATAAGATGCTGGTTCTGTCACTAGCGTACATATGATGATAAGACGTTGGTTCTGTCACTAGCGTACATATGATGATAATATGTTAGTTCAAAGTTTATCAATGTTTCCCTGTTATGTCCCTGACCTTGTATACTACATGTATCAAACATCTAAATGGTGCCTAATTAAGGGGATCACATCATTTTAATCAAACAAACATTATCCTATGACAACTTCTGTTTCACGAAGTATATTATGCACATAGTGCAAGATTAGAACTCAACAATGCTACTTATGCAGTTATATGTAAAGATCGGTGATATACTTACTGACTTGCATGACCACATAATTTCACTAAGAGTAACCCTTTTCATCAGAATTTGTCATTTTCCACAAAAGAGAAAAGCATAACATCAAAAACGAGTTTTGGACATTTACGTCACCGAATATGGTACTGCTTTGACAACTAGTTTACCTATTTTGTTCCTGTATTTAAATACTGTTACAGTGACAGCCGGAACCTTTGAACCGTAATGAGAGCGGGAGGTTTGGCGCCTTAAAATCTGATTCAACCCACCATTTCTTTAGAAATGCCTGTACCAAGTCAGGGTCATTACGGATTTCACAGTTTTCCGGTTGTTGACTGATTTTGTCTGTTTATATAATTATGAGTTTTTACTTTCCCTTTGTAAGATTGTTCGGAGTTCGGTAATTTTGTTATTACCCTTATTGACAGTATGGAACCGATCAGGTTTCTTATGAATGTTTGTGGTATGTTATTCCACTCCTGTATAAGGGCCCATCGTAGTTCATCTAAGGTTTCCGGTGGATTTAAGCCATTTCGAACACGTCGCCCAAGCTCGTCCCTTAAATGTTTTACGAGGTTTAAATCCGGGGATAATGAAGGCCATGGAAGGGTGCGGATATGATTGTCATTCAGAAAGTCCATTGATACACGGGCTACATGACAGCGAGCATTATCGTGTTGAAAGACGTGACTAAAACGATGCCTACGTAGAAAAGGCAGTACAATAGGAGCAAACATTTCATCTCTGTAACGTGCTGCGTTCAGATTACCGTCAATAACTTTTAAATCAGTTCGTTCGACATGGCTTCTTCCACCCCATTTCATGACGCTTCCTCCGCTAAAACGGTCTGTTTCCAGTTCACAAGAGTCAGAGAAGCGTTCTCCGCGACGACGGTAAAGACGCGCCCACTCATCACTAAGCTTCAAACAAAATCTGGATTCATCTGAGAAGAGAATGTTTTACCATGTATTGCGATTCCATCTGAGTCGAGTACGGCCCCATTGTAGTGGGGCAGCTCTGTGACGTTGTTTTAACGTTGAACCTTTCAAGGGACGTCGTGCACGAAGGCCACACTGATGCAATCTGTTACACACTGTCTGGTCAGAAATTCGGACATTGGTTCTACCAGGAGTTAGCCTAGCTGTGTGCACGGTTGTAACAGAGCGATTGCGTAGATGATTAAAATGTGCCTGTCCTAGCGTAAGGTCGTCACACATGGTCTGCCACTACGTGGACGGTCTGACGTATTGCCCGTATCCCTCAGGGGAATCATCAGTCGGTAAATTGTCATTCTTGACACATTGAAATGGTTTGCGATTTGGGTTTGTGCCATTCCAGCCCGTAACATTCCAACAGCCCGTTCCTTTTCATTTTGACGTAGCCGGGGCATTTTACACATTTTAGAAAGATATTTCATTATTTTTCATAGCGTGAAAAGGAAACAAAATGAAAGAATCTGGATTTGGAAAAAGAAATATGGTGTAACGTTTCTTTTTTTTGACTAGTAAATGACCTTAAGTCTGAGTTGCATGTACGTTCTTTTAAAACATGCATTATGCAATGACTATGACTCCACCAATGTGAACTGTCGGTACACAGACCTGATAAGGAAGATGTTATCTCTAGACAAAAATAAAATGAAAAATGAAAAACAGAAACCAAAATAATAATACATCGTCGGAACAGTACACAATTCCGAATAAAACATAAGAATAAGTCAAATATAATATAAGAATAATTCAAATATAATATAAGAATAAGTTAAATATAATATAAGAATAAGTCAAATATAATATAAGAATAAGTTAAATATAATATAAGAATAAGAAATATAATATAAGAATAAGTTAAATATAATATAAGAATAAGAAATATAATATAAGAATAAGAAATATAATATAAGAATAAGACCAATCGTATTCTTTTCTTATTTTGCACAAATGATACTAGAAAAAAAACCCTGAGGAATAGTGAGGCACACATAACATGAGCGCAAATGAGATATGGCATAAAAGGATGCATTTACAGGCGCAAACAGATATCAAGAAATACTCAGAATGTAACAATGACTATTTACAACGGGGCTTTAAAATATTCAGTCGTATTTATTTGTAGGAGGACGCATGTCTTATTTACGTTATTTGTGTTTGTTTGTGATAGTGGTGCCCAACACACATTGTGCTGCTATTTATTTGTTTGTATTCATCTTATGTACACTATATTTCTCTGGACTGTACATTTTTGATTGCCCATTCAGTATTATCTAACGTTGATTGCATCACTGTCATTTTCTTAAGTAAATATTTCTAACACATGGAAACCACGAAATAATGCTCGTCATCGGGACATTTCGCAACAATAGCAATAATGCATATTTTCATTATGAAGTAGTTTATAAGGTTATAATATTTTGGTGCAATTTTCAAAATAACTTACACTGTCAATTTTGAAATTGAATTCAGTTGTAATGAACAAAGAAACACACATCTCTATGTCTGTATCGTATAGATAAATAACTTACACCTGATAATGTCAAAGTGTAAATGAACTATCAGAGAAGTAACAAACTAGTCAAAAAACTCTAGGTACAATTAGTGGCAGGCGTCTTGGGGAGATTAGGAAGAGATCTACACACCTACATCATGATGTCGATCATTTCTGTTTGTCTTACTTTATCATTGTCAATGTTTATCTTCACATCTACACCTAGCAACCGGATTCTGAACTTATTCAATGTAAGCATATTATTGTGGTTTGGGGGATGTCAAACAGTTGTTTTTTTTATTATGAAGCACAAATGTTTGTAGCAAGCATAACATAGATTATCAGTAAACCTGCATATATATACTGACAGGATACCAATATGAATGTTGACGGTTGTTTGCGGTAAACTAACGTATTGCAGACAAAGTGCAGACACATCTAAATATTTGTGATTGCTTGCCATACGTATGCTAATTTAAGGAATAGAGTAGTATATTGTGTGCAAAAGGTTTGAATAAAGTTTATCAGAATATTTCAGTAAATAATAGCTATGTCTGGGCAAGCGTAAGTAACAGCGTCTTGTTAGTACAAATTTAAAATTGATGGGTAATGATTATGAGCTAAATTGATGTGTGATGAAACGCAAATTTAAAGAAACAAAATGAAGTTTATCAAATAATTTGTTTAATTCTTTCAGAAATAAACCTAAAATGTATTCCTGTTGAATGTTTTATTCTGTATGTTGGGGGTTAGGGTTATTGTGTTAAACGCCACTCTCAACAATATTTCAGCTATATCGTAGCAGTTAGTTTTATTGTTGGAGGAAACCGGAGTACCCGGAGAAACCCATCGAATTGCTGCAAGTCGCTGACAAACTTTATCACATAAAGTCATATCGAACACACCTCTCCATTAGTGGGATTGGAACTCACAACGTTAGTGGTGATAGGTACTGATTGCATAGCTAGTTGTACATCTATCTACCATACGATCAAAACCCTGGCGGCCCCGTGTAAGTTGAGTAGGAAAATTGTATGTAAATTTATTTTCATTGAAATTTGTCATTTTGGAATCTTGATTTTCATTTATTTTGGAGCTAACTGAAAAGCTTTGCTAGTGTTATCGCTTATTAAGTCATGTAAGAATAGTTTGAAGATACCAAAGGGTAATTAGAATCCGTGAATTGCAGAACAGATAACACAATGGTCAAAAGAAAAAGTACAAAGGGACAAACAACGATCTAAAAAAAATACACATAAGACTAAAGATCGAGTAACAGGAACCCCACTGAAAATCGGGAGTGAACTCAGTTGCTCCGAAAGTGTAAGCAGTTCCTGTTCCACTAGTGGAACCCGTCGTATTAGTCTAGTTACAAACACTCGGTGACAAGTCATGAATGAGGAAATGACCGGGAAGTGCTTACGATAAGTGGAACATATCCGTGGTTATTTGTGACACAGATATTCCATAACGGTGAACCAAGTCATGGTGGCGACCGTAAAACTTTCGAGGTGATGACTTCAACTTAATCAACTTAATATGTATTCATATTCTTCCTCCAAAGATTACGATAGTACACCTTCATCCTACCAATGACTGAATATGGTTTAATTACACTTAAACATTATGTTGTATTTGCCTCTGTTAAACAAAATTGATGAATACTTATAAGCTTGGCATTATTCACTTATTTACAAGAATTCACACGAGTATTATGTGAAAATAAGTTTCTTTGTATTCAGTTTTGCTGCAATCTTTACAGCAACATCACAGGAAACCATGTGTGTAACGGCAATCTTTTGTAAATTCAGCACGGGGAACCATGTAGAGGTTGGTTCAATATATTGTTTGCATCAGAGCTAATGCAGTCCTTATTTGCATGGTAAAGCATACTGACGTAGGCATTCAACAACTTTTACTTCATGTATGAAAATAGTTGTTGACCACGTTCAATTGCATTTCCACTACTGCTTCTTAAGAAACTAAACATTATTTCACATTGCTGCCTAATGACAATCGTATGATTGATTGTTTTTTAACGTTATGAATTCATTGTTTCAGTTGTGCTCTTGACAAGATGCTTACAAACAATAAATATTACAATACGTTACATAATGTTTTACTATATAAAAGTAATAAGACAATTTGTGTTTTTCATGGAATATTTGCTGACAATCCGGATTTTTCAGTCCGGTTCCGTAATTGTATTTTCTATGCCGGAAATAATTTGTTGTAGAAGAAACAAAACATTCAAGTCATAAACATCTGAGAGTAAAAACAGTTAATACCTTCATATGAGGTAAACATCAAGTTGTCAATCCTCGGAGAAACAACCACTTTCGATGTTCACCCCATATGAAGGAGATAATTGTATAATGTACCTTTGATTTGATTTTGATTTTTGGTGCTTAACGCCACTTTCAGTAGTATTTCAGCAATGTCATGGCAACCAGTTTTAGTGGTGGAAGAAACGGGGTACCCGGAGAGAAACACCGACCATGGGCAAGCAACTGGTAAACTTTATCACTTGTGGCTGCGAGTCGAGTGCACCCTTTTTGTAATTTGCAAAACCAGGCGCGAACACACGCCGTATTGGTGATAGGCTTGTATGAGTTGCTAGGTAATCCAACAACCTAATTCATTGAGCCACCCGGGTCCTCTTTGTCTGTTTATATAATTATGAGTTTTGACTTTCCAATTGTAACATTGTTCGGAGTTCGGTAATTTTGTTATTACCTTTATTTAAAAAAGGTGGGTTTATAGATGAATGATTATCACAAGTAGAAAGTGAGAGGATTGGCAATGTCAGTAAATATAGCATTGAAACAGATTCTCAACAACACTTTTCACACTGAAATCTAATGAGGAGCTGCTATGAGATTTCATTCAATCAATATTTGCAAATTAATGTGTTCTATAGTTTAAATTGTAGTAGAAGCAGTTGTTGGTACAGAAAACGACAGTAACATATAATTTGTAGATTATGTTAATATATATATATGTTGCTGGTGATTATCGTTATTTACTTATTTATGTACATGGTGAAGTGGTGAAACTCCGGAGGAATACACTCAAGGTGATTATATTAATTAACTTACGGCCAAGAAACACGGTTACTCATAGAACGTAAAAAAGTCACAAATTAATTATGTAAATATTTGTATTTCAAGCTATTATACACTTATTGACTGGGTATGAGGGTAATAGCACTTTTATTTTCCCCAAGGTACCAATTATTGTCCGAGGTAATGCCGAGGAAAATAGTTGGTACAGAGGGGACAATTTGTAACATTGTTCGGAGTTCGGTAATTTTGTTATTACCTTTATTTAAAAAAGTTGGGTTTATAGATGAATGATTATCACAAGTAGAAAGTGAGAGGATTGGCAATGTCAGTAAATATAGCATTGAAACAGATTCTCAACAACACTTTTCACACTGAAATCTAATGAGGAGCTGCTATGAGATTTCATTCAATCAATATTTGCAAATTAATGTGTTCTATAGTTTAAATTGTAGTAGAAGCAGTTGTTGGTACAGAAAACGACAGTAACATATAATTTGTAGATTATGTTAATATATATATATGTTGCTGGTGATTATCGTTATTTACTTATTTATGTACATGGTGAAGTGGTGAAACTCCGGAGGAATACACTCAAGGTGATTATATTAATTAACTTACGGCTAAGAAACACGTTACTCATAGAACGTAAAAAAGTCACAAATTAATTATGTAAATATTTGTATTTCAAGCTATTATACACTTATTGACTGGGTATGAGGGTAATAGCACTTTTATTTTCCCCAAGGTACCAATTATTGTCCGAGGTAATGCCGAGGAAAATAGTTGGTACAGAGGGGACAATTTGTAAGATTGTTCGGAGTTCGGTAATTTTGTTATTACCCTTAATTATTATACTGAACAACTGTGCAATTCAAAATTCTATATTAGGTCTTTTTCTGATGGATTTTAATCTACTTTATTAATGCTTTTTAAAACTAATACATTTTCATGTGTGCATATGAAGAAGAAATAATTTTTTTTTTAAATCATGTGATTAAGTGCTATTCATCAGTGAATAGTACTTTTCAGACAAATTGAATGAAACTATGGAAATAGTATTTTTATTGCAATAAAATGTATATAGAAAAAAGTAGGAGAAGTATGATAAAATATATTATTATACCTCAGTATGTATTTTCTATATAAAATTAAATGCAGATAAAATTACTATTTTGCAAATAGCAATCCAATTGCTGATTTAGAGCTCTTGAGTTAAGCTATGTATATTACTGAGAAGTATAATAATCAGTACTATTACATTTACAAAACAGATTTTGCATTTCATTAATCGACAATATAGCGTGAAATGTATTGGAGGGACATTTATGTACTCCTAGTTATTAACATTACCCAAAACAGGAAACAAATGACAACAAGTATTTAATGGTATATTCCAAAATGAGGTAATTGTTTTAGTAAGAAAAATGAACACAAAAGAAAATCTGATATCAAAAACGTAGATATCAAATTTAGAATAACCTTCATTCATCAGGTGCGCTCAAAATCTAAAAATTGGAAAGTTTTGGGGGCAATAAAACCAAAGATAAACATGATAGAAAAAGGCAGCTAAGGTCACGTATGCCTGGGGAAGAGAACCTTAGATTTATTAATAATTACTTTATTTAGGAACTATACATTTCAGTAATAAATATATCTAATAAACCATGTCAGCGTCAAAGCACTGAATGTATGTTTAAGATACATAAAACAAATTAAAGAGTTTAAGCAATTCTACCAATATGATGAAAAACGAAGAACCATCTTTCACCACAAATAATTGAGCACAAAAAGACCAAGATATATAGCGCTAGAATTCCAAGGATCAAATACATGCTACAAATCAGGATGACTATAGAAAATTCATCATGAAACAACTTCACGGGATAATTTCTGGAATATCGAATACCTATTTTTCTCTTCTTTTTTTTTGACTTTTTTTTTCATTTTTTTTTTCATTTTATTTTTGTTTTTGTTTTGTTTTCTGTTTGTTTTTTGATTTTGTTTTGTTTTGTTTTTGTGCTTTGTTTTTTGTTTGTTTGCCAAGCCTAGGATCTCCGAAAACACGTTTAGCATACTGTTCAACTGATGTGGGGTATTGACCATAATTCAAAATCACAATGACTTATAATGTTACAACAAGCTTGCACTTTAAAAAAATAATGAAACGTCAAAGAGAAATTTTGTTTCTTAAATCCAGGTATCCACTGTTAGTCTAGATACTTAACCTTATTTATTCAAATTGTGAAGTAGATTTAGCATCTGTTGAAAAAAAACATTACCATTCTATAAACGTTTGAAAATACCAATGAGAAAATCAGCGTCGTACAGCAGAGAAAAACAGATAATACAATGGTCAAAAGAAAAAGGATAAAAGGGAAAACAATGATATATAACGCACTACACAGAACACTAAAGATTTAGCAACATGATGCCAGTAAATACCGGGCTTAAATCCAGAATGATGATCTGATTCCAACAAATTGATAACCTTTTTTATTATCGTCTCTAACAAACGTCAAATATGTTGGAGGTATGAGTTATGATTGTGTTGTCTTAAGAGTAATAATCTTCAATCAACAGATTATTCTTTCCTAGTTAGTAGCCAGTCAACTATGAGTATTCATTAATCCTGCAATTGTACTGTCCATGTTTATGTTGTCATTCATCTTAGTGATAGCATGTGGTATTTGTGAGTGTACCTCTTGATTTATCAGAATGGGGTCGGCCAATCCAGAAGGGTGGATGTGTTCTTTCCATCAAATGTCAACATACAGGACTTAAGATATTTATACCAGCAAAATATATTCTGTTTAATTCAATTTCCTTTGTACAATAAGACAATCATATTTACTACAAATGTTTGATATTTTTGTTCTAATTTAGCCCATTTAATCGCAACAACTGTATACCTGGACAACATATTCGATTTAAGCCTGTTTTACAATGAGTCAAAATCAGAAATATTATATACGATTAAATTCTATTTTATTCTAAATCTGCATCTTGTTAGCTACCACACCACATCTAAGCAATATAAATAGACATGGCCCAAAAACATAATCTTACTTTTCTACGCCTTTCCTTTTCAAATGACATATCTCATATAATTAGCACCAGTATATACAACCATACAAACAGCACTATGTAACACATGTTAGGCGGTGATAATTACAATTATTGTCTGGGAGTGGTGGTAGAAACATTAAGGTATTAAGACGCCAGACTCGATGTACATAAATATGCATGCTAAATTACAAGGAGCAATCGCCATGAACAAGCCCAAATTGGTGAAAATATTAACAGAAGGAGGCATTGATGTTAACAACAAATTTAACTCGAGTTTGACCCCGATATTGTTGGAAATAATACAAAAATAGTAAACATATTGTTGGACAATGGACCAGATTTGAAGACAAAGGATTCACTTGGACGAACTGTTTTTCATTACGCATGCATGTGTGAGATTCCTGATATGAATGCCATGTTGAAGGAACATAGATATATTATGCATTCTAGTAATGATAATTCTACCATTAGGTCGTGGAATATTAAAAGATGGATTATTGAGCATATTACTAAATACTTAACTACCAAACTGCAGTTAAATGTTAACTAATATACCAAGATGAAGAGCGTATTACGCCACTAATAAAACAATAATCAAATCCGAACTCTCTGAGTAGAGACATCAACATGATGGATCCAACATAAGGATATGAGGATGCAATCTAACATACTATAGTTTATATTTGTAGTTGGCATTGCGATATGAACGTTGAGTACGAGCTACAGTGATGTCTTGTTTTTGGAAGCTTTTAACTGTACTGATCAGAAACGGGAAAAATGGTAAACATTGAAAAATCTTACTATGAAATCTTTGAAATTAAATCATCATTTGTGAAACAATCCAGATATCGGAAGAACAAATTAATCATAATCAACATGACATGGTAAGCACTTTGTGAAGACAACAAAGGGGGGGGGATAATTAGGATTACCTGTCAAAGAACAAATCTCGTGAGAATGAACATTAATATCATAAGAAGATTTGATAATATAATGTTCCCATGAGACGAATACTATTATGGTGTTAAGGACAAACGAACACTTACAGATTTTAAAGAACCAACATGATTGATGATGTTTCTGTGAAGTAAAATATGATACATATAACAAAAGGAAGGGAGCTTTCTCATTTATTTGTTAATAGTGTAGTATATCAAACAAAGAGGACATATTACCTTACTTGTTTATTGAGACAATCATAATTATTTATTGTATAGTATTAACGTTTGTGAGTGTTGTACATTATTTGACTTGAGTGTGTAGCATGTCGTTGATTGTTGCTTTGTTTGTAGAAACACAATAAAAGTTGTTGAACTGTTTCAGTTTGTTTTTGTTTTCGTTGTTCTATGGAGTTGATTCGAATCTTCTATTTCAGAAATGGCGTAGTATTTGACAATTTTCATTCCATATTATATTACTAATTTTTGTTCAATATTTAGTTCTAACAGTTTGTTGACCTATTTATTCTGGTTTCACACTAAGACCATTAATTTCTTAAAACTATTTGATATTTAATGTGTTAGAAATAGCAGCTATGATGTTGTGTCATAAGAGTGATGGTCTTTAACCAACTGATTCTACCTTCCTAGATACACGTAGACGTAGTAATCCGTTAACTCCGAGCATTCATTGACCTTGTTATTGTACTGTCCATTAACACCGCCTCATTTTCGTGCAAATCCCAAGCCAGGAATTCTAACGTCATATGTAGTGCAATGAGTTGAAGTGAGAGGTGATGTTTTGCTTTGATAATATTGGTGAAATTGTGGACCATCACTATTTAGACTTTTTTCATAATGTTGGAATTCATTAATGTCAGTCCTTATGTGACCGCCTCTGAGAAAAAGGAAGGGGGCAGATGCGACAATTACGTTATGGAGAAATAACGCTTTAATGTTAACGTCACGTTATCAAGCACCTGCCAAGCTTAAGAATCCTTAAGAAATACCATTTATCTAGAGAAGCCAAATAATTAAAGAGACTGACATTTAGTTGTAATGAAATACAGGGTTGGCGAAATACCAATACAACTCAATACAAATTTAAAACAAAACATGTTAATATCCCTTAAAAACTACTCTTTTTCCAAGAGACATTTTCCACAACGCCAGGTGCTAAATTACTTAATAAAAAGTGACGAAGCCTGGGAAGTCGTTAATACTATTATGGTTCGTTTTACTTGAAAAGTCAATATTTATTTCTAGCCACACAGCAGTTAAGAGGGGTAAACAAAAGTTAACAGGTTTGTCAGAAGTTTGATTATCTCCCTTAAATTATTGACATTACGAACGAAGTTGGAGCGGAAGAACAAAATGCCAAATGTTAGATTATATGAGCCAAGAAAGTAGGTTAACGGTGGATACTCCCCTCTCGAAAATAACCAGGAACAGGATGGTGATTTTTACTTGAATTGAAGAAAATTGTTCATCATCTCCGGTATTTCCCTATATATTTCATATACAACTACAATTTATCGACAACAAACATTCACAGAGGTAATTTCTTGATAAATTTTTCTCAAATTAATATTGTCTTGAATTTTTTTTCTCATAATCTTCATATAATTGTGTGATTTAAGATTTGTTGTAATCAAGATTGAAGCACATATCTTAATTTCAAAGTGACAAAATATTATATAACTATGGTATTTTTAACTTCAAGAATTCAAAACTGTGGTTAAATCGTGAAAAGCTGAAAATCATAAATAAAAAAAGTAATATGAAGATTACGAAGAAAGAATTCTAAAACATTGTGTGTTTATGCGCGAACATTTCAGGCAATGGACATCGGTATTATTGGTTTGTGAAAAAAAAATGTTTTTTTTACATGAAATCATGAAATATATAGGGAAAAATTCTGAGGTGACGAACAATTATGTAAACTAGCTGTAGGCTGTGCACAACAACCGCACACTGAAATCAGTGACAATATATATGAATTGGAAGAAGATGAAGATAATGTTTTCGTTGAGCCGTCATATGTTGACACCCTGGAATATATCATATAAAATCGTATTCAAAATGATACTAGTGGGTGTAATCAGTGCTATGCTGAATAAAACCATATGTTTGGCGGCATGGACATGCAAAACCAATGCTCTATGACAACTATTTGCAAAATATCTGGTAGAGTGTATCAAGACAATTTGTTCAATATTTGATTCTAACAAAGTGATGACCTATTCATTCTGGTCTCCCACGAATACCATAATAATTGATATCAAGTCTGTTAGAAGTACCAGTCATTTTGTGTCCTAAGAGCAATGGTCTTTAACCAACTGATATACCTTCCAAGTTACCCATAGACGGAGTAGTCTGTTAACTACAAGCATTAATTGACCCTGCTATAGTTATGTCCATTAAGCTCACCTCATTGTTATGCTTATTCCAATCCATAACCTGGAAATATGTCGTCAGGTGTAGTGCAACGAGTTGAGGTGAGAGGTGATTGTTTCTTTGACGATAAAAGTGAAATTGTTGCCCATCACTATAAGGCTTTTTTTCATGATGTTAGAATTCATTAATTCAATTCATTTGTGACCGCGTCTGAGAAATAGGAAGGGGAGATGAGACAATAACGTTATTGTGAAATAACGCTTTAGTGTTGACATCCAATAGTAATGCAATTTATCTAGAAAAACCAAATAATAAAAGACATCGACATTTAATTGAAATGAAATACAGGGTTGGTGAAAATTGGTTCAAGTCAATACAAATAAAAAAAACTGTTAATGTTTTTTCCAAATAGACAGCTTTCACAACGCCAGGTGCTAAATTTCTCAATAAAATGTGACGAAGCCTTGGAAATCGTTAATACTATTATGGTTCGTTTAAAAAAGAATCTTAAATCACAAAATTATATGAAGATTAGAGCGAAAAACTACAAAATAATTAGAATTTTAGTCAAATTGATCCAGAAGTTACCTCTGTGAACATTTGTTTTGGTTTTATATAAAATATATAGGCACAACCGGAGATGATGAACAATAAATTAATTCTAGTAAAAATCACCGTCCTGTTCCTATGTTCTTTTCGAGTGGGGAGTATTCACCGATAACCGGCTTTCTTGGCTCATATCATCTAAAATTGGCCATTTTATTCATTGGCTCCAACTTCATTTCTAGTGTCAATAATCTAAAGTAGATAGTCAAAATTCTGACAAACCTGTTAACTTTTGTTTACACCTATTATCTGCATTATGGCTAGAAGAAATAAAGGTTGACTTTTCAAGAAATAAGAGCCATAATAGTATTAACAACACCCGAGGCTCCGTCACATTTTATTGATGAAATGCATTACTTTAGGAGTTTTAAGCTGGGCGGGTGCTTGAAAACGTGACTTTAAAACGTTTTTTGTCGATAACGTTATTGTCGCATCTCCTACCCCCTTTTGTCAGACTCGGTCACATATGAATTACATTAATGATTTCTAGCATCATGAAAAAAGTCTTAAGTAGTGATTGTCAACAATCTCACCAATATCATCAAAACAGACAATCACATATCACTTCAACTCATTGCACTACATATGACGTTCGAATTCCATATCCTGGATTGGGATAGTCACGAAAATGAAATGGAGTTAATGGACAGAACAGTATCAGGGTCAATGAATGCTCGGAATTAACAGACTATGACGTGGTCTATTTGCTCGACTTGTACCTCACTAAATAAGGGCAATAACAAAATTACTGAACTCCGAACAATCTTCCAAAGGGAAAGTCAACACTCATACGTATATAAACAGACAAAATCAGTCAACAACTGGTAAACTGTGAAAACCGTAATGACCCTGACTTGGTACAGGCATTTCTAAAGAAATGGTGGGTTGAATCAGATTTTAAAGCGCCAACATCCGCTTTCATTACGGCTCAAAGGTTCCGGCTGTTACTATAACAGTATTTATAACAATAATGGAACAAAATAGGTAAAATAGTTGTCAAAGCAGTATCAAATTCAGTGAGAAGGGTGAAACATCTATCGTGAACCATCTCCATCAACAACCCCAAGTCACCTGAAGTATTCTAACTACGAAAGTAAATGTCAAAAACACTTTTATGTCACACATTAATAAAAAAATATGTTTGACATTTTTGTTGACCTTATCTTGATACATTTTCACTATATGAAAATCCATCGTTTATTATCGTCTCAGCGACGGAATATATTTCGACAAGATAACGCAACAAGTTAACGAGGTAAGCACCTCATATAACTCTTTGATTTACCATTTTCAATGTTTCACGATTTAAGCACAGTTTTGAGTTCAAAAATACTATAATTATATAATAGTGTGTCACCTTTTGCTTAAATCATGATTTTAATAAATTATCTTTAATCTCAAAATCGGATGAGGATTATGAAGAAAAATTTCAAAATAATTTGAATTTCGGCAAAATTGATCCAGAATAGGTCATTCGTTAGAGTCAGTAATACAGATAGCTTAATTCGGGAGCTCTAAAGGAGAACAACAGAATCAGTCAATCGTGATGATCAGTAATATACATAGCTTAACTCAAGAGCTCTAAATCAGCAATTGGATTGCTATTTGCAAAATAGTAATTTTATCTGCATTTAATTTTATATAGAAAATACATACTGAGGTATAATAATATATTTTATCATACTTCTCCTACTTTTTTCTATATAGATTGTATTGCAATAACAATCCTATTTCCATAGTTTCATTCAATTTGTCCGAAAAGTATTATTCAGCGGTGAATAGCACAAATGACTATTCACCGGGCGGTGAATAGCACTTTAATCACATGGGTTATTTTTGTTTTTAAAAGAATAATTTCTTCTTCAATGTACACATGAAAATGCATTAGTTTTAAAAAGCATTAATAAAGTAGAAAAGAAATCCACCAGAAAAGGACATAATTTAGAAATTTGAATTGCACAGTTGTTAAGTATAATAAAACACTTATATACTTGATATTCGGGTAATAACACCTTAATTGTCCTCTCTGTACCAACAATTTTCCTCGGCGCTGCCTCGGAAAATAGTTGGTACCTTGGCGTCAATAAAAGTGCTATTACCCTCATACCCAGGCACTAAGTGTATACTGTTACACCTTAGAACAATGATCAATTTAGTAAACATGTAGATCAAGTTACAAAAACATGTTGGTTTTAATATATCGATATTTGTAGTGGGTTCGCTAATGTGAAAATGTAGAGTGAACGAGAAATCTCTAATGCCTCAATTAATATTAATTGTCTGTAAATTACACCAAGTCTGTTTACTTACTATTTCATATCTATATACATTTGAAACTAGAGCCTGTTCGTACAACTTTGAGATCCAGTGGGACATATATATTGTATAGTTGTTACCTGCTTAGATGTTCGTATAATATACTTTATTTCCTGTGACTGTATAATGAATTCTTCATTATCCTATGAAATATATTAAAAATTGTTGAATTAGATTGCTGTCAAATTATGATGTTAAGTATATATGTATCATCTACACACGTTTAGATAAATGTCTTATGTCTATCTCTAGATGTTCCTTACGAGACAAGGTAACACTTCGACTATTGCAGCTCCATTTTTATGGAGCGGATGTGGTCGAGTGGTCTAGGACGCTGGACATGAGGCTAAGCGATTGGTGCTGCAGTGAATCAATGGTGTGAGTTCAAATCCTGTCGAGGGAGGACCAAAATGTGACAGCTCAGAAATCTAATTCTAACATTGTTTGGTTTAATTTTCAGACGTATATATAATATTTAGTATTTACCAAGTATCATAAGTAACTTTGAGATCAACGGGGGACAGATACTGAGACAAGGTAACACTTCAACTATTGAAGCTCCATTTGTATGGAGCGGATGGGGGTGTAGGGCGAGTTAGATTGCTGTCAAATTATAATATTAAGAATATATGTACCATCTACACACGCTTAGAAACATGTCTTATGTATGTCTCTAGATTTTCCTTACGAGACAAGGTAACACTTTGACTATTGAAGCCCCAATTTTTTTAAGTGGATGCGGTCGAGTGATCTAGGGTGCTGGAAATAAGGCTGGGTGATTGGTGCTGCAGTGTATCAATGGTGTGAGCTCAAATCCCGTCGAAGGAAGAACAAAATTTGAGAGCTCAAAAATCTAATTCTAACACTGTTTGGTTTAATTTTGAGACGTATATATAATATTTAGTATTAACCTAGTATCATAAGTAACTTTGAGATCTTGTTGGACAGATATAGTGTGTGGTTGTCCCTGCTTAGATGTTCGTATAATATACTTTATTTTCTTTGACTGTATAATGAATTATTCATTATTCTATACAATATATTAAAAAATTGCTGTGTTAGATTGCTGTCAAATTATAATATTAAGTATGCTTGAACCATCTACACACGCTTAGACACATGTTTTCTGTATATCTCTAGATGTTCCTTACGAGACAAGGTAGCATTATGACTATTGAAGCTCCATTTTTATGGAGCGGGTGTGGTAGAGTGGTCTAGGGCGCTGGACATAAGGCTAAACGAATGGTGCTGCAGTGCATCAATGCTGTGAGCTCAAATCCCGTCAAAAGAAGAACAAAATTAGATAGCTCAAACATTTAATTCTAACATTGTTTGGTTTAATTTTCAGACGTATATATAATGTTTAGTATTAACCTAGTATCATAAGTAACTTTGAGATCTTGTTGGACAGATATAGTGTGTGGTTGTCACCTGCTTAGATGTTCGTATAATATACTTTATTTTCTTTGACTGTATAATGAATTATTATTTATTCTATACAATATATTAAAAAATTGCTGTGTTAGATTGCTGTCAAATTATAATATTAAGTATGCTTGAACCATCTACACACGCTTAGACACATGTTTTCTGTATATCTCTAGATGTGCCTTACGAGACAAGGTCGCATTATGACTATTGAAGCTCCATTTTTATGGAGCGGGTGTGGTAGAGTGGTCAAGGGCGCTGGACATAAGGCTAAGCGATTGGGGCTGCAGTGCATCGATGGTGTGAGCTCAAATCCCGTCGAGAGAAGAACAAAATTTGATAGCTCAAACATTTAATTTTAACATTGTTTGGTTTAATTTTCAGACGTATATATAATATTTAGTATTAACCTTGTATCATAAGTAACTTTGAAATCCAGTTGGACAGATATAGTGTGTGGTTGTCACCTGCTTAGATGTTCGTATAATCTACGTTATATCCTGTGACTGTATAATGAATTCTTCATCATCCTAAACAATATATTAAAAATTGCTGAGTTAGATTGCTGTCAAATTATATATTAAGTATACATGTACCATCTACACACGCTTAGACACATGTATTATGTCTAGTGCTAGATTTTCCTTAGGGGACAAGGTAACACTTCGACTATTGAAGCTCCATTTTTATGGAGCGGATGTTGTCGAGTGGTGTAGGGCGCTGGAAATAATGCTAAGCGATTGGTGCTGCAGTGTATCAATGGTGTGAGTTCAAATCCCGTCAAGGGAAGAATAAAAATTTGACAGCTCAAAAATCTAATTCTAACACTGTTTGGTTTTATTTTCAGACGTATATATAATATTTAGTATTTACCTAGTATCACAAGTAACTTTGATATCCAGTGGGACAGATATAGTGTGAGGTTGTCACCTGCTTAGATGTTCTTATAATATACTTTATTTCCTGTGACTCTACAATATATTAAAAAATTGCCGTGCTAGATTGATGTCAAATTATAATATTAAGTATGCTTGTACCATCTACACACGCTTAGACACATGTTTTATGTCTATCTCTAGCTTTTCCTTATGAGACAAGGTAACACTATGACTATTGAAGCTCCATTTTTATGGAGCGGATGTGGTAGAGTGGTCTAGGGCGCTGGACATAAAGGTAAGCGATTGGTGCTGCAGTGTATCAATGGTGTGAGCTCAAATCCCGTCGAGAGAACAAATTTGATAGCTCAAAAATCGAATTCTAACTTTGTTTGGTTTAATTTACAGACGTATATATAATATTTAGTATTTACCTAGTATCATAAGTAACTTTGAGATCCAGTGGGACAGATGTAGTGTGTGGATATCACCTGCTTAGATGTTCTTATTATATATTTATTTCCTGTGACTGTATAATGAATTTTTCATTATCCTATGCAATATATTAAATATTGCTGAGTTAGATTACTGTCAAATTATAATATTAATTATATATGTACCATCTACACACGCTTAGAAACATGTCTTATGTATATCTCTAGCTTTTCCTTAGGTGACAAGGTAACACTTTGACTATTGAAGCTCTATTTTTATGGAGTGGATGTGGTCGAGTGGTCTAGGGCGCTGTAAATAAGGCTACGCGATTGGTGCTGCAGTGTATCAAATGTATGAGCTCAAATCTCGTCGAAGGAAGAACAAAACTTGACCGCTCAAAAATCTAATTCTAACACTGTTTGGTTTAATTTTGAGACGTATATATAATATTTAGTATTTACCTAGTATCATAAGTAACTATGAGATCCAGTGGGACAGATATAGTGTGTGGTTGTCACCTGCTTAGATGTTCGTATAATATACTTTATTTCCTGTGACTGGATAATGAATTCTTCATTATCCTATGCAATATAATACAAAAATGCTGTGTTAGTTTGCTGTCAAATTATAATATTAAGTATGCTTGTTCCATCTTAGACACATGTTTTATGTCTATCTCTGGATGTTCCTATGAGACAAGGTAACACTACGACTATTGAAGCTCCATTTATATGGAGCGGATGTGGTCGAGAGATCTAGGGCTCTGGACATAATGCTAAGCGATTGGTGCTGCAGTGTATCAATGGTGTGAGCTCAAATCCCGTCGAGAGAAGAACAAAATTTGATAGCTCAACAAATCTAATGCTAACACTGCTAGGTTTAATTTTCAGACGTATATATAATATTTAGTATTTACCTAGTATCAAAAGTAACTCTGAAATCCGGTGGGACAGATGTACTGTGTTGTTATCACCTGCTCAGATGTTCTTATAATATATTTATTTCCAGTGACTGTATAGTGAATTCTTCATCATCCTATACAATATATTAAAAATTGCTGAGTTAGATTGCTGTCAAATTATAATATTAAGAATATATGTACCATCTACACACGCTTAGACACATGTCTTATGTATGTCTCTAGATTTTCCTTACGAGACAAGGTAACACTTTGACTATTGAAGCTCCATTTTGTTTAAGTGGATGTGGTCGAGTGGTCTACTTATTTCCAGCACCTTAGACCACTCGACCACATCCACTTAAACAAAATGGAGCTTCAGTTAGTCAATGTGTTAGCTCAGATCCTCGTAAGGAAGAACAAATAGAGACATACATCAAACACTGTTTGTTTAAATTTGTGTAGATGGTACATATTGTATTACCTAGTATTCATAAGTAACTTATCCTTGGGACAGATATAGTGTGTGGTTGTCACCTGCTCAGATGTTCTTATAATATACTTTATTTCCTGTGAATGTATAATGAATTATTCATTATCATATACAATATATTAAAAAATTGCTGAGTTAGATTGCTGTCAAATTATAATATTAAGTATGCTTGTACCATCTAATCACGCTTAGACACATGTCTTATGTCTATCTCTAGATTTCCCTTACGAGACAAGGTAACACTTCGACTATTGAAGCTCCATCTTTATGGAGCAGATGTGGTCGAGTGGTCTACGGCGCTGGACATAAGGCTGAGCGATTGTTTTTGCAATGTATCAATGGTCTGCGTTCATATCCCGTCGAGGGAAGAACACAACTTTGACAGCTAGAAAATCTAATGCTAACACTGCTTGGTTTAATTTTCAGACGTATATACAATATTTAATATTTACCTAGTATCATAAGTAACTTTGAGATCCTGTGGGACAGACATAGTGTGTGGTTGTCACCTGCTTAGATGTTCTTTTAATATACTTTATTTCCTGTTACTGGATAATGAATTATTCATTATCCTATACAATATAATAAAAACATGCTGAGTTAGATTGCTGTTAAATTATAATATTAAGTATGTATTTACCATCTGCACACGCTTAAATACATGTCTTATGTCTATCTCTAGATTTCCCTTACGAGACAAGGTACCACTTCGACTATTGAAGCTCCATCTTTATGGAGCAGTTGTAGTCGAGTTGTCTAGGGCGCTGGACATAAGGCTAAGCGATTGGTGTTGCAGTGTATCAATGGTGTGAGCTCAAATCCCGTGGAGGAAAGAACAAAATTTGCCACCTCAAGAATCTAATTATAACACAGTTTGGTTTAATTTTCAGAGGTATATATAATATTTGGTATTTACCTAGTATCATATGTAACTTTGAGATACAGTGGGACAGATGTAGTTTGTGGCTATCACCTGCTTTGATGTTCGTATATTATTCTTTTTTTCCTGTGACTGTATAATGAATTATTCATCATCCTATACAATATATTATGAACTTGCTGAGTTAGATTGCTGTCAAATTATAATATTAAGTATACATGTACCATCTACACACGCTTAGACACATGTATTATGTCTATTTCTAGATTTTCTTTATGAGACAAGGTAACACTTTGACTATTGAAGCTCTATTTTTATGGAGTGGATGTGGTCGAGTGGTCTAGGGCGCTGTAAATAAGGCTACGCGATTGGTGCTGCAGTGTATCAAATGTATGAGCTCAAATCTCGTCGAAGGAAGAACAAAACTTGACCGCTCAAAAATCTAATTCTAACACTGTTTGGTTTAATTTTGAGACGTATTTATAATATTTAGTATTTACCTAGTATCATAAGTAACTATGAGATCCAGTGGGACAGATATAGTGTGTGGTTGTCACCTGCTTAGATGTTCGTATAATATACTTTATTTCCTGTGACTGGATAATGAATTCTTCATTATCCTATGCAATATAATACAAAAATGCTGTGTTAGTTTGCTGTCAAATTATAATATTAAGTATGCTTGTTCCATCTTAGACACATGTTTTATGTCTATCTCTGGATGTTCCTTATGAGACAAGGTAACACTACGACTATTGAAGCTCCATTTATATGGAGCGGATGTGGTCGAGAGATCTAGGGCTCTGGACATAATGCTAAGCGATTGGTGCTGCAGTGTATCAATGGTGTGAGCTCAAATCCCGTCGAGAGAAGAACAAAATTTGATAGCTCAACAAATCTAATGCTAACACTGCTAGGTTTAATTTTCAGACGTATATATAATATTTAGTATTTACCTAGTATCAAAAGTAACTCTGAAATCCGGTGGGACAGATGTACTGTGTTGTTATCACCTGCTCAGATGTTCTTATAATATATTTATTTCCAGTGACTGTATAGTGAATTCTTCATCATCCTATACAATATATTAAAAATTGCTGAGTTAGATTGCTGTCAAATTATAATATTAAGAATATATGTACCATCTACACACGCTTAGACACATGTCTTATGTATGTCTCTAGATTTTCCTTACGAGACAAGGTAACACTTTGACTATTGAAGCTCCATTTTGTTTAAGTGGATGTGGTCGAGTGGTCTAAGGTGCTGGAAATAAGGCTAGGCGATTGGTGCTGCAGTGTATCAATGGTGTGAGCTCAAATCCCGTCGAAGGAAGAACAAATTTTGACAGCTCAAAAATCTAATTCTAACACTGTTTGGTTTAATTTTGAGACGTATATATAATATTTGGTATTTACCTAGTATCATAAGTAACTTTGAGATCCTCTGGGAAAGATATAGTGTGTGGTTGTCACCTGCTCAGATGTTCTTATAATATACTTTATTTCCTGTGAATGTATAATGAATTATTCATTATCATATACAATATATTAAAAAATTGCTGAGTTAGATTGCTGTCAAATTATAATATTAAGTATGCTTGTACCATCTAATCACGCTTAGACACATGTCTTATGTCTATCTCTAGATTTCCCTTACGAGACAAGGTAACACTTCGACTATTGAAGCTCCATCTTTATGGAGCAGATGTGGTCGAGTGGTCTACGGCGCTGGACATAAGGCTGAGCGATTGTTTTTGCAATGTATCAATGGTCTGCGTTCATATCCCGTCGAGGGAAGAACACAACTTTGACAGCTAGAAAATCTAATGCTAACACTGCTTGGTTTAATTTTCAGACGTATATACAATATTTAATATTTACCTAGTATCATAAGTAACTTTGAGATCCTGTGGGACAGACATAGTGTGTGGTTGTCACCTGCTTAGATGTTCTTTTAATATACTTTATTTCCTGTTACTGGATAATGAATTATTCATTATCCTATACAATATAATAAAAACATGCTGAGTTAGATTGCTGTTAAATTATAATATTAAGTATGTATTTACCATCTGCACACGCTTAAATACATGTCTTATGTCTATCTCTAGATTTCCCTTACGAGACAAGGTACCACTTCGACTATTGAAGCTCCATCTTTATGGAGCAGTTGTAGTCGAGTTGTCTAGGGCGCTGGACATAAGGCTAAGCGATTGGTGTTGCAGTGTATCAATGGTGTGAGCTCAAATCCCGTGGAGGAAAGAACAAAATTTGCCACCTCAAGAATCTAATTATAACACAGTTTGGTTTAATTTTCAGAGGTATATATAATATTTGGTATTTACCTAGTATCATATGTAACTTTGAGATACAGTGGGACAGATGTAGTTTGTGGCTATCACCTGCTTTGATGTTCGTATATTATTCTTTTTTTCCTGTGACTGTATAATGAATTATTCATCATCCTATACAATATATTATGAACTTGCTGAGTTAGATTGCTGTCAAATTATAATATTAAGTATACATGTACCATCTACACACGCTTAGACACATGTATTATGTCTATTTCTAGATTTTCTTTATGAGACAAGGTAACACTTTGACTATTGAAGCTCCATTTTATTTAGTTGGATGTGGTCGAGTGGTCTAAGGTGCTGGAAATAAGGCTAGGCGATTGGTGCTGCAGTGTATCAATGGTGTGAGCTCAAATCCCGTCGAAGGAAGAACAAAATTTGACAGCTCAAAAATCCAATTCTAACACTGTTTGGTTTAATTTTGAGACGTATATATAATATTTGGTTTTTACCTAGTATCATAAGTAACTTTGAGATCCTCTGGGACAGATATAGTGTGAGACTGTCACCTGCTCAGATGTTCTTATACTATACTTTATTTCCTGTGACTGTATAATGAATTATTCATTATCCTATACAATATATTAAAAAATTGCTGTGTTAGATTGCTGTCAAATTATAATATTAAGTATGTTGTACCATCTAAACACGCTTAGACACATGTCTTATGACTATCTCTATATTTCCCTTACGAGACAAGGTAACACTTCGACTATTGAAGCTCCATCTTTATGGAGCAGATGTGGTCGAGTGGTCTACGGCGCTGGACGTAAGGCTGAGCGATTGTTTTTGCAATGTATCAATGGTCTGCGTTCATATCCCGTCGATGGAAGAACACAACTTTGACAGCCCAAAAAATCTAATGCTAACACTGCTTGGTTTAATTTTCAGACGTATATACAATATTTAATATTTACCTAGTATCACAAGTACCTTTGAGATCCTGTGGGACAAATATAGTATGTGGTTGTCACCTGCTTAGATTTTTTATAATATACTTTATTTCCTGTGACTGTATAATAAATTATTCATTATCCTATACAATATAATAAAAAAATCCTGAGTTAGCTTGCTGTCAAATTATAATATTAAGTATGCTTGTACCATCTACACACGCTTAGACACATCTTTTATGTATATCTCTAGATGTTCCTTACGAGACAAGGTAACATTATGACTATTGAAGCTCCATTTTAATGGAGCGGCTTTGATAGAGTGGTCTAGGGCGCTGGACATAAGGCTAAGCGATTGGTGCTGCAGTGTATCCATGGTGTGAGCTCAAATCCCGTCAAGAGAAGAACAAAATTTGATAGCTCAAAAATCTAATTCTAACATTGTTTGGTTTAAATTTGAGACGTATATATAATATTTAGTATTTACCTAGTATCATAAGTAACTTTGAGATCCAGTGTGACAGATGTAGTGTGTGGTTATCACCTGCTTAGATGTTCTAATAATATATTTATTTCCTGTGACTGTATAATGAATTCTTCATCATCCTATACAATATATTAAAAATTGCTGAGTTAGATTGCTGTCAAATTATAATATTAAGAATATGTGTACCATCTACAAACGCTTAGACACATGTCTTATGTATGTCTCTAGATTTTCTTACGAGACAAGGTAACACTTTGACTACTGAAGCTCCATTTATTTTAAGTGGATGTGGTCGAGTGGTCTAGGGTGCTGGAAATAAGGCTAGGCGATTGGTGCTGCAGTGTATCAATGGTGTGAGCTCAAATCCCGTCGAAGGAAGAACAAAATTTGACAGCTCAAAAATCTAATTCTAACACTGTTTGGTTTAAATTTGAGACGTATATATAATATTTAGTATTTACCTAGTATCATAAGTAACTTTGAGATTCTGTGGGACAGATATAGTGTGTGGTTGTCACCTGCTTAGATGTTCTTATAATATACTTTATTTCCTGTGAATGTATAATGAATTATTCATTATCATATACAATATATTAAAAAATTGCTGAGTTAGATTGCTGTCAAATTATAATATTAAGTATGCTTGTACCATCTAATCACGCTTAGACACATGTCTTATGTCTATCTCTAGATTTCCCTTACGAGACAAGGTAACACTTCGACTATTGAAGCTCCATCTTTATGGAGCAGATGTGGTCGAGTGGTCTACGGCCCTGGACATAAGGCTGAGTGATTGTTTTTGCAATGTATCAATGGTCTGCGTTCATATCCCGTCGAGGGAAGAACACAACTTTGACAGCTAGAAAATCTAATGCTAACACTGCTTGGTTTAATTTTCAGACGTATATACAATATTTAATATTTACCTAGTATCATAAGTAACTTTGAGATCCTGTGGGACAGACATAGTGTGTGGTTGTCACCTGCTTAGATGTTCTTTTAATATACTTTATTTCCTGTGACTGGATAATGAATTATTCATTATCCTATACAATATAATAAAAACATGCTGAGTTAGATTGCTGTTAAATTATAATATTAAGTATGTATTTACCATCTGCACACGCTTAAATACATGTCTTATGTCTATCTCTAGATTTCCCTTACGAGACAAGGTACCACTTCGACTATTGAAGCTCCATCTTTATGGAGCAGTTGTAGTCGAGTTGTCTAGGGCGCTGGACATAAGGCTAAGCGATTGGTGTTGCAGTGTATCAATGGTGTGAGCTCAAATCCCGTGGAGGAAAGAACAAAATTTGCCACCTCAAGAATCTAATTATAACACAGTTTGGTTTAATTTTCAGAGGTATATATAATATTTGGTATTTACCTAGTATCATATGTAACTTTGAGATACAGTGGGACAGATGTAGTTTGTGGCTATCACCTGCTTTGATGTTCGTATATTATTCTTTTTTTCCTGTGACTGTATAATGAATTATTCATCATCCTATACAATATATTATGAACTTGCTGAGTTAGATTGCTGTCAAATTATAATATTAAGTATACATGTACCATCTACACACGCTTAGACACATGTATTATGTCTATTTCTAGATTTTCTTTATGAGACAAGGTAACACTTTGACTATTGAAGCTCTATTTTTATGGAGTGGATGTGGTCGAGTGGTCTAGGGCGCTGTAAATAAGGCTACGCGATTGGTGCTGCAGTGTATCAAATGTATGAGCTCAAATCTCGTCGAAGGAAGAACAAAACTTGACCGCTCAAAAATCTAATTCTAACACTGTTTGGTTTAATTTTGAGACGTATTTATAATATTTAGTATTTACCTAGTATCATAAGTAACTATGAGATCCAGTGGGACAGATATAGTGTGTGGTTGTCACCTGCTTAGATGTTCGTATAATATACTTTATTTCCTGTGACTGGATAATGAATTCTTCATTATCCTATGCAATATAATACAAAAATGCTGTGTTAGTTTGCTGTCAAATTATAATATTAAGTATGCTTGTTCCATCTTAGACACATGTTTTATGTCTATCTCTGGATGTTCCTTATGAGACAAGGTAACACTACGACTATTGAAGCTCCATTTATATGGAGCGGATGTGGTCGAGAGATCTAGGGCTCTGGACATAATGCTAAGCGATTGGTGCTGCAGTGTATCAATGGTGTGAGCTCAAATCCCGTCGAGAGAAGAACAAAATTTGATAGCTCAACAAATCTAATGCTAACACTGCTAGGTTTAATTTTCAGACGTATATATAATATTTAGTATTTACCTAGTATCAAAAGTAACTCTGAAATCCGGTGGGACAGATGTACTGTGTTGTTATCACCTGCTCAGATGTTCTTATAATATATTTATTTCCAGTGACTGTATAGTGAATTCTTCATCATCCTATACAATATATTAAAAATTGCTGAGTTAGATTGCTGTCAAATTATAATATTAAGAATATATGTACCATCTACACACGCTTAGACACATGTCTTATGTATGTCTCTAGATTTTCCTTACGAGACAAGGTAACACTTTGACTATTGAAGCTCCATTTTGTTTAAGTGGATGTGGTCGAGTGGTCTAAGGTGCTGGAAATAAGGCTAGGCGATTGGTGCTGCAGTGTATCAATGGTGTGAGCTCAAATCCCGTCGAAGGAAGAACAAATTTTGACAGCTCAAAAATCTAATTCTAACACTGTTTGGTTTAATTTTGAGACGTATATATAATATTTGGTATTTACCTAGTATCATAAGTAACTTTGAGATCCTCTGGGACAGATATAGTGTGTGGTTGTCACCTGCTCAGATGTTCTTATAATATACTTTATTTCCTGTGAATGTATAATGAATTATTCATTATCATATACAATATATTAAAAAATTGCTGAGTTAGATTGCTGTCAAATTATAATATTAAGTATGCTTGTACCATCTAATCACGCTTAGACACATGTCTTATGTCTATCTCTAGATTTCCCTTACGAGACAAGGTAACACTTCGACTATTGAAGCTCCATCTTTATGGAGCAGATGTGGTCGAGTGGTCTACGGCGCTGGACATAAGGCTGAGCGATTGTTTTTGCAATGTATCAATGGTCTGCGTTCATATCCCGTCGAGGGAAGAACACAACTTTGACAGCTAGAAAATCTAATGCTAACACTGCTTGGTTTAATTTTCAGACGTATATACAATATTTAATATTTACCTAGTATCATAAGTAACTTTGAGATCCTGTGGGACAGACATAGTGTGTGGTTGTCACCTGCTTAGATGTTCTTTTAATATACTTTATTTCCTGTTACTGGATAATGAATTATTCATTATCCTATACAATATAATAAAAACATGCTGAGTTAGATTGCTGTTAAATTATAATATTAAGTATGTATTTACCATCTGCACACGCTTAAATACATGTCTTATGTCTATCTCTAGATTTCCCTTACGAGACAAGGTACCACTTCGACTATTGAAGCTCCATCTTTATGGAGCAGTTGTAGTCGAGTTGTCTAGGGCGCTGGACATAAGGCTAAGCGATTGGTGTTGCAGTGTATCAATGGTGTGAGCTCAAATCCCGTGGAGGAAAGAACAAAATTTGCCACCTCAAGAATCTAATTATAACACAGTTTGGTTTAATTTTCAGAGGTATATATAATATTTGGTATTTACCTAGTATCATATGTAACTTTGAGATACAGTGGGACAGATGTAGTTTGTGGCTATCACCTGCTTTGATGTTCGTATATTATTCTTTTTTTCCTGTGACTGTATAATGAATTATTCATCATCCTATACAATATATTATGAACTTGCTGAGTTAGATTGCTGTCAAATTATAATATTAAGTATACATGTACCATCTACACACGCTTAGACACATGTATTATGTCTATTTCTAGATTTTCTTTATGAGACAAGGTAACACTTTGACTATTGAAGCTCTATTTTTATGGAGTGGATGTGGTCGAGTGGTCTAGGGCGCTGTAAATAAGGCTACGCGATTGGTGCTGCAGTGTATCAAATGTATGAGCTCAAATCTCGTCGAAGGAAGAACAAAACTTGACCGCTCAAAAATCTAATTCTAACACTGTTTGGTTTAATTTTGAGACGTATTTATAATATTTAGTATTTACCTAGTATCATAAGTAACTATGAGATCCAGTGGGACAGATATAGTGTGTGGTTGTCACCTGCTTAGATGTTCGTATAATATACTTTATTTCCTGTGACTGGATAATGAATTCTTCATTATCCTATGCAATATAATACAAAAATGCTGTGTTAGTTTGCTGTCAAATTATAATATTAAGTATGCTTGTTCCATCTTAGACACATGTTTTATGTCTATCTCTGGATGTTCCTTATGAGACAAGGTAACACTACGACTATTGAAGCTCCATTTATATGGAGCGGATGTGGTCGAGAGATCTAGGGCTCTGGACATAATGCTAAGCGATTGGTGCTGCAGTGTATCAATGGTGTGAGCTCAAATCCCGTCGAGAGAAGAACAAAATTTGATAGCTCAACAAATCTAATGCTAACACTGCTAGGTTTAATTTTCAGACGTATATATAATATTTAGTATTTACCTAGTATCAAAAGTAACTCTGAAATCCGGTGGGACAGATGTACTGTGTTGTTATCACCTGCTCAGATGTTCTTATAATATATTTATTTCCAGTGACTGTATAGTGAATTCTTCATCATCCTATACAATATATTAAAAATTGCTGAGTTAGATTGCTGTCAAATTATAATATTAAGAATATATGTACCATCTACACACGCTTAGACACATGTCTTATGTATGTCTCTAGATTTTCCTTACGAGACAAGGTAACACTTTGACTATTGAAGCTCCATTTTGTTTAAGTGGATGTGGTCGAGTGGTCTAAGGTGCTGGAAATAAGGCTAGGCGATTGGTGCTGCAGTGTATCAATGGTGTGAGCTCAAATCCCGTCGAAGGAAGAACAAATTTTGACAGCTCAAAAATCTAATTCTAACACTGTTTGGTTTAATTTTGAGACGTATATATAATATTTGGTATTTACCTAGTATCATAAGTAACTTTGAGATCCTCTGGGACAGATATAGTGTGTGGTTGTCACCTGCTCAGATGTTCTTATAATATACTTTATTTCCTGTGAATGTATAATGAATTATTCATTATCATATACAATATATTAAAAAATTGCTGAGTTAGATTGCTGTCAAATTATAATATTAAGTATGCTTGTACCATCTAATCACGCTTAGACACATGTCTTATGTCTATCTCTAGATTTCCCTTACGAGACAAGGTAACACTTCGACTATTGAAGCTCCATCTTTATGGAGCAGATGTGGTCGAGTGGTCTACGGCGCTGGACATAAGGCTGAGCGATTGTTTTTGCAATGTATCAATGGTCTGCGTTCATATCCCGTCGAGGGAAGAACACAACTTTGACAGCTAGAAAATCTAATGCTAACACTGCTTGGTTTAATTTTCAGACGTATATACAATATTTAATATTTACCTAGTATCATAAGTAACTTTGAGATCCTGTGGGACAGACATAGTGTGTGGTTGTCACCTGCTTAGATGTTCTTTTAATATACTTTATTTCCTGTTACTGGATAATGAATTATTCATTATCCTATACAATATAATAAAAACATGCTGAGTTAGATTGCTGTTAAATTATAATATTAAGTATGTATTTACCATCTGCACACGCTTAAATACATGTCTTATGTCTATCTCTAGATTTCCCTTACGAGACAAGGTACCACTTCGACTATTGAAGCTCCATCTTTATGGAGCAGTTGTAGTCGAGTTGTCTAGGGCGCTGGACATAAGGCTAAGCGATTGGTGTTGCAGTGTATCAATGGTGTGAGCTCAAATCCCGTGGAGGAAAGAACAAAATTTGCCACCTCAAGAATCTAATTATAACACAGTTTGGTTTAATTTTCAGAGGTATATATAATATTTGGTATTTACCTAGTATCATATGTAACTTTGAGATACAGTGGGACAGATGTAGTTTGTGGCTATCACCTGCTTTGATGTTCGTATATTATTCTTTTTTTCCTGTGACTGTATAATGAATTATTCATCATCCTATACAATATATTATGAACTTGCTGAGTTAGATTGCTGTCAAATTATAATATTAAGTATACATGTACCATCTACACACGCTTAGACACATGTATTATGTCTATTTCTAGATTTTCTTTATGAGACAAGGTAACACTTTGACTATTGAAGCTCCATTTTATTTAGTTGGATGTGGTCGAGTGGTCTAAGGTGCTGGAAATAAGGCTAGGCGATTGGTGCTGCAGTGTATCAATGGTGTGAGCTCAAATCCCGTCGAAGGAAGAACAAAATTTGACAGCTCAAAAATCCAATTCTAACACTGTTTGGTTTAATTTTGAGACGTATATATAATATTTGGTTTTTACCTAGTATCATAAGTAACTTTGAGATCCTCTGGGACAGATATAGTGTGAGACTGTCACCTGCTCAGATGTTCTTATACTATACTTTATTTCCTGTGACTGTATAATGAATTATTCATTATCCTATACAATATATTAAAAAATTGCTGTGTTAGATTGCTGTCAAATTATAATATTAAGTATGTTGTACCATCTAAACACGCTTAGACACATGTCTTATGACTATCTCTATATTTCCCTTACGAGACAAGGTAACACTTCGACTATTGAAGCTCCATCTTTATGGAGCAGATGTGGTCGAGTGGTCTACGGCGCTGGACGTAAGGCTGAGCGATTGTTTTTGCAATGTATCAATGGTCTGCGTTCATATCCCGTCGATGGAAGAACACAACTTTGACAGCCCAAAAAATCTAATGCTAACACTGCTTGGTTTAATTTTCAGACGTATATACAATATTTAATATTTACCTAGTATCACAAGTACCTTTGAGATCCTGTGGGACAAATATAGTATGTGGTTGTCACCTGCTTAGATTTTTTATAATATACTTTATTTCCTGTGACTGTATAATAAATTATTCATTATCCTATACAATATAATAAAAAAATCCTGAGTTAGCTTGCTGTCAAATTATAATATTAAGTATGCTTGTACCATCTACACACGCTTAGACACATCTTTTATGTATATCTCTAGATGTTCCTTACGAGACAAGGTAACATTATGACTATTGAAGCTCCATTTTAATGGAGCGGCTTTGATAGAGTGGTCTAGGGCGCTGGACATAAGGCTAAGCGATTGGTGCTGCAGTGTATCCATGGTGTGAGCTCAAATCCCGTCAAGAGAAGAACAAAATTTGATAGCTCAAAAATCTAATTCTAACATTGTTTGGTTTAAATTTGAGACGTATATATAATATTTAGTATTTACCTAGTATCATAAGTAACTTTGAGATCCAGTGTGACAGATGTAGTGTGTGGTTATCACCTGCTTAGATGTTCTAATAATATATTTATTTCCTGTGACTGTATAATGAATTCTTCATCATCCTATACAATATATTAAAAATTGCTGAGTTAGATTGCTGTCAAATTATAATATTAAGAATATGTGTACCATCTACAAACGCTTAGACACATGTCTTATGTATGTCTCTAGATTTTCTTACGAGACAAGGTAACACTTTGACTACTGAAGCTCCATTTATTTTAAGTGGATGTGGTCGAGTGGTCTAGGGTGCTGGAAATAAGGCTAGGCGATTGGTGCTGCAGTGTATCAATGGTGTGAGCTCAAATCCCGTCGAAGGAAGAACAAAATTTGACAGCTCAAAAATCTAATTCTAACACTGTTTGGTTTAAATTTGAGACGTATATATAATATTTAGTATTTACCTAGTATCATAAGTAACTTTGAGATTCTGTGGGACAGATATAGTGTGTGGTTGTCACCTGCTTAGATGTTCTTATAATATACTTTATTTCCTGTGAATGTATAATGAATTATTCATTATCATATACAATATATTAAAAAATTGCTGAGTTAGATTGCTGTCAAATTATAATATTAAGTATGCTTGTACCATCTAATCACGCTTAGACACATGTCTTATGTCTATCTCTAGATTTCCCTTACGAGACAAGGTTACACTTCGACTATTGAAGCTCCATCTTTATGGAGCAGATGTGGTCGAGTGGTCTACGGCGCTGGACATAAGGCTGAGTGATTGTTTTTGCAATGTATCAATGGTCTGCGTTCATATCCCGTCGAGGGAAGAACACAACTTTGACAGCTAGAAAATCTAATGCTAACACTGCTTGGTTTAATTTTCAGACGTATATACAATATTTAATATTTACCTAGTATCATAAGTAACTTTGAGATCCTGTGGGACAGACATAGTGTGTGGTTGTCACCTGCTTAGATGTTCTTTTAATATACTTTATTTCCTGTGACTGGATAATGAATTATTCATTATCCTATACAATATAATAAAAACATGCTGAGTTAGATTGCTGTTAAATTATAATATTAAGTATGTATTTACCATCTGCACACGCTTAAATACATGTCTTATGTCTATCTCTAGATTTCCCTTACGAGACAAGGTACCACTTCGACTATTGAAGCTCCATCTTTATGGAGCAGTTGTAGTCGAGTTGTCTAGGGCGCTGGACATAAGGCTAAGCGATTGGTGTTGCAGTGTATCAATGGTGTGAGCTCAAATCCCGTGGAGGAAAGAACATAATTTGCCACCTCAAGAATCTAATTATAACACAGTTTGGTTTAATTTTCAGAGGTATATATAATATTTGGTATTTACCTAGTATCATATGTAACTTTGAGATACAGTGGGACAGATGTAGTTTGTGGCTATCACCTGCTTTGATGTTCGTATATTATTCTTTTTTTCCTGTGACTGTATAATGAATTATTCATCATCCTATACAATATATTATGAACTTGCTGAGTTAGATTGCTGTCAAATTATAATATTAAGTATACATGTACCATCTACACACGCTTAGACACATGTATTATGTCTATTTCTAGATTTTCTTTATGAGACAAGGTAACACTTTGACTATTGAAGCTCTATTTTTATGGAGTGGATGTGGTCGAGTGGTCTAGGGCGCTGTAAATAAGGCTACGCGATTGGTGCTGCAGTGTATCAAATGTATGAGCTCAAATCTCGTCGAAGGAAGAACAAAACTTGACCGCTCAAAAATCTAATTCTAACACTGTTTGGTTTAATTTTGAGACGTATTTATAATATTTAGTATTTACCTAGTATCATAAGTAACTATGAGATCCAGTGGGACAGATATAGTGTGTGGTTGTCACCTGCTTAGATGTTCGTATAATATACTTTATTTCCTGTGACTGGATAATGAATTCTTCATTATCCTATGCAATATAATACAAAAATGCTGTGTTAGTTTGCTGTCAAATTATAATATTAAGTATGCTTGTTCCATCTTAGACACATGTTTTATGTCTATCTCTGGATGTTCCTTATGAGACAAGGTAACACTACGACTATTGAAGCTCCATTTATATGGAGCGGATGTGGTCGAGAGATCTAGGGCTCTGGACATAATGCTAAGCGATTGGTGCTGCAGTGTATCAATGGTGTGAGCTCAAATCCCGTCGAGAGAAGAACAAAATTTGATAGCTCAACAAATCTAATGCTAACACTGCTAGGTTTAATTTTCAGACGTATATATAATATTTAGTATTTACCTAGTATCAAAAGTAACTCTGAAATCCGGTGGGACAGATGTACTGTGTTGTTATCACCTGCTCAGATGTTCTTATAATATATTTATTTCCAGTGACTGTATAGTGAATTCTTCATCATCCTATACAATATATTAAAAATTGCTGAGTTAGATTGCTGTCAAATTATAATATTAAGAATATATGTACCATCTACACACGCTTAGACACATGTCTTATGTATGTCTCTAGATTTTCCTTACGAGACAAGGTAACACTTTGACTATTGAAGCTCCATTTTGTTTAAGTGGATGTGGTCGAGTGGTCTAAGGTGCTGGAAATAAGGCTAGGCGATTGGTGCTGCAGTGTATCAATGGTGTGAGCTCAAATCCCGTCGAAGGAAGAACAAATTTTGACAGCTCAAAAATCTAATTCTAACACTGTTTGGTTTAATTTTGAGACGTATATATAATATTTGGTATTTACCTAGTATCATAAGTAACTTTGAGATCCTCTGGGACAGATATAGTGTGTGGTTGTCACCTGCTCAGATGTTCTTATAATATACTTTATTTCCTGTGAATGTATAATGAATTATTCATTATCATATACAATATATTAAAAAATTGCTGAGTTAGATTGCTGTCAAATTATAATATTAAGTATGCTTGTACCATCTAATCACGCTTAGACACATGTCTTATGTCTATCTCTAGATTTCCCTTACGAGACAAGGTAACACTTCGACTATTGAAGCTCCATCTTTATGGAGCAGATGTGGTCGAGTGGTCTACGGCGCTGGACATAAGGCTGAGCGATTGTTTTTGCAATGTATCAATGGTCTGCGTTCATATCCCGTCGAGGGAAGAACACAACTTTGACAGCTAGAAAATCTAATGCTAACACTGCTTGGTTTAATTTTCAGACGTATATACAATATTTAATATTTACCTAGTATCATAAGTAACTTTGAGATCCTGTGGGACAGACATAGTGTGTGGTTGTCACCTGCTTAGATGTTCTTTTAATATACTTTATTTCCTGTTACTGGATAATGAATTATTCATTATCCTATACAATATAATAAAAACATGCTGAGTTAGATTGCTGTTAAATTATAATATTAAGTATGTATTTACCATCTGCACACGCTTAAATACATGTCTTATGTCTATCTCTAGATTTCCCTTACGAGACAAGGTACCACTTCGACTATTGAAGCTCCATCTTTATGGAGCAGTTGTAGTCGAGTTGTCTAGGGCGCTGGACATAAGGCTAAGCGATTGGTGTTGCAGTGTATCAATGGTGTGAGCTCAAATCCCGTGGAGGAAAGAACAAAATTTGCCACCTCAAGAATCTAATTATAACACAGTTTGGTTTAATTTTCAGAGGTATATATAATATTTGGTATTTACCTAGTATCATATGTAACTTTGAGATACAGTGGGACAGATGTAGTTTGTGGCTATCACCTGCTTTGATGTTCGTATATTATTCTTTTTTTCCTGTGACTGTATAATGAATTATTCATCATCCTATACAATATATTATGAACTTGCTGAGTTAGATTGCTGTCAAATTATAATATTAAGTATACATGTACCATCTACACACGCTTAGACACATGTATTATGTCTATTTCTAGATTTTCTTTATGAGACAAGGTAACACTTTGACTATTGAAGCTCCATTTTATTTAGTTGGATGTGGTCGAGTGGTCTAAGGTGCTGGAAATAAGGCTAGGCGATTGGTGCTGCAGTGTATCAATGGTGTGAGCTCAAATCCCGTCGAAGGAAGAACAAAATTTGACAGCTCAAAAATCCAATTCTAACACTGTTTGGTTTAATTTTGAGACGTATATATAATATTTGGTTTTTACCTAGTATCATAAGTAACTTTGAGATCCTCTGGGACAGATATAGTGTGAGACTGTCACCTGCTCAGATGTTCTTATACTATACTTTATTTCCTGTGACTGTATAATGAATTATTCATTATCCTATACAATATATTAAAAAATTGCTGTGTTAGATTGCTGTCAAATTATAATATTAAGTATGTTGTACCATCTAAACACGCTTAGACACATGTCTTATGACTATCTCTATATTTCCCTTACGAGACAAGGTAACACTTCGACTATTGAAGCTCCATCTTTATGGAGCAGATGTGGTCGAGTGGTCTACGGCGCTGGACGTAAGGCTGAGCGATTGTTTTTGCAATGTATCAATGGTCTGCGTTCATATCCCGTCGATGGAAGAACACAACTTTGACAGCCCAAAAAATCTAATGCTAACACTGCTTGGTTTAATTTTCAGACGTATATACAATATTTAATATTTACCTAGTATCACAAGTACCTTTGAGATCCTGTGGGACAAATATAGTATGTGGTTGTCACCTGCTTAGATTTTTTATAATATACTTTATTTCCTGTGACTGTATAATAAATTATTCATTATCCTATACAATATAATAAAAAAATCCTGAGTTAGCTTGCTGTCAAATTATAATATTAAGTATGCTTGTACCATCTACACACGCTTAGACACATCTTTTATGTATATCTCTAGATGTTCCTTACGAGACAAGGTAACATTATGACTATTGAAGCTCCATTTTAATGGAGCGGCTTTGATAGAGTGGTCTAGGGCGCTGGACATAAGGCTAAGCGATTGGTGCTGCAGTGTATCCATGGTGTGAGCTCAAATCCCGTCAAGAGAAGAACAAAATTTGATAGCTCAAAAATCTAATTCTAACATTGTTTGGTTTAAATTTGAGACGTATATATAATATTTAGTATTTACCTAGTATCATAAGTAACTTTGAGATCCAGTGTGACAGATGTAGTGTGTGGTTATCACCTGCTTAGATGTTCTAATAATATATTTATTTCCTGTGACTGTATAATGAATTCTTCATCATCCTATACAATATATTAAAAATTGCTGAGTTAGATTGCTGTCAAATTATAATATTAAGAATATGTGTACCATCTACAAACGCTTAGACACATGTCTTATGTATGTCTCTAGATTTTCTTACGAGACAAGGTAACACTTTGACTACTGAAGCTCCATTTATTTTAAGTGGATGTGGTCGAGTGGTCTAGGGTGCTGGAAATAAGGCTAGGCGATTGGTGCTGCAGTGTATCAATGGTGTGAGCTCAAATCCCGTCGAAGGAAGAACAAAATTTGACAGCTCAAAAATCTAATTCTAACACTGTTTGGTTTAAATTTGAGACGTATATATAATATTTAGTATTTACCTAGTATCATAAGTAACTTTGAGATTCTGTGGGACAGATATAGTGTGTGGTTGTCACCTGCTTAGATGTTCTTATAATATACTTTATTTCCTGTGAATGTATAATGAATTATTCATTATCATATACAATATATTAAAAAATTGCTGAGTTAGATTGCTGTCAAATTATAATATTAAGTATGTATTTACCATCTAATCACGCTTAGACACATGTCTTATGTCTATCTCTAGATTTCCCTTACGAGACAAGGTACCACTTCGACTATTGAAGCTCCATCTTTATGGAGCAGTTGTAGTCGAGTTGTCTAGGGCGCTGGACATAAGGCTAAGCGATTGGTGTTGCAGTGTATCAATGGTGTGAGCTCAAATCCCGTGGAGGAAAGAACAAAATTTGCCACCTCAAGAATCTAATTATAACACAGTTTGGTTTAATTTTCAGAGGTATATATAATATTTGGTATTTACCTAGTATCATATGTAACTTTGAGATACAGTGGGACAGATGTAGTTTGTGGCTATCACCTGCTTTGATGTTCGTATATTATTCTTTTTTTCCTGTGACTGTATAATGAATTATTCATCATCCTATACAATATATTATGAACTTGCTGAGTTAGATTGCTGTCAAATTATAATATTAAGTATACATGTACCATCTACACACGCTTAGACACATGTATTATGTCTATTTCTAGATTTTCTTTATGAGACAAGGTAACACTTTGACTATTGAAGCTCCATTTTATTTAGTTGGATGTGGTCGAGTGGTCTAAGGTGCTGGAAATAAGGCTAGGCGATTGGTGCTGCAGTGTATCAATGGTGTGAGCTCAAATCCCGTCGAAGGAAGAACAAAATTTGACAGCTCAAAAATCCAATTCTAACACTGTTTGGTTTAATTTTGAGACGTATATATAATATTTGGTTTTTACCTAGTATCATAAGTAACTTTGAGATCCTCTGGGACAGATATAGTGTGAGACTGTCACCTGCTCAGATGTTCTTATACTATACTTTATTTCCTGTGACTGTATAATGAATTATTCATTATCCTATACAATATATTAAAAAATTGCTGTGTTAGATTGCTGTCAAATTATAATATTAAGTATGTTGTACCATCTAAACACGCTTAGACACATGTCTTATGACTATCTCTATATTTCCCTTACGAGACAAGGTAACACTTCGACTATTGAAGCTCCATCTTTATGGAGCAGATGTGGTCGAGTGGTCTACGGCGCTGGACGTAAGGCTGAGCGATTGTTTTTGCAATGTATCAATGGTCTGCGTTCATATCCCGTCGATGGAAGAACACAACTTTGACAGCCCAAAAAATCTAATGCTAACACTGCTTGGTTTAATTTTCAGACGTATATACAATATTTAATATTTACCTAGTATCACAAGTACCTTTGAGATCCTGTGGGACAAATATAGTATGTGGTTGTCACCTGCTTAGATTTTTTATAATATACTTTATTTCCTGTGACTGTATAATAAATTATTCATTATCCTATACAATATAATAAAAAAATCCTGAGTTAGCTTGCTGTCAAATTATAATATTAAGTATGCTTGTACCATCTACACACGCTTAGACACATCTTTTATGTATATCTCTAGATGTTCCTTACGAGACAAGGTAACATTATGACTATTGAAGCTCCATTTTAATGGAGCGGCTTTGATAGAGTGGTCTAGGGCGCTGGACATAAGGCTAAGCGATTGGTGCTGCAGTGTATCCATGGTGTGAGCTCAAATCCCGTCAAGAGAAGAACAAAATTTGATAGCTCAAAAATCTAATTCTAACATTGTTTGGTTTAAATTTGAGACGTATATATAATATTTAGTATTTACCTAGTATCATAAGTAACTTTGAGATCCAGTGTGACAGATGTAGTGTGTGGTTATCACCTGCTTAGATGTTCTAATAATATATTTATTTCCTGTGACTGTATAATGAATTCTTCATCATCCTATACAATATATTAAAAATTGCTGAGTTAGATTGCTGTCAAATTATAATATTAAGAATATGTGTACCATCTACAAACGCTTAGACACATGTCTTATGTATGTCTCTAGATTTTCTTACGAGACAAGGTAACACTTTGACTACTGAAGCTCCATTTATTTTAAGTGGATGTGGTCGAGTGGTCTAGGGTGCTGGAAATAAGGCTAGGCGATTGGTGCTGCAGTGTATCAATGGTGTGAGCTCAAATCCCGTCGAAGGAAGAACAAAATTTGACAGCTCAAAAATCTAATTCTAACACTGTTTGGTTTAAATTTGAGACGTATATATAATATTTAGTATTTACCTAGTATCATAAGTAACTTTGAGATTCTGTGGGACAGATATAGTGTGTGGTTGTCACCTGCTTAGATGTTCTTATAATATACTTTATTTCCTGTGAATGTATAATGAATTATTCATTATCATATACAATATATTAAAAAATTGCTGAGTTAGATTGCTGTCAAATTATAATATTAAGTATGCTTGTACCATCTAATCACGCTTAGACACATGTCTTATGTCTATCTCTAGATTTCCCTTACGAGACAAGGTAACACTTCGACTATTGAAGCTCCATCTTTATGGAGCAGATGTGGTCGAGTGGTCTACGGCGCTGGACATAAGGCTGAGTGATTGTTTTTGCAATGTATCAATGGTCTGCGTTCATATCCCGTCGAGGGAAGAACACAACTTTGACAGCTAGAAAATCTAATGCTAACACTGCTTGGTTTAATTTTCAGACGTATATACAATATTTAATATTTACCTAGTATCATAAGTAACTTTGAGATCCTGTGGGACAGACATAGTGTGTGGTTGTCACCTGCTTAGATGTTCTTTTAATATACTTTATTTCCTGTGACTGGATAATGAATTATTCATTATCCTATACAATATAATAAAAACATGCTGAGTTAGATTGCTGTTAAATTATAATATTAAGTATGTATTTACCATCTGCACACGCTTAAATACATGTCTTATGTCTATCTCTAGATTTCCCTTACGAGACAAGGTACCACTTCGACTATTGAAGCTCCATCTTTATGGAGCAGTTGTAGTCGAGTTGTCTAGGGCGCTGGACATAAGGCTAAGCGATTGGTGTTGCAGTGTATCAATGGTGTGAGCTCAAATCCCGTGGAGGAAAGAACAAAATTTGCCACCTCAAGAATCTAATTATAACACAGTTTGGTTTAATTTTCAGAGGTATATATAATATTTGGTATTTACCTAGTATCATATGTAACTTTGAGATACAGTGGGACAGATGTAGTTTGTGGCTATCACCTGCTTTGATGTTCGTATATTATTCTTTTTTTCCTGTGACTGTATAATGAATTATTCATCATCCTATACAATATATTATGAACTTGCTGAGTTAGATTGCTGTCAAATTATAATATTAAGTATACATGTACCATCTACACACGCTTAGACACATGTATTATGTCTATTTCTAGATTTTCTTTATGAGACAAGGTAACACTTTGACTATTGAAGCTCCATTTTATTTAGTTGGATGTGGTCGAGTGGTCTAGGGTGCTGGAAATAAGGCTAGGCGATTGGTGCTGCAGTGTATCAATGGTGTGAGCTCAAATCCCGTCGAAGGAAGAACAAAATTTGACAGCTCAAAAATCTAATTCTAACACTGTTTGGTTTAATTTTGAGACGTATATATAATATTTATTATTTACCTAGTGGCATAAGTAACTTTGAGGTCCTGTGGGACCGATATAGTGTGAGACTGTCAACTGCTTAGATGTTCTTATAATATACTTTATTTCCTGTGACTGTATAATGAATTATTCATTATCCTATACAATATATTAAAAAATTGCTGTATCATATTGCTGTCAAATTATAATATTAAGTATGCTTGTACCATCTACACACCCTTAGACACATGTTTTATATATATCTCTAGATGTTCCTTACGAGACAAGGTAACATTATGACTATTGAAGCTCCATTTTTATGGAGCGGATGTGGTAGAGTGGTCTAGGGCGCTGGACATAAGGCTAAGCGATTGGTGCTGCAGTGTATCAATGGTGTGAGCGAAAATCCCGTCGAGAGAAGAACAAAATTTGATACCTCAAAAATCTAATTCTAACATTGTTTGGTTTAATTTTCAAACGTATATATAATATTTAGTATTTACCTAGTATCATAAGTAACTTTGAGATCCAATGGGACAGATGAGTGTGTGGTTATCACCTGCTTAGATGTTCTTATAATATATTAATTTCCTGTGACTGTATAATGAATTCTTCATCATCCTATACAATATATTAAAAATTGCTGAGTTAGATTGCTGTCAAATTAAAATATTAAGAATATATGTACCATCTACAAACGCTTAGACACATGTCTTTTGTATGTCTCTAGATTTTCCTTACGAGACAAGGTAACACTTTGACAAATGAAACTCCTTTTTTATAAGTGGATGTGGTCGAGTGGTCTAGGGCGCAGGAAATAAGGCTAAGCGATTGGTGCTGCAGTGTATCAATGGTGTGAACTCAAATCTCGTCGGAGGAAGAACAAACTTGACAGCTCAAAAATCTAATTCTAACGCTGTTTGGTTTAATTTAGAGACGTATATATAATATTTAGTATTTACCTAGTATCACAAGTAACTTTGAGATCCAGTGGGACAGAAATAGTCTTTATGTTGTCACCTGTTTAGATGTTCTTATAATATACTTTATTTCCTGTGACTGTATAATGAATTATTCATTATCCTATACAATATATTAAACAAGTGCTGTGTTAGATTGCTGTCAAATTATAATATTAAGTATGCTTGTACCATCTACACACGCTTAGACAAATGTTTTATGTCTATCTCTAGATTTTCCTTATGAGACAAGGTAACACTACGATTATTAAAGCTCAATTTTTATGGAGCGGATGTGGTCAAGTGGTCTAGGGCGCTCGAAATAAGGCTAAGCGATCGGTGATGCAGTGTATTAATGGTGTGAGCTCAAATCCCGTGGAGGGAAGAAAAAAATTTGACAGCTCAAAAATCTAATTCTAACACTGTCTGGTTTAATTTTCAGACGTGTATATAATATTTAGTATTTACCTAGCATCACAAGTAACTTTGATATCCAGAGGTATAGATATAGTGTGGAGTTGTCACCTGCTTAGATGTTCTGATAATATACTTTATTTCCTGTGACTGTATAATGAATTATTCATTTTCCTATAAAATATATTAAAAAATTGCTGTGCTAGATTGCTGTCAAATTATAATATTAAGTATATATGTACCATCTACACACGCTTAGATACATGTCTTATGTCTATCTCTTGATTTTCCTTACGAGACAAGGTAACACTACGACTATTGGAGCTCTATTTTTATGGAGCGGATGTGGTCGAGTGGTCTTGGATGCTAGATATAAGGCTAAGTTATTGGTGCTGCAGTATTTCAATGGTGTGAGTTCAAATCCCGTCCCGGGATGAACAAAATGTGACAGCTCAAAAAAATATAATGCTAACACTGTTTGGTTTAATTTTCAGACGTATATATATTATTTAGTGTTTACCTGGTATCACAAGTAACTTTGAGATCCAGTGGGACAGATATGTTGTGTGATTGTCACCTGCCTAGATGTTCGTATAATATACTTTATTTCCTGTGACTGTATAATGAATTATTCATCATCCTATTTATTTGCAAATATTCTGGGTAAGAAATTGACTGCACACCCAAGCAAGTCATTAACATATGCTTGTTCAGAAAATATGTCTTGCAGATGAAAAATAATATTGGATAAACAGTTAAACAGATTTCATTAATTAAATGGGTTCCTGCTAATACTTTACTGAAATATTGAAATAAAAAATGTTTCAATTTATAAATTTCTTTCTCATATTTGAATAAAAAAGATCAAAATAGTTTTATTGGCCTGCTTATCATAAAAACAACATGGCATCAATTGCCAGTTGATAGAGCGCGTCCAATTTAATCACACTAGATAGATGTTATATCTCTGCATGGATGAATCAATATACAACTGAAGCCATACATCAAGTGATTTTTTTTCTTCTTTAGAAATAATTGAGACACCATTTTTTCATGTTTATTATTGTAAACATTTATCCATATTATTAATTTATATTCCTCACTCTCTTATATTTTTCATAACGAAGGCTTTATTTTTTATATTATTATAAGAAAGCTGATAGATTTCTTAGCTTTGACGAATTATTTATTTTTCATTTTAATATGAGAAAGCTGCTAGATTTCTTAACTTTGATGAGAGTTTACTTTTTATTTCAATATCAGAAAGCTGCTAGATTTCTTAACTTTGACAAATGATTTATTTTTTATTTCAATAACAGAATGCTGCTAGATTTCTTAACTTTGAAGAAGGATTTATTTGTATTTACTTATCAAATGATTTGAAATATTAATAGCCAACAATTCCACCAATATCAACAATACAAAGAAACACATTTCATATTAAATTATTTGGACATAAAAGATGTAAACAAATGTGTAATCTGTATTTAATAACCTGACATGCATAACCTTATCAATACAGCATGGAACTTTTATTATACTGTTATTATGGCTGAATCACGCGAAGATCTACAAGCTCAATTGAAGGTTTTTGGAGAATACTGCCAAAAATGGAAGCTGAAAGTAAATGTAGAAACAAATTAAAATTTCATTTTTTCTAGAGGACGGCCTCTTGTAGATATACATTTTTCATCAAATGGATCTGAAATAGAAATTGCAAACGAAATACCTCGGAATACTTTTAAACATAACTGGTAATTTCAATAAAGCAATTATTGATTGTCTAGAAAAAATACAATTACGATTTTGTAAATTACTATTGAAATTAAAATCATCGACACCAAAGTATATGATTTATGGAGATCTGGGACGATTTTCTATCGGAATTGATATAAAAAATAAAGATTGTGTCATTTTGGGCCAGATGTTTTTGGGGAAAGAAACAAACTTTCGTACTTATCATATAAACTTGTATACACGCTTTCTATTGAAGAAAATGTTCATCTCGTCTGGATTAAATATTCAAAAGAACTTTTCGATGAAACAGGCAACTCTAGTATTTGGATAAATCAAGATATTCCAAATTCTAATTGGTTAATTTCGAGTATCAATAAATAAGGGTAATAACAAAATTACCGAACTCCGAACAATCTTACAAAGGGAAAGTCAAAACTCATAATTATATAAACAGACAAAATCCGTCAACAACCGGAAAACTGTGAAAACGTAATGACCCTGACTTGGTACAGGCATCACATTACGCCTGCATGATCAATTTAAACAGGGCTGGTATTCCCTAATTGAAAACACCCAAAAAGCATTGAATAATAGAATATTTAAAGAAAATTAGGAATTTGAAAATTTAATATAATTATGTTAGATCATCTAATATATAACGATGCAGTTTTCCACCTTTTGTGATTACGTTAGTTTTTTTTAAAAGATAACATTTTTAATAATTAGTACATGAAAGTTAAAAATATTATCTTCTGAGCTGTCAAAGCTACTATGAAAAATGTCACTAATCGAATGATTTGTTTTTCTTTAGAAATAACTAAGACACCAATGTTTAATGAAAATAAAAATGTTTATTGTTGTAGACATTTACCCATCTTATTTATTGAGGGAATTATAAAATAACACAAGTGACAGAGAAAGGGAAATAACTATTTGGAAATATATATTTTTCATAAAACTCTTCAGTTTGTCTTTTAATATAAGAAAGTTGATAGATTTCTTAAAATTGACGAATGATTTATTTTTCATTTTAATATTACATTATTAGAAAGCTGATAGATAGGGTGGAATTCTGTTGAAGGTGTGAAACTTATAATTAATGTTTTTAAGGTTTTCTACTAAATTTGTGTTTTTTCGAGCCTACCTGGCCATTTTATCTTAAGTTTAACCTTTCGAAGACCATACATTTTCTGAAACGTCCATGATTTCTCTACGTTCTGTCAAAATATCAGGCCATGTTTAAAGTCTTGCAGTGAAATGCCAGGCTATGGAAAATACCTACTCTAATAATAGCTCTGTCATCCCCAGAAATTCCCTATTTATAGGTCATGCATCAAATCCTCCATATCCATATTAAAATACAACTAACTCAATCAAATTTGTGCTCAAAATAATCCTTATACATTTAACGTCAATTATCAATTTAATTATTCCATTCCATTCAGTATTTGTCACAATACAACAAAGTGAAAGGAACTTTTTTCTTTAAAAGGGACTACTTTTGTATATGTTCTTAGCTCTGATTGGTTGAATTACTGGTTTGACACCTAAAGAGCAACAAAACTTGCTTCTCCAACCCTTTATTGGCCTTATTTCTATTCCTTAGGCAATATCAACCACAACAAACCTCATAAGGTATGTGGTTGTCTGATATTTGCAAGTATAAGTGTTCAAATGCAAAGGTACCCCCTTGAAGATTTTTAATAAAAACATCTCCATTTACAGCTGTTGAGTTCAGACTGTGTAATATACCAAAACTTACCTATTCTCTTATATATTACAGTTATTAAGCTAATTTCTAACATAATAAGCAATTTCTACACATATATATGCCTCAGTTGTATATTTAATAGCTAAATACTATGAAATGTTTACATTTAGCCCCCCCCCCCTTTTTTCGTCCCATAAAATCAGTTCACATCATTCTTAATTTTGTTAATTCATGCTTTAACCCCATAAATTATGTAGTTTAAGGCATAAAATAAGTTTTTGTAAATAGATCTACAGTTGAAATTCCTTCTAATTCCATCAAATATGCAAAAATATGATTTATTGATATTCAAGTTTTGGAATTTCTTATGGTACAAAACTATAATTTCCCCCAAAACTCAATAAATATATGCTTCCACATCATTTTTCCCACTGTTTAAGTAAGCTGGATGTTCAAATGTACTATTACAGCTAAATAATACTCTAAAACATGAAATCCAAATTGACAATTTGAAAAATTTACAGAAAATGCTAAGCAGTCAAAATAATTTTTCTGGGATCACTTAAATTATCAGGTTTTTACTACATAATTTTCAATTAAAACTGCTTTCTATAGCCTTATATTATTATATGAGTACATTGTACATGTATTCTAACTGAAACTATCAAAATTTACCAGGAAAAAATTGTACGATTGAAAAATATCCAATCATGATATCGCCATATTCTATATTTGAAGTCAACAAACTGGTGCATGATGAATTTTTTAAAATTCTTAATATCAACCATATTTTCATTATTTTATGCCCTTCTACTGCAAAAACACATTCAATAACATATTCCCAATAACTATAAAGTCATAAAGAAAAAGAAAATGAGTTGCAATACCCTCTGTCCATGTACAGTGTTTGGGAGCAATATTCCAAAATATTACATAACATGCATTTTGACCATTTAATCTGACACCACAATTGTATGAAAAATGTCACTCTGTGTCTGTTGTGACATTATTAGGCTAATTTGAACATGATAGCAACAAAAGTTCAATTTGATGTTTTTTAACTTAAGGTGTGAAACCTATAATTAATTTCTTTTAGGTTTTCTACTAAATTTGTGTTTTTTCGAGCCTACCTGACCATTTTATCTTAATTTTAACCTTTCGAAGACCATACGTTTTCTGAAACGTCCATGATTCCTCTACGTTCTGTCAAAATATCAGGCCATGTTTAAAGTCTTGCAGTGAAATGCCAGGTATGGAAAATACCTACTCTACAAATAGCTCTGTCATCCCCCAGAAATTCCCTATTTATAGGTCATGCATCAAATCCTCCATATCTATATTAAAATACAACTAAATCAATCAAATTTGTGCTCAAAATAATCCATATACATTTAACTTCAATTATCAATTTAATTATTCCATTCCATTCAGTATTTGTCACAATACAACAAAGTGAAAGGAACTTTCTTCTTTAAAATAAGGGTAATAACAAAATTACCGAACTCCGAACATTTTACAAAGGGAAAGTCAAAACTCATAATCATATAAACAGACAAAATCAGGCAACAACCGGAAAACTGTGAAAACCGTAATGACCCTGACTTGGTACAGGCATTTCTAAAGAAATGGTGGGTTGAATCAGATTTTAAGGCGCCAAACCTCCCGCTCTCATTACGGTTCAAAGGTTCCGGCTGTCACTGTAACAGTATTTAAATACAGGAACAAAATAGGTAAAATAGTTGTCAAAGCAGTACCATATTCGGTGACGTAAATGTCAAAAATATTTTTACGTCACACATTGACAAAAACATTATTAACATTTTTGACTTCTTTATCTTTATACATTTTCCCTATATGAAAAGGCATCGCTTATCCTTTTTTCTGCAGAGACGGAATATATTTCGACAAGATATTGGTATCGGAATATAAACTTTTTAAGAGATCGAATAAGGCGAATCTTTGTATAGCCCTGGTCCAGTAGCCTGTTTCTCAGATGAAGATGACGTTTCAGGAAATCAGAATAATTGCTACTGGCCCTTGCATAGCGAATCAATTGCGAGATGTAAACACCATATGCAGGAGAAGCTGGTATATTGCTGCACATGTTTGGAAAATTTATGATTTTAAAATTGAAGTCGTCCCGCTTATCATAAATTTTAGTACTGAGTTGACCACTGTCGTCAAATTCGAGGTATATCTACTTTTTTATATGTTCTTAGCTCTGATTGGTTGAATTACTGGTTTGGCACCTGAATATGAGAACTGTTCCAACAGTGTGGTGTATTTTTTTTTTCACTTTATTTATTTAACATTTGAAAGTTATACTGATAGCTATAATAGTTTCCTGCATGTTACGAAAGATTGGAAGTAAAGAGCTTTCAGATAGATCCTTACCTATTCCGGTAGCAGAAGACTGTAATAAAAGCACCAAATTTACAGGTACACACGTATATTTGATAAATTGACTTATTCTGCATAGTAGTTAGAAATTGACGTATGCTTAGCAAATATGGAACTAAAAAACATTCGAATGGGTTATTGTCAGTTGCAATGACAGGGGTGAACAAATTGGGCCTAATTAGTTTCATTCGTGTATATAACATGTGATTAATACATTTAATTAATCTGCACGCTTAGAAATTATGAGTAAATGACATTCAGATATGTCATTGTCAGTTCCAATAGCATAGAATGGCTAAACAACAGTTAATGGTGATTATTGTTTACCACCAACTTAGCGATACTTCAGCTATATGACGGTGAAAACAAGCTATATTTCAATTAGATGGAAGCGAGGCCCGCTATGTACTAGAACAACAAGCTTTGTTAGATTTTCACAATGCTAGTTCACTGAAGCAGAACTCCGCGGATAGACATGTCAAGCCACTCAGACAACGTATTCTGATTCCTACACCTTAATGCTGCGGACAGTTTGCTATTTTGTTTTACGTGTTATTCTATAATTTTCATTTGTCTCAATTAATTTTATCTCTGTATAAAAAAATATATTGTAAAACCGTTTTAACTTTATATGAAAATTTGGCAAAGCGATGTCATATTCTAATAACAGCAAAGAATATCCCAGTTTTCCTGGAACCGAAAAAGTGTACCCAGTCAATACAATTTGGCTGCTCAAATTAAACCAATGCAGGATAAAAAATAAAGAAACAGCGGTGCGGTGAACAAACGCTCGAATATCTTTATACCGATATTTGATTATAAACAATAATGCATCTTTTCTTGTTTATCACAGTTTGTTTGTTTGTTTATATTTAATTTTAGCTTAAAGTTTTTAGTGGGCTTCGTGTTACTTGATATTTATTTCTATATGTATGCTTTGTAGAACGTTGTTTGTAAACAATTATACACTGATCAACATAATAAAACGTAGACATCAAATGTATTACCTAACTTCCATACACAAATGTTACGTCAATTATGAACTGATCGGTGTTATAATAAAAAAAACGTAGATATCAAAGTTAGTCCATACGGCGGATTTCTAGAATAATCTTCGTCAGTTAAACTCAAAATGAAACGACTGGAAAGCCAAATTAAAAAAAGGTTTTAGGGGCAAGAAACACAAAATGTCTGATAAGGAAAACCAACATTGGCTAGAGTCTCCTGTGACTAAAGGAGGAGAATCTTAATTTTATTAATAATGTTTATTAGCAAGAAGGAAGAAGGAAAATAACACATTGTTCTATCGTTTTAAAAAAAATACTGCATTTTACACCGTAATCTTTTGATTTTGAGTGTACCCGATGAAGGTTATTCCATGCACGCGTCGTGCGCGCTAAAATATATATTTATTTGTATTACTATTACCGGGTTGATACCTCTGCTGGTGGAACTATTAGTCCTCTAGGGTATAATTCATCTTGTAATTTGTTTGCTTTGCTACATATAATTTAATCGAAATTTCCAGCAATGTAAATAGTATTAATACTAAAGGGTTCCTCTCTGTCTTGCTTAGGTCCTCTGGTTTTCTTGCCCCTAAAGACCTTTCAATTATTTGGATTTCAAATAGTATTGCTGTTAACGTACCTGATGAAAGAAACCAGAGTACCCAGAGAAAACCATCAACCTGCCGCCAGTCACTGACAAACTCAATTACATATCGAGTATGCCTCGTCGTTCGCCAACACATTATTACTAAAGCGAACAGACACTTACCTTCTGTTTAGATATTGTCATATATTTGTTCGTTGTTGTTGTACATTGTTTTTTTGCTTCTTTGAGCATTTTCACACAAAAATATATTTTATATAAATAGATGTTAAATAAATCTGAAAGAGCAATCATCAATAGGGAATCTACAGACACAGGCAACATTGGACTTAAGACAAAAAACGAAAACAAACGAAACAAAAAGCACAACACTGAAAACTTATAGAGAAGCAACATAAACCCCACCAAACATTGGGTGAACTCATTCACGACTTATTACCGGGTTTGTAACTAGATTAACACGACGGGTGCCACTAGTGCAGCAGCAACGTTGTTTGTCCTTTTGTACTTTTTCCTTTGGCCATTATGTTTTCTGTTCGTCTTCGATTACGGTTTCTGATTACCCCTTTCCTATCTTCAAACTTTTCTCAGTCTAGACATTTCAAATTCGCGACTGCTAGAACGATGAATGCATGTAGTATTATATTTGTATGTGTGTGTTGATATAGCGACCGATCAATGATGTCACAAAGGAAACAGATGATGTCTATTCCAATTCATTATATAAATGGCTGTGAGTTACATAATTGTTCGTGTTAAATAAAAATGATAATTTCACAGTGAAATTGACTGACTTTTGTATTGATGTGAAAAAACTAAATGTTAGATACACATTGATGTATCGTGTTTAATTGATAACTTTTAAACATTTAATATAATAACATTAGTCGTGCTGCGGTTTCGGCGTTTGTGGTTAGTTTGTTTAATTTGGAAAAGGGACATAACTGTAAAACCATACGAAACGGTTAAAGTAGACGTAACTGTAAAACAAAAATCCCCAAAAACAGCTCCCATGGAGAAATGGCGCGAAACATAGCGAGAGTGGAACTAAAAGCGACAATATCACTGTGAACTATCTTTATAACAATCCCTGGCAAATGACATGCTGACTATTTGGAATTGTATTGATTAATTTGTGCAATAAATATTACTTATTTAAACTCAAATATGTTTGATGTATTTGTGTTTATTCAAATCGATCAATACAGATTATGCTTGAGTATTTCTGCTATCGATTTTTATCCTGCACTTGTTCAGTTTGAGCAGTCAAAAAGCATTGACTGGTTAAATGTTTGTTATCTACAGTCACTGACCAAGATATAGTTTTTCTGGTACCTGATTCATGTTGAGCTACGACGCTTGTTTCTGCTCTTTTTAGACAATTTAACAGTTGTTTAGTTTGCTTTTTGACATTGTTGAATTAATGCAATATACGTACACTTTCGGGAAATATAAAATTCATTTGCACTCGCTGTGAAACCGAACAGAAAAGCGCGCAAAAGGATAGTTTTTCTAACTGTTTCAAAGCTCGTGCAAATAAATTAATTTGTTCGACGATGTGTATTGTCTATATGAATAAATATCCAAAATGAGAAAACAATTTAATTTGACATGAGTTAGGAGTAGTGTAATAGTTCATCATGAGTTAGGAATAGAGTAATGGTTCAACATGAGTTAGCAAGAGAGTTATGGTTATTCATGGGTTATGAGTAGAGTTATTGCTCAGTGTGAGCTAGAGATATAATGATGGCTCACCATGAGCTATGAGTAGAGTAAGGGTTCATTTGGAGTTAGGAATATAATTTTGGCTCATCATGAATTATGAATACACTTATGATTCATCATAGGGTAAAAGGGGACCTCTGGATTATCATGAGGAATGAACACATTTATGGTTCCTCAAACTGAACTACAGCTGGGTGCACATTTAACCTGTCAGACGTGGTCAAGTTCTCCTGTATAAACTTTTAAGCTGAACTCGTATCTAGACTGAATTCATATGGTTCATGAAAAGCTTGAAGATACCTAAGTGGAAATCAGAGAATACAAAGATGACAAGATGTTGGCCGAGTTATGTCTGGTCTGCAAAAACGAACGGTAATCTACTGGCCAAACAACTGTTCCCATGGTAACTGCAAAACCTGACAGTTTGACTTTTTAAGGGACATCCTGGATAGGTGAAGTTTGCAACCATCTATATATAAGAGCAGGGCCGGAATAAAGCAAAAGTATGCCCTAAGCACAGGTCAACCTTAGTGCCCCCGCACCTTTACTGTCATAATGCTAAAATTAACACAACCCTTGACTCAGCATAACTGTCAAATGCCTAACATTAAATTAAGATACAAATAACATTTATTAGTGCTTTATTTAATTTTTCCTCATTGTTGGTGTGTTTTTGAGCCTAATATCTGGCTGATGAAATATATTGTCTTGTGGTCGGATATTTGTGGTGCACCCTTATCCCTAGATGCCTTAAGCACGTGCTAATTTTGCATGAGGGTCAATCCAGTACTGTATACAAGTCTGATGGGATCCACATATTCTCGGGGTGTATATTTTTTTTTAAATATAATTTCGAATAAGAAGGTTCTGCTGGAAATTACATGGTATAGGTGTATGGCTCGTGGTTCCTTATTACAATCAAATCTGTATTAAGAGGTCACCTTTGGAACAAAGATAAAGTGGCCGTATAAGACAGGTGACCTTTTAAAAGAGCTTCAATTCATATGTAATTGTATATGACAGGACAAGAAAAATGTTACCTTATAATAAAGGTGACTGCTTAATAGAGGAGAGCGTATGGGAAGGTATGACTGTATATTGAATTATTGCATTGTTAATTGCACGAAAACAATATTTCTGTATTGTACCTGCCGTGTTAGTTTAGTTGAGTTCAATATAATCTTATTGCAAATAAAACAGCAATGGGCTCGGATAAAAAATTATCACAACTTATCGACTGTTCTCTCCCTACTAATAATACACATATAATAATGTGACCAAAAATAGCAGATACCGAAATATCAATAATATTTAACACAATATAGTGAAAAAAGGGAAATAAGTTGATGTTGATGTAGACCAGATGACAGACCACTGATTAAAATCTTTTCGTTTGTCTAATATATGCACGAACTTTATTGAAGATCATATAATTTTCATTTATATTAATTTCATCGTTTCCGAAGAGTCATGTTTCTATAGTTTACCTGCCTTGTTTATCACATTATGAGTATATACAAACTCTGAACCCATATGGATAAACTGCATTCATATTTTCTAGTAAATATATATAATTCCTAAGTGATATATTGTTTTCTCGACATGTATTAAGCGGCGTCTTAATGTTCTACCTGTTTTTATTTTCTGTATTTTACCTACCGTGATTATCACATGTGAGCTATATACAAACTTTGTGTTATAACATCCTGATTCACATAAACAATATAATGGCTACGTGTAAGCAAAGTCGTTTTGACATTACAGGCCTCAAATTACATCATGCATCATTTGTATTCTCTGCTCAAGTGATTTTCTGTAAATGACTTCTCCTACTATTATTTACACCTGATGGTTTATATGTATGATCGATAATTAAAAAACATCAAACATTCATGTATTTATCAGGAATTCAATGATGATGAGACGGTGCCAATTTAATCAGCATTTAACACCACGAACAACATATACACTTTTCAAATTCTTTCTAACCACATTGGTGTTGTAATGGCTAGCCTGCTCGTCTTGAGTGCGCTAGATCGTGGGTTCGAGCCACGATCAGGTAAACCCAAAGATTATGTATTCTGCTCATGTGATTTTTGCACTGAATACATCATCTCTTGCTTAAACCTTTGTCTACAGTTGACAGGTAGTGTACAGGTAGTATATAGGTAGTATACATGAGGTTTACAGGTAGCTAAATGATATACATCAAACATTCAAGTATTTATCAAGAATTCAAGGATGATTCATCTACGATGGAGTATATTTAAGCAGTATTTAACACCACGAAAAACATGCACAATTATCAAACTTTTATTCTGTAGAAAGTACACTCTATTGTATGCAGTGATTATGTGTTTTATCATAATATCACAAGTTCAAAGTAAAAACAATAAACAATGGAATAAAGTTACAAACAGCACAGGAGATCAATTTGAATGTGATCAGTGCTTTTCAGTTGATTTGGAAATTATCATACAGAATCGATTAATTTGTAAACCATACCAACAATGAAACGAAGTAAATATATTAATTTTGATATTTACTGTTCCTTCAAATTTGTTAGTAAGGAAAGTGAATCGAGAAACATGGCTGACTCCTTCATATAACAATACAGGACAAGCTAGACATGCTTTTCTGATTGGTACCACCAATGGTGAGATTCTTACAAGTCAAGTGAAACAGGAACATGTTGACATTGATGGGTTTTAAGTGGGCAATTGAATTTTGTAGTAGCGCACATTTTATTATAACAACTGATGATGACGTTTATGTTAATATAAATGGATTATTTAGAACACTGTTGATACATGATAGTTCATTGAAGACGTCTGTTGCTGGAATATGTGAAATGGGTTCATTACGAGACACGAACCCTTCCTCAAAATGGTATGTATCTCCTAGAGAATACCACTACCGTCGTTATCATGGGATATGTCATGGTTTTGGGAACATCACTAGTATACATACCTTACACAATATATTAAAGGTATATGTCAATATACCATACATCTATTTAGAAGATGTATATATAGGATTCTGTGCGAAAAGACTAGGATATAAACTGGTAAATATTGGAGGTTTCTTTCGTGAGGAAGACATATAATACTCACCATGTAATTTAAAGCATCCTAAATCTGCACTGGGTCACCATTTCAGTTTGCAGCAAATGGATGTCGTTTGGAATACACCATGTGATAATGGTTTGCCAAGGATGCAGTTCATATTTAGAATAATAATGAATACTATTCCCAAATGTACTGTTGGTCAAATACTGGGAGTCTTTGTGTAGATGATTAAAACAACACATTGGATATTTATCATAGTAATGCTTACTATTGAGATATTTCCTGTAAGTCAAACATTGTGTGACTTTGTGTACATGATAATACAGCAAATATCTAATTATATTTCAAGCCGTACTATAGATTTGTAGTGTGTATTTATTAAGGTTTGGATATTAATGCGGTTTCTGTGTCTATTGTCTTACTGGTTTATCATGAGTTAGGAATAGTGCTATGACTCATCATGAGATAACAAGAGAGCAATAGCTATTCGTGAGTTAAGAGTAGAGTTCAATATGAGTAATGAGTGGAGTTATGGGCCATTGTGACTTAGGAATATATATTGGGTTATATTTAGTTCTCAATAGAGCTATGGTTTATCATAATGTAGAGAATTAATTATGGTTCACCATGAGCTAGAAATAAAACTACGGTTCCTCTTGAGCTTAGAATAGAGATATGATTCATCATGAGTTAGGAACAAAGGTATATATCCTCATGAGTCATAAGTAGAGCTCTGGCTCATCATGATTAAGGAGTAGAGTTATTGTCATCATGAGTTATGAACAAAAGTATAAATCCTCATGAGTCTGGAGTAGAGCTATTTGTCATCATGAGCTATAAATAGAGCTAGGGCTCATCATAGGCTAAAATAAAGCTAAGGCTCACCACGAGTTAGGAATATATGCATGATTCCTCATGAGGTAGGGGTAAAGTTGGAGAACACAATGGCCAAAACAAAAATGATAAAAGGAAAAACAACGATCTGCAAAACATTACATATAAAACTAAAGATCGAATAACACAAACCCCATTAAAAACCGGGGGTCAACGCAGGTGCTCCGGAAGGGTAGGCAGTTCCTGCTCTACTAGTGGCACCCATCGCGTTACACTAGTTATAAACCCGGTGATTAGACGTGAATGAGGAAAGGACGAGGCATTGCTTACGACAAGTGGCACATATCCGTAGTCATTTGTGACAAATATACCCCATAGCGATTAACTAGGTCATGGCGGCGACCGTTAAACTTTTGAAGTTGATTGGTGCATAGTTGTGTTTTTTTGGGGTAATATTTCGAATAAGACAAGGATGCTGGAAATTAAATGGCATAGATGTATTGATCATGGATTTCTTATTATATTGAATTACTGTATTGGTAATTACCCGCTGTCCTTATCAAGTGTGAACTTACATACTTTGTGTTATAATATCCTTATTCATATACATGTATATACATAAGAATGTTTCCGTTTAAAGGAATACAGGCCTTCAGAATTGATTTTTTTTTATATTAAAAGTTGCCAATAATCGATGTTTTATACTAATTGCAGTTGAACTTTTTCATTATATCATACGTAAATAGCCTAGAACGAAGGAAATACGTCGCTGTTTGATTGTCTTGCATCCAGTAAAGAGTTCAATGTAGATACGTGTAATATTCACACGACCTGACTGTGAACTTATTCAGGAAAGCGTTTGCGCATGTGCAAAATCGTTTGTTGATAAAACAAAATGTCTGATGTACATGTGCGAAAATCGAATCGAGTGTGTTGAAGTTACCGAGTGTAAATTGTACATGCGCGTAGACGAAACCAAAAATTACAAGAGAGACAACCCAGTGTCTATGACACGAAGAATACAGAATACAGAATCGAGGACGAAAAATTACATTGACGGATTCTACAAGAAAATTACACAAACAGGATAATTCAGCAAAATACAACAAAACCAGAATATGCATAGGTGCTGAATATGACAGATGGACTGCACTTAAAGATGTCTTACCGATAAAAACACACGCATAAGTTGCAAAAATTCTGCCGAATAGGTAGGTTCATCTCGCGTGTGATTTCTTCTGTTTTGGTCTTAAATTATTGACATAGCCACTTGTTCCATTAGTTTTAAACTCTTTCTACACAAGAGAGTACAGCCTTTATAATATCAACGCGTTTTATCAGTGAAATGATTGTGTTTATGTGTCCATGATGATTGATGATGATAGACACTCTATTTAAGGGGGCCCGCAGAAGGGTAATTTTAAAAACACGTCATTTACATGCGTTTCGATTGCTTTATACAACCTTAAGGCTAACATTCCTTGTTGCAGAATATTTCTTATACGGTTTTAAATATATAAAAGCTTTTTTGAAGTGATAACGTCCTGTACTGTAGGATTTATGAATTGAACTGTTTATTCAAGTTGAGCTGTCCATTTTATTTTCAGAAAAAATCAAAATATTAGAATATTGTTGATTTATAAGATAAAGTATCCCAGTCCCATCCCTCATGATGTTTATTTAAGAGTCTAGACTTTTCACAAATAGATTACCTCACAAATAAATTTAGTTTGCTTTGTTTTAAACAGGTATGAATTTGTTTTGAATCCATTGGCATTAAAAAGAAAGAAAAGAACAATGAGTCAGCAACTACAAAAAAGCTTGAATCCCAAAATGAAACAGTTTCTACAACATCAACAACATCAACACCAGTACCTTAAAACCTACCTGTACATTTTACGTTTGATGTTTCTGGAATATCATCCTCCGACAAAGAAGGGGGGAAATGTAAGTACATGTAGTATTATGATGAATATTAATTTTATTTTTCAGAACACAATTCCATGAAAATTTGATACAGGTATATAATTTCATATCAATAGAAAATCCCCCATATAATCAGATGGTTGTTCTCTAAATAAATAATATATCTACAATAAAGTAGTTCCTGTAACAGACTTAGGAAGCAACAAATTTTAAACAATGTGCACACTTTTCATCATCTAAAACATTACAATAAACTTAAAAATCACACGAGCCATATTATTGTAAATATAATTAATAATGTTTTGCTATTTCTGTTAGGACCTGAAATCCTTCAAACTGGGTGATTTGAAAAACTGTTTAAATTTTCAGAGAAAAAATAAACTACCAGGAATAATTATACACAACGAACAAGAATTATTGTTGATTATAGCAGTGTTCTTGAAAAGTGTCAGTTTGGCAGATAAAAAATAAAAATGTTAGACATAAATAGCTTTCTGTCAGTCCAAATGGTCGATTAAAAGCTTTTGAGTATTATATAGATCAGAATTAGACTGATAAACTTCCAGGGTAATGTCAGTCCAAATCATGGCAAATATTTGATTAGAAAATATTCTTTTTTAGGAACTCTGTTATTGGTAGATTATTGTGAAACTTTATTTTGTAGAGAAAATCATATGTCTGGTATTATATCTTTATTCTCATAAATCCAATGTATAACAATGGTACAGAGATATAACAATAAAATCAAAATAACAACAACTATTTACAATATATAGACAAATTAGGTAGAGAGGTTACAAAGGATTAAGAGCCTGGAGGACAAACACCGGTATTGATAGCACTTATAAAATGACAGAGTTTCTTCAGTATTGGTTTTCTTTTACTTAACATAAGTTCAGAAAATTTGATAATATTATTTCTATATATGAAATAATTTAATAGTGACTGCTTACGTTTTTGGTTAAAATAAATACATTCAAAAATATAATGGTATTCATCTCCAATTTGGGATCTATTACATAATATACATTTCCGATTTTCTCTTGGAATGTTCTGCCATCGTCCTGTTTCGATGGGGAATTTAATATTTGTCGTTCTAAATCTGCAAAGCAAAATTGCATATTTTATTTCTAAAATATTTAAATATTCTTCATATTTACACTCTGTTTTAAATGTTTTATAATTTATGGATTTAGGTGAATTTTGTACTAAAGAATTCCAATTTTGAAGAAACCGATCCTCTAATCGCTGTTTAATTACACATTTCAAATAATCTACATTGTCAAAAAGTTCTGTTTCCCATATATTTGAGAAGCCATACTCATTAAATATTTGTTTTACAAACAATATCCAACTAAGCTGCATATTATGATTTTCATTCAATTGACAACATAGTTTATACCATATATTAGAATACTTTGTTTGTTTACCAACTATAAGTCTTGCCCAGCAACATAAGGTTCTGATTTTAATATCAATATATATAGGGTATCGCCCTAATTCACCATACACCATATAGCTAGGCGTTGATGTTTTTAAATTTAAAAGATTCTTGCAAAATTTTAGATGTATTTTTTCCAGAATATCATTGTTACTAAAGCCCCACACTTTACATCCATACAACAGGATGGGTTTAATCATTTTGTCAAATATATCAAGTAGACATTTTATTGATAGTTTATGCATTCTTCCCATTTTCAAAACTTCATACATAGCTTTTAGTGCTTTATCAGCTAGATGTTTTTTTTGTCAAATTAAAATTTCCTGTTCTAGTAAAAATAATCCCAAGATAGTTGAAATTTTTAACTATCTCAACGTTCACATTATCATAGCTGAAGCTCAATTTTTTAAGAGAACTAGACATAGGTCAACACTTGTATGGAAAAATCAAGTACTTTTATAAATCCATTTGAGTAAGTAAAGTTTTTACTTACTATTGTTGATATGACAGTGCTCTTAGTAAAAATAAAAAAATAAATTTCAATATCGTATTCATTCTATAAGATGCCCATGAGGTATTATCTTTTTTCTTTTCTTTTAACAGTTAACAGGGGGGGGGGGGGGTAATTTTGATATATTAAATCCATATTTTTTTCACACTCTCGGATACGAATTCAACTGACACAAATCTTGTATATTTTGGTAACTATAAAACCATTATTGATAGCAAATTATCACTCAGTGCATATCATATACATGTCCTACATGATTCCTTACAGTCTTGCAGTTGAACTTTCAGAAGGATATTTTGGGGATGATGACGACCATTCCTCTGATGAAGATTATGAACCTAGTTTTAATTTATCAATAAGGTAAATTCAATTTGAATTCATTATTTGGGGTTTACAACATGATATTTTAAAAAGTGGAAATAGATAGTATATTTTTCAATAAACGGTTTAGTTTTTAAAATTTACTATTGCATCAACAGCTCTGGGCTGTAGAAGGTGCAACAGGTGCAATAAAAAGTGGAATGGAAAATTATTTAGATTTTTAAATAATGAACCAAAACATTTTATAATGTCCAATACATTTACATGACAAAGTTGATTGTTTTAATGAACATGTTATGATAATATTTTCTATGCACAGTATATCATATTTCATATACATTTGTATGTATTGTGGATGTTTATTTTTCTTCTTCTTCATATTTCAGAAGCAATAGTAGACTTGTACAACTAGAGGATGAACTAGATAATGAGGACACAGACCTGGAAAATGATGACATTGACCAATCAGAAATAGAACTCGATCCAGGCATACATCATGTAAGAACTGCTGATGACATTGATGGGCTTGTCTCTGACAGTCCCTTTTAGTGTACTACAACTCCATTGTAACACTAGCCAAAACCTATGTACATTCAAGCTGCCAGTTCAAAGGTTGTAGCACAAACAACTCCATTACAAGGGAAATAAAAGCCTCAGCTTTATACCTTAAATGGGTAAGATTCAAATTGTGATCTGTCAAGATTTCTTCTCGTTTTAGCAACTATGAATGGAAATGTTATTGCATTAAATATGACTGTCTTGGATAACAGTAGTCATATATAATGTAATAACATTATACACATTCAGAATACAAAATAGTGAGTTTGTAGCTTATCTTGTTTCAGATATATGAATCTACAGGAGGTTTTTATATATCCGATTCCTTCAAAAGTTCAAAACATAAGCATTGGTATTAAAACTGTAATTCTGATTGAATACTAAATTGTTCACAATATTTTATACTATTAAATTAAAACAAAATGGCAGATTTGCACAAACAAATTACAAGAGATGTTGATTGAACAAAGTCAAGATGCAAATGTTTGTATAGTTTCTTCGGGTATGTGCAAATGAGCATATTGTCCATAAATAGTGTTCTCAGTCTATCATAAACCGACGGATGCATGGAGGAGACCTGATGTTTGCTGCAGCAATTCTTTTGTCCGGAAGTAATTTTAAGAAGATTTCGATGTTTTCAAAATTTTTGCAGTTATCAATTCTGAGTCAAACAGCATTTAACAAAATACAGAGGACCTATCTAGTTCCATCAATTGACCAGTATTGGGTTGAACATCAAGATGGAATACTGAAATTACTTATTGGAAAATATGTGATAATTCTTGGTAAGTATGTTACAATTTTTAATAAAACAAGGATATGATGTAAGTGCACACGAACAAAAGTCCACATGAAGCTTTCTAGCTCAGTTGACAAAATTATGGAAAAGTGCTTTTTTCCTGTTATTCATCATCTTGCAGTCACCATAAAATCAAAATTCATACATGCTGAATAATTCAAGAATTTTTGTTTGAGGAAAAAATGCAGAATTCGCTAAATGTTGTTATTTAGTTGTGAAACATAACACAATATCTGTCTTCAGGATATAACAAAACAAAAATTTAACTTCCGATGTTTAATTCTTACCATAATTGCAAGCTTTGGTTAGCAGATACATTTTTTTAACTTGCCCCTTCCGAGTTAATGGCAAAAAGAGCAAACATTAGAATGTTCATCAAAACAAATTGGTGTAAAATTGAGTATGATTTGTACTCATTTGTCATTGATTGTTGTGTCGCCTGCGTAGCAGAGCCAACACACAGGGACTACTTTCCATTATCTTCAGTTCTGCTTCATCACACTTTTGCAGTTAGACTTCAGGTTAAAGTTTTTGAATTAAAATGATTCATCAAACCTTCATTGATTTTCATTGAACATGCGCACAAACTTCTTTATGCTCAGATGATTACAACGAACATTTAAAATTTTCATCAGGGGTAGTTTTGGTCTTTTGGAGGGGTGGGGTTTACTAGTCTACAGTACAATGAAGTGCAAAACCAATCAAAATTCTTGAAAGGTTTTCATGTTGTATATCAAATGAAAGGTCTTGATGAGCACTATTAGATTATATATGTTCTGACCCATCCAAAGGTCATCAAGTACTAAACTTAGACGTGAGAAGGCAGGCATACAATATATCGGGGTGGCTCAATGAGTTGTGTTGTTGGATCTAACAACTCATACAAAGCTATCACCAATCGGGCGTGGGTTCGATAATAAATCCCTTACCTTTGGACCTTGAAATTGAGGTCAAGGACAAAGGTCAAATTTCATGGGCACATCTGGCACTAGTGCATGACAAAAAAATCACGTGCGTTTTACCGGTAAATGCATGCTGTACAGTTTATGTCAACTGCCCGCCCCCCCCCCCCCCCCCCCCCACCCCCCAATTCTCCATAATTTTCCTTTTTAAAATAAACAATGCACTGTATATAAGTTTTCAATCTTTTATAAACACGCAAATCCTAACAATCAGCCATATTATTACATAATAACCTTCACGCAATACACAAAAATACGGAACTAATTTTTTGATTGACATGACTCATATTATTTACATGATCGTCTGTTAAAAGTACATAAGCAAACACGAAACTAAAAACAGCTGATAAAAGTGAGAAATAAAATCAAACACCGGCAAAAAGTGCAAGACAGGGAATTCTCCGACACTCGAGGGTAAGATTTCAATCGTTCGCTGACGAGGCTCGGCACTTTTGCCGGTGTTAGATTCTATGTATCTCAGAAACTCTTTGCAAATACAATACAGATTTGGAATCCACGACTGTTGACCTTGACATTAAGGTCCTATCCAAATGTTACTGCAATTCAGTGATGGAATAGGTGACACATGGAAGACTCAAATCTAAATTTTCATAAATATATATAATAGGGTATAATTTGAATTAGTATAACATAAACAACTTATTATGCTTTGATTTGTAGGTGATGTTAGAATGGATAGCCCTGGACACTGTGCTCAGTATTGTAACTATACATTCATGGTAAATGTGAGCAAAAAGATTGTATGCATAATAACAATGTATAAAAGGGCTACAGAAAAAAAGAGCACCTTATTGGAAAAGGCATGTTTTCTGAAGGGTCTACAATTCTTGAGGGAAAAATGAATAAATGTGGTAGAGGTCATCATAGATGCTCATACACAGATTGCTTACTTAATGAGTAAGTCCTTTTTTGAAAAAGAAATTTGAGCATGCTCTAAGGAATATTATTATGATCATTAATCCTTGTATTAGAACTGTCACAAAGTGAACGCAGGTACCCAAGTTAAAGGAATAATCGTACAAGGGAACAATCGGAGTACAATTCAAGGAAAGTACAAACACAATAAACACAAAAATATAAACAAAAGCGCAGGAGAACACACATTCCCTCAAAAAACAGGAGCAAGATCAGCTGCTTCAGAAGGTTCAGCATTAAAGATCATACTGTGACAGTGATTTGGAGAACAGCAATAAACGTTTCATTCTGTTGAGTCTACCAAGTGTAACATGGGATATTCTCTTGTGTTTATTGAGTATTGACCTCTATATTCTTTCATTGATTTTATAGTTATTATGTGGTGGGATTCATAATTGTTTTTATTTTCTGTTGTTTTAAAGAGTATGTTACATTAATTTTCATGAATTATACATATTTCTTATTGCAGAAAAAGAATTTCCAGAGATTAAACACTCTTTCGATGTTTGGCATGGTGCTAACAATTTTGGAAAGATGATGATTTAAGTAAGTTTGTGCATATTTATATCTGTTTAAAAAGGGTTTACATGACCACATTTTGTGGCTTTAAATTAGTTCATTTTACACATTTTTTATTTGGGTACAAGAACAATTTAGAGAACTATTTTTGGACATAGTATTTTCAGTTCTCATTTTTTATAAACATATTTTATTGTCATATATATAAAATAGGATTGAACACAAGTTTTACAACGTATATGAAGTGCTCTCCAGTATCATGCAAGCATAGGTCTGACAGAGAGCATAACGGATAATAAGTATATAAACATTTATGATATAGAAAACAATGATATCAGGTATTTAAAGTAAAATGGGGGGTGGGAGTTATGTTCCTTCAGTGATTCGCCTACTTTTCTTAATGAATGTCGGTACTGCTTTTGATAACAAAATATTTTGGGCTTGGCTTTTTGGAGAGTCTCCAAATAGTAAAGTTCTAACATTTCTCCGAAAATTATGGTGGTGCAGAAAATTTAGGAGAACTGTCCTCTGTTCGATATATAAGTGGCAATTCAAGAGGAAAGTGGGAGGCGTCCTCTCTGGTAAATCCACAAACACATCTTGAATCTGTTATTATATTAGATTGAAATAGATCATACATAAGCGAGCTACAACTACGATGTAATCTGGCATATAAAATAGGGGGTCGTCTATTCCCAACTAAGAAATGACACGGAATTTTAGCCAGTACAACTTTACTTTTAATGTTATTTTTAAAAAAGTCAAATGTTCTGGTATTTCTGTTTCGAACAGGTTAATTTGTAACATCATGAACCAGAGGGGGTAATAATTCACAGAGATGAGTTTATAAATTAGACCTCTAATCCAGACATGATCAAATGCCTTACTTACATTGCAAAACGTCAATGTCAAAGGAGTCTGATTTTCAAATTTTCAAATGTAGTCATAATACAGTGGTATATTTCAACTAGCTGATGTGAAGTGGAATATCCAGTGAGAAAGCCAGACTGAAGTTTATGTATATATTTATGTCTACTGATATGGTTAAAACATATTTAAAGACAGTTCTCTCAAAAATTATACTAACACAACTAAAAAGCGATATTGGTCTATAGTACGAAGTGATCGATTTGTCAGATTTCTTAAAAACTGCTGTAACATTAGCAGGTTTCCAAAACGACGGGAAACATATCTTCCTTAGAGACAAATTAAACAGTCTACAGAGTGGACGACAAATAGTGTTTTCACTCGCAATTACCATACGGTGATTAATATCATCTGGTCCAGATGCTTTTTGCGGGTCCAGGCAAGAGATAATCAAATATCAGTTATGTCCTGTTCAGGTTTGAAGTATTCTGTTGCTAAAAATTCAAATGTTAATTATTTTCATTAGGTTGCTCATGAAAAACACAGCAAGAACCAACCATTACTTGAGTGGACAAAGGATCTGGTGAATCACTTCTGGTATAGAGCAGATATATGTAATACACAGGAGGAATATATTGTAAGTAAAATGAAACTGAATTATGAGTTTAGAAAAAAAATCCAATTATTTTTTGGATTCATGTTGTGTAATACAAGTTTGGTTTGGAAAATAGAAAAAAAACACAAGAGCAACAAACAAAATGGTAGTCAAAATAAATAAGGACAAGCAACAATCAACAAGAACCTAACACAACATTCTAAAACATGTGGTACTGCCATCACAGACATGTCAATTGGCTTTGCATATTGAACTATATACAATGTGTATCATTATATGTTTATAATTAATTCATTTTCTTAATACATAATAATTGGAGCAAACAAGTAATATGCCCAATGGACCATGTGAGCTATTGTCATCAGGTTGCTTCTATCGGCTTTCTGTAATCTTTTTACATTTAAATCTTCTTCTCCATAGCATATGGCTCACTTAAATTGTCACTGTTGGAATGATCCACTACAGCTCTTTTATGATGGTAAATACATTTGTCTTTTTAAGGGAGTTTGGATAGGAATCCTCCACCATGTTATTAATGAATATGAGTGGTTGCTGCTCAGTAGTGATGGTTCATTTTCATGTAAACACGGACCCCTCTCAAGTGATCGAGATAAAGGAATGCTAGAAAGAGACAGTGACCCACATGTTGCCTCGAGGAAAATTATATCGGAAAAGCGATTTCTCAACAAAATCAACTACTATCTCAATTTTAGGTATGTATTGGTTTTTAATTAATTTTGCAAAAATTGTAATGTGTCTATAAGCTGTATTGCTTTTGTTAAATACAGTATTATTATTATTATTATTATGAATACAGAAACAAGTTACTGATTAGAAAAAGATCGCAAACACTGTTGTGATATGTGAAAACCTGTAATTATGCATTCATTCTTTCTTTGATTGAATGAATGGATTATTGTGTTTATCGCCACTTTTAGCAATATTTCAGCTATATCGTGGCGACCGGTTTTAGTGGTGGAGGAAGCTGGAGTACCCGGAGAGAACCACTATTTGAAGAGTAGATGTTTTTAAGCATGTTATAGCATGCAGCATTTCATTTGCCTGCATACATATCTATACCTTGTAAGGCAAATTAAAACTCTTGATCAAGACCAGTTAACACATGTTCATGAATAGTCAGGGGTTTCAAAGTGGGCCGGTACCCGGTACTTTTACCCGTCTGAGATCGTGCATAGTACCGGCAGAAAATACCGAACCCCCCAATATTAGCGGTGGTCAAAACCACAAGTACGATTGGTTTGTGGAATATTTTTCATAAAAAATTAATGATCACGTCAATTGCTGAATTCTCGCATTCAAATCGAAAAACTGCGTTCAGCCACGACCAAGTTGATGGGATATTCCCTGTTTTAAAAATAACTTTACCTTAGAATCGTAAATAGCAGTTTGCGCATGCGTTAAATAGATATATTTTCGCCCCAATATCTTTTCATCCTTGTGTAAAACTCGGACCGGAACAAAGCTGACATCATTCCAAAATAAAAAATGACCGATTACAAATTATGTTCAAACACAAACTAGTGTAATCTTCAGTAATATAAGTATTTACTATTTTGCCTGTTTTGTTCCTGTATTTAGATACTGTTGCAGTGACAGCCGGAACCTTTGAACCGTAATGAGAGCGGGAGGTTTGGCGCCTTAAAATCTGATTCAACCCACCATTTCTTTAGAAATGCCTGTACCAAGTCAGGGTCATTACGGTTTTCACAGTTTTCGGTTGTTGACTGATTTTGTCTGTTTATATAATTATGAGTTTTGACTTTCCCTTTGTAAGATTGTTCGGAGTTCGGTAATTTTGTTATTACCTTTATTATGTATTATGAATATATGTGTAGCCAAGTTTGGGGTAAATAAGACAATAGGTGGTTTCCGTACTTTAATATTAAACAAAGAGGTGGTAGGTGTTACATCTACAAAATACAAATAATAAAAAAATAATGAATAAAAGTAGATTAAAACTGACTTTATCTTTTCATTGACCACAATTTTAATTATGATGTACACTCAATTTATGTAGACAGATCGGAATATAACATCCTAATTACTCTAGAATCATGTTTGTCGATTTCAACATTTACTCTCTACTATTTATAGAAACTTGCATATATTTAAATATGGGAAGCATGTTAACACTAATAAAATCGATTAAAACCGTTTGTCTACCTCAGTTCTTATCTAACATGACGTTAACTTAATCAAAACATGCATGTAAATAAAACTACATATAATTGTGAAACAAGCGCTCCATACAATGACACATTATTATGAACCTGGCGCTCCATACATTTACCTTTGTGTACAAAATATATGTTATTTATTTACGAGTTGTGAACAAGGATGCTTATTATTACATCCTAAAAAGATACAAGTGTTTTGTGTGGGTGTAGATGACTTATACAATAATAAATGGAAAGGTAAACAAACTACATGCATGCAATAATATATTGGCCTAAACACTAACAATCTACACAATAACAATATCAAAATGATAAAAATAAATGAAATATTATCTGAGGAGTGTGTGTTTTCTGTGTGCTAAAATATATGTGCACGTAAATATTGATAAAAATAGTAAAATAACATCGATGTTCTGGTGTTGTTTTATCGGATGTTTCGAAAGTGTTATCAGCTGGATAATGACATTTATAATGTAAACATAAATTCATACTTAATTAAATCAAGGCCAGGGATACTCAATACAATGATATATTACCTATAAATAGGAATTTAGGGCCTATGTACAATATTCTCTTCTCGTTTACAATTTCGCCAGTTTCACATGCCGCATGGTGTGTATCTTCCGGTCAAGTATATCAAATTACTCTCACTAGATAATTAACAGATAAAGAAACCTATGACTGTGAGACACTTAGAAAATTCTGTAGCTTATATCAGAAGTGTTACATAAAACAATTCAGTCAAAATATTGAGATTCTCTGTGCAAAAATGTATAAAAATTGAAGGAAAAAAAATCATTAAGATAAATTTCAAAACTAAAAGAGTACAAAAGACCATAAAACTAGTCCAAAATTATTAAGTATCTACTATTCAATTATGACTAGAACTTGATATATCAAAATAAAAAATGCAAAATGTTTAATCAAGATAAGAAAAATGAGTATTAAGTGTGAACACATTGCAAAAAAAAAAAAAGTAATCTCAAAACATTGATATAAAAAAAAAATATCAGTTCAAACCATAATAAATGACAAAACATAAAAATGTTCATACAATAAAGTGATAACAACCTTTGGTCAGTCTAATGTCTATCAACTAAAACAAATACATAAAATATGTCTTTATGGCAATACTGATCTCGGTTCATGGTGGGTATTTGAATGTTTACCAGCTGTTGAACGAACTGTTCTTCGAAGTGTCCTAAAACCTTGATAAGCGACAGCTATCGAATCATCATCAGTACTATCACTGTCATTGTCACTAGTATAACGTTCCTTGAAACGACATGGTTGTAAGTTTGTTCTATTTTCTACACGAGATGGTCCAGATTTATCTGAAGGTTCAATCAAGTACACATGTCGGTCAGAATCAATACACTTAATGATTTTGTAGTATTTGGAGTTACATTTATCCTGGATTTTATTACGTCCTTTAACATGATAACTTAAAAATACCAGCGTGCCAGGATCAAGTTTTTGCTCTGATGCTTTGACATCGTATAACTCTTTCCTATTGGCGGCCTCTCTTTCTAAGCGCTCCCCTGCTTTCCGATATGCAGCCTTCATTTTTTCAAAATGTTCTGTTACATACTCCTGTACATTAGTGTTTGAACAGTCACTACCTTCAAAGTCAAAAAGTGAATCAATCGGAAGCCTCGGGTGACGACCCATCATTAAGTAAAATGGTGTAAATCCTGTTGAATGGTCGAATTATACATAAACACCAACTCAGGCAGATGATTTGGCCATTGTTTCTTCTGTTTAGGTGTAAGTGTTCGCAAAAGATCATGCAATGTCCTATTAAATCTTTCACATTGGCCGTTCCCCTGTGGGTGATACGGGGTCGTCCGACTCTTTTTGATGTTGTAAATTTTGCAAAGTTCTGAAATTAATTCTCCTTCAAAGTTACGGCCTTGGTCCGAATGCAACCTTTCCGGCACACCATATTTCATAAACCATGATGATACCAATATTTTTGCAGTAGTAGCGGCCGTCTGATTTCGAGTTGGAACTGCGACAGTGAATTTCGAAAATATATCTGTCATTACTAAAACATTTTCTCTGCCGTCTGTTGCTGGTTCTAGAACAGTAAGATCAATCGCTAGTATTTCATTCGGTTTTGAAGCAAAGAGGTGACTCATAGGAACATGTATCCTTCGTGAAAGCATTTTGGCAATGTTACAAAGCTGGCATTGTTTACAATATTCATCGATATCGTGAAACATACCTGCCCAGTAAAATCGAAATCTAATCAGATTTGTTGTCCTTTCAATTCCTTGATGTCCAGCTTGTTGATGAAGCATTTCAAGAACTAATGGCTGAAGCTTTCCTGGCAACACTAATTGTTTTAACTGCCCTTGGTGTGGATCAATGACCCTTCGATAAAGAATGTCATTGTCTAAATACAATTGGTCCCATTGGCGTAACATTACGATGGCTTTATGTGACAATTGTTCTCGTTCTTGTCGAGATGGTTTTTGTCTCTTTTGAACATATTTCCAAATTTCTCCAACAGTTGCATCATTTTGCTGCATTTGTTGTAAGTCATTTCGGTCAAGCTTCGGTAATGCAAAGACAGAATCACAAAATAGTACCTCTGAGTCGAGTACTTCATCTGAGTTACAGACCTCCTGTTCAATATTTTCAATAGCCATTTGTAGTGCTTCCACTTGTAAATCTGTTGGTAAATCTGTAGTATCCAGTTTTAAGTCCTGACTCGATGGCATTCTTGATAACGCATCTGCTGCACGGTTCAACCTCCCGGAACGATATGTAATTGTAAAATTGAATTGTGCAAGTTGAGCTTGCCATCTCTGCCCTACAGCTCCAAGTTTAGCACTAGTTTGCAAATATGACAATGGATTATTGTCTGTTATAATTTCAAACTTTGAACCAAGCAGATAGTCTTTGAACTTTTCTGTAACTGCCCACTTAACTGCTAACAATTCTAATTTTGCAGAACTATAGTTGGCATCATTCCTCTCTGACGGTCGTAATGTTCGGCTTGCATATGCAATTACACGTAATTTGTCATCCTGTTTCTGCATCAAAACAGCTCCAATTCCTTTAAAACTAGCATCGGTTTCTAGGATGAAATCAGCAGTATAATCAGCATAATCCAATACTGGAGAAGAAGTCAAATTTTCCTTCATGACTTCAAATGCATTGGTACACTCCTCATTCCAGTTGTTTATTCGATTTCTGAGTATTCTTTTGTTTGTTACAAATACTTATCAGTTGATAAAGCGGTCTGGCAATGTTTGCAAATTGTGGTACGAATCTCCTGTAATAACTAGCAAATCCCAAAAAGGAACGCAATTCTTTCAGTGTTTCAGGTCTTGGCCATCCTTTCACAACATCGATTTTTTCCGGATCTGTTGCAATACCTTCTGGAGAAATGATGTGCCCTAGGTATTTAACTTGTGGTTTAAAGAAATGACATGTCTTTCCTTTGAGCTTAAGTCCATGTTCCTTTAAACGGGTAAATACTTTATCCAGACGTTCAATGTGTTCTTCAATTGTGGTTGAGTAAATGATTAGGTCATCCAAGTATATCAAAAGAATTTGGAATACAGTGTCATTAAAAATGTGTTGCATTAGTCTTTGAAACGTGGCAGGACTATTACACAGTCCCATCGGCATCTTTGTATATTCATAAAGACAAAATGGTGTCACAAAGCTGTTTTATGTTGGTCATCAGGGTGCATAGATATTTGATGGAAACCACTGGCTAAATCAAGCGTACTGAAGAATTTTGACCCATTTAACGCATCCAGAGATTCATCGATTCTCGGCAGTGGAAATGCATCTCTGACAGTCTTTAGATTTAACTTCCTGTAATCAACGCAGAGCCTAATTGATTGATCTTTCTTCCTTACAACGACTATAGGAGCCGCATATGGACTTGTACTTTCCTTAATAATGTTTTTATCCAGAAGGTCTTGTATGTGTTGCTTGACTTCAGTGTTCTGACTTGGCGGTATTCGTCGGTATGGCTGAGCAATAGGGTTATCGTCGGTTAAGTTAATTCTATGCTGAATTGTTGTAGAAAATCCTAAATCTGTATCATCTTTGGTGAATACATCTTGGTGTTTGTCAAAGAGTTCCTTGATCATTTGCTTCTCCCTATTGGTGCAGGTTAAATGAGAAATGGCAGGTGTCATCTTGGATTCAGTCCCTTGATTTCCAATGACCTCATGTTTGAGTACGAGAGTTTCTTCATTTTCATCAGTTCTGAAAAATTCAATTTCAGTGTCTCTACTGTAAACACAGTCAACCTCCCTGATGATTCCTACTCTTCAGTTCGGTTCTAACCACAGATCTGTTGATTTGATATTAGCAACTCTAACCGGATATCTATTCTGACTAGATGTACAAACAGATTCAACTAAAATTAATTCTCCATTTTTCGATAGTGGTTCGATGCTTATAGTCTTTTCTACTGATAGCTTCTGACTAGGTCCAATAACATTTATAATGCTGATAGAGTTAGCAGGTACGCACACGTTTCTATCCCCAGCAACTCTTGCGAATCCTTTTATATCAGTTTTACGGCAATCTTTAAAAGCAGAAATCCAATTAACCATTGTTTCATCACACTCTATCTGTTTTAAGTATGATGGTCCCATCTGTTTTTGGAGCAATTCGGCACATTGAGATATTACATTCATTCCAATCAAACCAGGTATGTCGTTCCTTTGACTACCAGGAACATCTTTGACTATGAGTATACCTCGATCTTTGATTGTCTTGTTAATGGACGGTACAAATATGTCAGTTTCTACATATCCAATGTACGGGATCTCCAAACCATTTGCTGCTCTAAGTTGTAGCCAGGTTTTGTCTTTATGCAATTTAAGTTTTGGAAGTAAGTTTTTGTTGAAAAATGATTCAGTAATGGTACTAACCATCGAACCAGTATCTAAAAGACAAGTAACAATAATTCCTGCGATATTCAATTTAACAGTACGACATTTGGCAACAGTCTTCTTAAAAACTATGGATGAGCCTAATTTTTCCTTTCCACCCACTGGTCGGCTCTTTGCAGTAGGTTGTCCTTGTTTAAATCTCTGCTTTGGCTCCTGCAATTCCGTTTAATATGCCCTGGTTTCCCACAGTTGTAGCATATGAAATCCTTGTCGACTTTTGTGAATTTCCGCTGTTGTTTCTGCTGTCTTTCTCTCTTCAACGTCTGCACTTCTGTCTTGATGCTTTCCAATTCTGATGTCAAATCTGCCAACACTTTTGATAGATCAGAGTTCTCTCCTGACTTAGCTTGTGAGGCATAAACTGGAACATCAATATCATCTTTGTATTGATCCACCTGTTGTTGGTCAGAGTCTTCATCTTGGATTAACATGGTAGCTTCTTCCCTGATGTCAGTAAAAATCAAATCTGGATGATCACGAATCCTCTTTTTTAAGTCTCTCCTTAACCATGGGCCTCTAACAGTTTCAGCGAATTGATTGCGAATCGCCACATCCCTGTCTTTAATGGCTATTGGGTCTTTTTTATGTATCTTGTCTAGTTTATTCATCAAGTCGTGCGAATAGTCCTGTAAAGATTGTTTTTCCTTCTGTCTGCACTGATAGAAATCAGACAGCAACTCGGACAGAGTCGACCTCTCACCAAATACATCTTTCAAATCTTCAAAACTGCGCCCGGTGTCTTCTTATCCGATGCTGTGCGATATCGGAGCTCTTCTTTGGCCGGCCCTTCTAAATGGCTAATGATGAAGTCCACCTTCTCCTCATCTTGTGTCGGTCTTGATTTTAACAGAAGTTCTGCCTCCTCTATAAATTCTTCTACCGAACGGTCATCTTTCTGTCCTGAAAATTTTTGTAACTTTCTCTCCCTTGGTGCAAAAATGACTTTTGGCTCTACTGGTGCCCTATCTTTAGCGATAACGGTGGCAAGTCTTTTCTTTACTTCCTCAAGTTCTTTCTGTATGCTTTCAACATCAGCCATGATTGTCGCTATGAACTCCTACCACCTTTCAATTGTGAAGTCACTTCTCGTCTAGTTAGTAAATCCTGTCGACGACGCCATTTGTAGCCAAGTTTTTGGGGTAAATAAGACAATAGGTGGTTTCCGTACTTTAATATTAAACAAAAGGTGGTAGGTGTTACATCTACAAAATACAAATAATAAAAAAATAATGAATAAAAGTAGATTAAAACTGACTTTATCTTTTCATTGAACACAACTTTAATTATGATGTACACTCAATTTATGTAGACAGATCGGAATATAACATCCTAATTACTCTAGAATCATGTTTGTCGATTTCAACATTTACTCTCTACTATTTATAGAAACTTGCATATATTTAAATATGGCAAGCATGTTAACACTAATACAATCGATTAAAACCGTTTGTCTACCTCAGTTCTTATCTAACATGACGTTTACTTAATCAAAACATTCATGTAAATAAAACTACATATAATTGTGAAACAAGCGCTCCATACAATGACACATTATTATGAACCTGGCGCTCCATGCATTTACCTTTGTGTACAAAATAAATGTTATTTATTTACGAGTTGTGAACAAGATTGCTTATTATAACATCCTAAAAAGATACAAGTGTTTTGTGTGGGTGTAGATGACTTATACAATAATACATGGAAAAGTAAACAAACTCCATGCATGCAAAAATATATTGGCCTAAACACTAATAATCTACACAATAACAATATCAAAATGATAAAAATAAATGAAATATTATCTGAGGAGTGTGTGTTTTCTGTGTGCTAAAATATCTGTGCACGTAAATATTGATAAAAATAGTAAAATAACATAGATGTTCTGGTGTTGTTTTATCGGATGTTTCGAAAGTGTTATCAGCTGGATAATGACATTTATAATGTAAACATAAATTCATACTTAAATAAATCAAGGCCAGGGATACTCAATACAATGATATATTACCCATAAATAGGAATTTAGGGCCTATGTACAATATTCTCTTCTCGTTTACAATTTCGCCAGTTTCACATGCCGCATGGTGTGTATCTTCCGGTCAAGTATATCAAATTACTCTCACTAGATAATTAACAGATAAAGAAACCTATGACTGTGAGACACTTAGAAAATTCTGTAACTTATATCAAGATACACTTGCTCACATATGACTACACAATATTTTGTGCGATTTTTTTTTATCCATTTAAAACCCAGGGTCGAATCATTTTGGGGCGTACTGTCTTGTTGCTTAACTCCATCCATATTGTTTAACTTCCGGTATAAAAAAATAAAAACCTACATGGCTACTTTATTTACATATTTTTCTTGACGGGGCCCTACCGCGGTTGTTCACAGAAATGAAAGTGTGCTGAAAAGCATTTTCAAAAGAGGGTACGAGGAGATAAGGGATAGAAAATTACTAGGAATCTTGAAAAAGCACTGGACATGGCTCAAATACGAATTACATTGTATTGTCAAAACGGCGGCCCCCCTTTTTTTTCAAAATAATTTAACTTTTGTGATTCAAATGTTAATAAATGTCTTCCCGTGAATCGTTTTTGATCGAACATTTTTTTTTGCACTTAAGTCGTGAAAGTAACAATATATATATTGTTTTTGTTTAATTATATTTGTATTGATATATTTATTAAAATTATAATTTTCTATTAATGATGACTGCAAATTAAATTTATGTTACATTAATTATGACACTTATATGTCTTGATCCGTATCAATGGTCTTTGATGAGTTTAATTACTGGTAATAATGTAAAAAAACACACAAGCCAAGGTATTGTGAAAAAGAAAAGGACAGAGCCAACAAAAGAATTTTGTGAAGTTTAAGCTTAGATAACAATGGCTTGGTCAAGCCTAGCTGCGGAACCATAGCTCTTTATGGTCCTTTTTTAAGATATGGCGGACTATCCATGAATAATATTGGCTGAAGTCTGTAAACGGAAATATTTAATAAAGAAATGGGGGGGGGGGAATCCATTATGCATGGTCTTGGTGATATCTGAACTCTAAAGAGAAAGTTAATGGGATTTTTCTTTCAAAAACACTTAATGTTTTGCAGTCTCTGAAGTACATGTTTTGGTCCACAAAATGCTAGATTTCAGAAGCTTCCCCGTACGGCCCTCAGGCGGGTCCCAGACCCTCGGCCTATTTTTTTAAGTACCTCCTAAAATTTAAGAAGTAACTCCTGTTATAAAAAATACTTTGAAACCCTGATGTAGACTTGTATATGGGCGATACACGATGGGGCAGATTGGGAATACAATAGAGCAGGAAAAAAGAATCAATGGGGCGGATTTATCTGGGCAGTTCTTAGTATCAAACATAGATAAAAAGCAAAGGACAAGGTGGTATAAGGCTCATTTTATTTGCTACGAAATTTTGTTCAAAAATAAAATATCCATATTCAAAATATTTTATTACATATGTATTTGTTGCATTGTTAGCTTGACGTGGCGCCTTCCTTGCCCTAACCATAATTTTATCCATCCAGAACTCCTCGCGCCTTTCCCCAAGTGAAAAAAGAAGCTCGGATATGAATGTATTGATATGCGTTTAAATGCTGGTTATTCGGCAAGGGTTGTGAAGAGTAAGAGAAAATAATCCTTTCCCCAAAAACATAAAAAGTATTTTATATAATAATTTCATATATTGTTGCCAAGTAACGGCATTAAAAATATAAAACCGATCAATAAAACTATTTAAATACAATTTGACACTGACCTTGCCCTCTAATATGTCCCCTGTTCCTGAAATAGCCTCACCTACAAATGTAACTAAACATAGATTTTTTTTTTTACAAAATTACACACATTTTTCAAACACAGGTAAACAAATTGACTTGTGTGTGTGGTGAAGTGTGGCAGCATCGAACCAGCTTATATCTTGTCGAAATATATTCCGTCTCTGCAGAAATAATTATAAGCGATGCATTTTCATATAGTGAAAATGTATAAAGATAAAGAAGTCCAAAATGTCAAGAATTTTTTTGTCAATGTGTGACGTAAAAATATTTTTGACATTTACGTCACCGAATATGGTACTGCTTTGACAACTATTTTACCTATTTTGTTCCTGTATTTAAATACTGTTACAGTGACAGCCGGAACCTTTGAACCGTAATGAGAGCGGGAGGTTTGGCGCCTTAAAATCTGATTCAACCCACCATTTCTTTAGAAATGCCTGTACCAAGTCAGGGTCATTACGGTTTTCACAGTTTTCCGGTTGTTGACTGATTTTGTCTGTTTATATAATTATGAGTTTTGACTTTCCCTTTATAAGATTGTTCGGAGTTCGGTAATTTTGTTATTACCTTTAATTATCACCTTGTTATCATTTGAATCAGGAGATTAATCAATTTATGATCTTGTTTATTGTACTGGGCTTACTGTCGGACATGACGGATTGGGACATTTATAGAAATATGACTCTACCTGTACTGTATGACAAACATCTATTTATAGACTTTCTGACACATTACAAGCAAAACTATATATCCGTCACATTAAACGATGTCTCAGAAAGGCTGCCATAGCTGTATGCATCACATTAAACGACGTGTAAGAAAGTAATTGTATCTGTATGAAAAATGCATTACACTGTCACCGGTTCTTCACGCTTGCAGCTATTTGATTTCATGGGCAGTGTTACACCATTTCCCTAAACTTGAATTTCATTCTGTAATGGCATATATGACAACAAATGGAACTTTCTTTTCCACTATTCGTCGTGCATGTGGGACCCGGAAACAAGACAGTTCGGTACCAAGACATTTCGGCACGTTGAAAAAAAAAATGTCAAATCGGGACCGCATTTTCTTTCAAATATAAATTGGGTACAAATTGGCAAACAAGAGCCTAGGACCCCGTTTTCAAAACTACTGGATCCGCGCCTGATGCAGCAATGATTCTGGGGTTATTTCCACCAAAAAAAATTAAGATTAACATTGATCGTAAGTTATATTGAATTGTTCATTTTTATCTTCATTTTTTTTTTGTGCCTCATCAGAATGATATAACAACACCCAAAATTATGAAGAAAGCAGGGTGGGCAGGGTAGAAAATTCTTCTTGCAAACCCCAAAAAGCAAAATAGACAAAAAACATTCGTATGCAATTTTTCCTTGTAAAAACAACAATCATATTTTTTATGACTTCTGAGATCAATCAGAAGGGTCCGCCAGTTCGAAAGACGTGATTAAAATAAACAAAAAATGTTTTCTTTACCTAGAGAAAATATTATATGTTACGCATTGTTCAAATCACAGGTACTTGTGGACAGGACACAGCATCCCCCCTTTTTACACCCTACACCCCCCCTTTTTTCATATTTTTTTTCTTTCATTTCCATGGTATAGAAATATGTAAAACAGCTATAATATGCCGTTTTCTGATTGCATAAGTCGACTGATATGTATATAGAGATGCCGTTTTCTGATTGCATCAGTCGACTGATATGTATATAGAGAAGGTATCTCACTTCCACATAATTTTCACGAAAACTATGCTACCTGCTCGGGGAATCCCATGTCTAAATCAATAAAACTACATCTACCTTTGAGTTGGTGAGCACGCTTCGTCTCCGCTAATATTCCTTTTTTTAAACGGTCGCCATTTTTCACGAAAATTTTCCTCTGAAACGATAAATCCGACGAATTTTACATCGTATCTACAGTTTTGGATTTCTAATCAACGGAAGTCTACTATGGATGATAACTCTAATATGGCGCCAAATCCGGTTCCCTGAAACAAAAGTTCCGAATGTTACTGCAGTCAGGATAAGGAAAGAGAATTTCATTTAACAGTCGAATAAAGTTAGCGCGGTTTTATTCAAAATCACCGAAAGTGTAAACGGGCTTGCAATTTTTGGAAATGGCTTCAAGTCGAAGTGACCAATTCCCACTGACATCATGGTTCATACAATATGTGGAAAAGTCAAGTGAAACAAATTTTATAGTTTTGACAGAAATTAAGAGCAAATTTCAGTCTGATGTCTTGGTTGAAGTTCTAAGTTCTAGAACAATTGGAAATTTAATTTCAACATTATTCCATGGTGTGAAAATAAAACCTGGTCGTTGCAAGGATAACTGGGCTAAATCTACACAGAGATATTATGGTCTTTCTTGGTGCAAAGAACCCTGTGACAATGCAATTATTAATTTTAACAATCTTTTTACCACCTGATTTTTTTGTTATTTCAAATACCTCAAACAATATTATTGTGGAATATTTCACCGGTTATCTTGTAAATGGTAACAGGGCTATGATTGAAATAAATATGCTCAGTAAAGGAATATGGACATTGAATTTCATGGGGGGAAAAAATTTACTTAAAAAAATTGGCACAAGCTTTGACTTTCAAAGAAAAACTCTTGATTTAATAGTAGATACTGTGAAAAGGCTTAGATACTGTGATGGTGTTACTGATGGAGATTACAAAACTATTTTGAAATATTTTGGAGAGCAAGCTACAAAGGTTGGTGAATATACTAATAGAATGAGATGAAGGGCCAACAATTGTGCTACTATTTTATCTTTCACAGCAATCAATGTAACCTGTTATAACTGCATTATGATTTGTAAACCGTCACAGGGTTTGTTGGAATCAGAGTCAAATGACGAAAATGAAAATGTCACTTTGAGTGAAAACGACCATACTGATTTATCAGACATTTTAAAAACAGTTCCCAGAATGTAACCTCAAAATATCTGCCTTTTTGTGTTCACAAAAAAATGGCTTTGGAAGGAAACCCACATGGAAGGCGATGGAACAAAGATTTTATTCGAATGTGCTTAACACTTTGGTGTAGGAGTCTAAGGGGTATACATATTTGCGAAATAGTGGATTTATTGTATTGCCTTCTCAAAAAATACTTCAAAATTATAAAAACATAGTACACCAAGAAGCAGGTATCAATAAAGAAATTTTGCATTGGATGGTAAATGAAGCCCAAATAAAAAACATACCACCTGAAGGGTATGGGGGTGGACTGGTTATAGATGAGATGTCCATTCAACCTGATTTGCAATTTTCAAAGAAAAAAGGTGACATTCAGCAATTTGGTTTCCAAGAAGTCACACCAGAATCAATTATTATGGACCAAATTAAGAGTATTAGTGGACTGCACATTGTCCTTTACATCATTAAACCTTTCATCGGTTTTTATTAAATGAACTATCTCTTCATTTAAGTATCGGCCATCGCCAATTCCGGACCACTTATGTAACGTGGTACCCCTAACTTGCCGTAATGTGTGGAAGCTATGCCAGTTGAATACGCTATAGTAAGAGTTTTTCCCTTTGAACGTAAATAATTCACGTTTTGTTTGATGAGAAATGTTTTCCCACAACGCCTTGACCAATAACAACTAAATTGTGGCCATCCTTGACCAAATCGAACGCAGATTGATGATCTTCAACAAGCATATTTACTTTTTGATGTTTTCCCGAACTTTATTCGACTGTTAAATGAAATTCTCTTACCTTATCGTGACTGCAGTAACATTCGGAACTTTTGTTTCAGGGAACCGGATTTGGCGCCATATTAGAGTTATCGTCCATAGTAGACTTCCGTTGATTAGAAATCCAAAACTGTAGATACGATGTAAAGTTCGTCGGATTTCTTGTTTCAGAGGAAAATTTTCGTGAAAAATGTCGACCGTTTAAAAAAAGGAATATTAGCGGAGACGAAGCGTGCTCACCAACTCAAAGGTAGATGCATTTTTACTGATTTAGACATGGGATTCCCCGAGCAGGTAGCATAGTTTTCGTGAAAATTATGTGGAAGTGAGATATCTTCTCTATATATACATATCAGTCGACTTATGCAATCAGAAAACGGCATCTCTATATACATATCAGTCGACTTATGCAATCAGAAAACGGCATATTATTGCTGTTATACATATTTCTAAGCCATGGGAATGAAAGAAAAATGAAAAAAGGGGGGTAGGGTGTAAAAAGGGGGGATGCTGTGTCCTGTCCACAAGTACCTGTGGTTCAAATCAGAAATAACCGTTATGAAAACAGATTAATCTTTTAACTGTTGGCGAATAAGAATATTGTATTTCCATAATTGGAAGTTTTGTGCGTAAAATCAAAGAAAAAAACACAAATGCCGAATTGTCCGGATTCAGAAATGCCTCACAAAGGTGCCGAAGTGTCTAGCATTTGTGGGACCCCCCTTTTTTTGCCAATTAAGATTTTGTTTTAGATTGTTGTACTCTTAAACTGAAGATGAATATTCATTGTAAAAAATAACGTTAAATGTTGCATGAGAGTAAAGACCACGATCATAATGTGTTATGAATAAGGTCCTCCCAAGCAAAAAATTGGTGCCATGTGCATGTGTGATGATGTTGCCCGATTAAACACTGTGAAAACTTATTTAATTATATTTTACACCAGCGGTTGAATAAATTGTATCGTATCATACACATTCTATCAATATTTCTTTGATTACAATGCTTACGAGAGTGGTTTTGAATCTCTTTCTTCAAATCTTCAATCTCTAATTTCTGTTTGAAACCGTGTACTTGTGCTCATGCGCAGTGGAAACTTATTGCCTATCTGTTCTGTAGACGAATTTCTGCCAATCAAGGCACACCTCAATAAAGGAGGAAGGTTAATCCACCACTATAATAAATATGACGCGTAAAATATATATATATATAAAAGTCACTATCTAGGATACATAAAAGTCACTATCACCACAGTATAAAACACATAATATGTCAATTCACCACCATAATATATAGCGACCCGTATAATAAATATTTATAAAAGTTCCTATCACTGTCACATAAAACGACTCATAAAATATGTATATACACTGGTTGTTATAGATCTAGCAGATAAATAATCTAAAATCTAAAAGATTTGAAAAAGTAGGATCTTGTCTAACATCTAAAATGTATAATAACCTCGATACTTTCCTGTATAGATGTTCCGAGAGATAACCAGTAAATTGCCGCGTTAATTTTGAATGTCAATATCATATGATCTCATATTCACGGTTGTCATATCAATCGATTAATAAAGAAACAATCTGCATCTACATTTCACCAAGAAAATCAGGTAAATCAAGTTAAAGAAACTTTATTACTCGATGAAGCAAAAAAAAAAACCACAAAAGTATTGCTAATTAATAATAATAATAATAATAATATTATTATAATAATGCCCAATAACCATAACTGGATGATAATAATCATATAAAATATATAATACGTAGGAACATGGTCGTAAAAAAAGTAAATGGGAAATTACTCACAAGTCGGATATACAACCTGTTTTCAACGTTGTGTCAACGTTGCAAATTCAACTAAAGTTTAACATTGACAAACTTTACTAAAATCAACCTATTTTCAATGTTGAGTCAACGTCATAAATCAACCCTATTTAAACGTTGAAAATTTGACGTTGAGACAACGTTGTTCAACGTCATGACCAAAATTCAACCTTAAAACAACGTTGAAACAACGTTGTGTGCCTGCTGGGTAATGAATTTACCTTGTAAGGTACTTTGAGAGGACAGATTTGGTCACACTAACTTTACTGTGAACATCTGCAAGCGTTATAGTGCTGTTTTGAAGTACAAGTGATACATTATTCAATGGACGCAATACATCTAGAAGTAGGTGAATAAAACCTATGGCATCTGACCTTCGTAGCAGTCGTAAATAGCCCCTGGCTTTATATTGGGCTTCAGCCTGTAAAAGATTTCTTTGGTTTCAAATAAAACTTTCAAAAAATTAGTTCCAAACATAACTGTAGTAAATAAAAACTGGTTTCATACAAAACCTACCAAAGATCAAGTATGGATAATTTTCTAAAATAATTTTTATTTATTTTAATTCATTTGCTTGCAGTTTATGCAACATTTTCAGTGTCAGAGTTGAAAAAAGTAGATCCAGATGAATTAGTACCTGAGATTTCTTTTGTTGTACCACATCACATAGGTGTGTCACAATAGCATTATTTGCTTTGACGAAAGTTTCAACTGGCAGGACTACATGTCCAACCCATACTGTTCCTTCAACTCATGTTGGTAAAACTTTCTTATCACCCAGTGCTTCATTAGTTAAATTTAAGTTTGAACGTTGTTTAGGAGAGTTTTTGTAAAAATAGTAGAGTCCCATTAGAAGTACAATTGCTGAATCATATAATGAAACTTTCTTCACTGCATCTTTGTAGGCCAGTTCGTCTACAAAATACAATAGTACCTTTCAATTCTTTATTAAAAAATAGGCATAACTCAAATAATATGAAGACTGAATGGTTGGAGGAGTTCATGAGGCATGCACAGTTGAAACCTGAATCTCAGTGACAAATGAAATCTCTATAAACAAGTTTTGAAATGTGAAGGAAAAAAACTTTGAATGAAATCTATTTAAAACAACTGAACTTTAACCATTTAATGCACCAAGAAATTTGTTTGATTGCTACTCGGTATTTTATTTACCTTATCAATTTGTAGTGAAGCTAGAACCTAAATAAACTGAGAAGAAAAATTGGGGAAAAAATATAGAAAAAAAACATCAAACGGGAGCAAAAGTACTAAAAATACACAAGTTCACCTACCTATGCACTAAGCAATGGACTATCACTAATGAAGGCTGTATTGCTCTAAGTTTTGTTGCAACAACTCCCGTCCCTAGCATTACAGATGCTCCGTCGCATGCAAACCCCGCCATTTTTCCTTTAAGGTGCTTTCATCAAAACCAAGCCTTGTAAGTGTGTCAAACAATGCCTTCAAAATTCCATCAGCATCAGGTTTGTCAGGTGAACTAATACCAATGAATTTGCTTCTAACTCGTCCATCCTTACTGTATCTATCAATAAAAACATACTTTTCAAAATGGGAACTGCAATTATCAAGGAACTCTTCAAAAGTGGCTGAATAAGTGGGAACAAGAGAGTAAAATCACAGCCACAACTTTCAGATAAAAACGTTTGCTGAAGAAAAAAACATAAATTTGATTAAGAGATTAATAGAGATGAAACGAAATAAAATATTGCACTCAAAAAACATTTACTGAAACGCAAAATTTTTACAATTATATATATATTTTTTTCATTTTTTTGACCTTGCAAACACTGATTCTTGTTCCACTATTCCTGCATCCGTAGAACCATCCATTGTCAGGGACAAGAAATGGGTAGTTGTGAGATCGTCTGTTAATGAGCTCCTTTCACTGTGCAATATTTGAACAGAAAGTATTGGCTGCTTAAGGGTTTCTATAGGTTTTACCAATACTTAAACCCTTGGCCTCATCTAACTCACATAACCAAGTAAAGTCCTTAAAACTTTTGCTGTTCTTAGCCAAGGCATGTGTATTGCGGAAGAGAATTTCCATTTTGTGTTCGGTTTCCTTATCTAATTTGGATAAGGCATGACTAGCTGGGGCCTTACTAGGCTCCTTTACTGTATTAACATACAAACTGTATGTCAACTGCAAAATGGTGGGCTCTACTTTCCTCATGGTATTTTAAAGTTTCTACTTTAAATGATTCACGGCCATCTATCATTGTTTTGTTGGACACCAAGTGTTTTATTTTTGTATAATACGTTTCACAAATATGACACCACATCCCTCTTTTATCCTCATATTTCAGCCATGCCCTGCCAATTTTCCACTTGGGGAGAAATTTTCTGACATAAATTGACTTTTTCTTTGGTTCAGTTTCATTATCAGTGTCAGTGGTAGGTCTCCTTGGTGCAGACTGTTTAGTTTTGAGATTAGTTAAAAACGCTCCATATTCCATTCAAAATTTCGCGGTAGTGCATACTTTTAAGTTTTAATACGCGGTATAAAACATGTATGTCAAACCCGGTTCCGATACATATTTAACTTTGTTTTCGCGTAGATTTTCGCTACGAATTCGATTGAAATATTTCAAAGCCAAATTATTTTATGTGCATTAATTTTAAAAGTCATCACATCTATTTGTAATGAAACAATATTTCATTTAATCGTGAAATCGACCTTGGCAAAATTATTCGTGGTCGGGATTGTATATTTAATTTTTCTGTTGACATGATCTCCAATGTTGGAGGTAAAGATAGATACAGATACATGACGGAATGTTTTATTATCGAGTACAATCATTAATAAAATGTTGGATAAATGACTCAGTTCACAGAAAATTTAACTGTTTGGGAGCTATGATATTTTAAAGCTGTAAACCAGTTACCGTGGCGAGCGTTTTCAAGTTCCTACTCGCCTTTCAATCAATAAGGGTAATAACAAAATAACAACTGTTACTCGCCAGACCGGCGAGCATACTGTTACTCGCCAGACCGGCGAGTATAAAGTGGATCTTACTCGCCACCCGAAATTTCCACTCGCCTTTGGCGAGTTGGCGAGCGGTCGTTTCCCACACTGCCTTGACATATGGGCAGTTTCAAAATAAATGGCTCCTACAGCTATAGCTGTCTAATTTACTCATTTTTATGATTTCATTGGATCTAAATAGTTCAAAAGATCTGTAATGATTTGATGTTTGTTATTGCAAAACATCTTTAAGATATCTAGAATAACAAAAAAAATATGTCCACAAAACATGTCAAAATTGTCAGGAGTGCAACACTTTTTTGTGACACTTTAAAAAATCCTTAATTTTCAACAACCTGCCACAGTGCTAAATCAAACAATATGTTATCAAAACCTATTTCATCGCAAACTTTGATATGTTGACATACTTTAAGATAGCAATAGATCATGCTTCACATTTATTATTGCATAAAAATATGGCTTTGTAAAAAAGATGTACCTAGTCAGGAGTGCAACAAACATTTATGCAAGTTTTCCTAAATTACATTGTAGAAATGTTGTCTTTTAGTTTTCAAAGATATGGGGTATAAATAAATCTTAATACATCATTGCTGCTTCAAAACCATATTTAAAGGATACACTAAAATCAGTAGTAAGGCCAGGAATGTCACTTTAAAGGCAGCACCCTCAAATGTCAGGAGTGCAACATTTGATATTTTCTTAGACATATTTTCTTTTAAATGTAACTAAAATCACATTTGTCTTTCTATTTCAACGGAGACTGACTAAAAAAACAGATAAAACCCATTTACCTGTTTGAGATACATAAATTATCTCTCACAGAAGCATTTGATTCATGTCAGGAGTGTATCTAGTTTTAAGTGATCTTATACACAGTCTAAATTATAGCTTTGTATATGGATGATTTAAATAAAATGAGATTCTGTCAAGTTTAGAATAATGTTTGAAAAAATTTAAAGTGCCAATATCATTTTATGTGCTTTTAATTTTATGTAATAAAGCATTTTTGTTCATTTTAAATGGTCTCGTGCTTTAATATCTTTTAGGTATTAATACTAGAGACATTCTCTGACAAGGGAACATGTTTTCTAGGTTCATTAGCTATTGGAGATTAATTGACTTGATAAAGTTTATGATAAATGCATTTATCTATTTTCTTATAGATAATTTATGGTTGACCATGTAAATGTTGCACTCCTGACATAAATATTTAAAAATCATTGAAATTTTATATAATCAATTTTCTAAGTATCCAAAAAATACTTGTAATTGTACATTAAACATCTATTTTCAATATTTAATACATGTTTGAAATGTTTTTGTATAGTATATTTCAAAAATAAGTTGGAATTTTCGAGAAGTATGGCTGTAAACAAGTTACAAATAACTAGAAGCATGTTACTTTAAGAAACAATTATCATTAAAACTTGGTAAAACTAATGCTTGAAAGAACACCAACTGATTGTTTTCCCTGTGAATTGTTATTCAGTTAATAACTCTTCTTTTTCTTGATGGCAATATAATGTCAGGAGTGCAACATATCCTGATAATATAGTACCATTGATAAAATAATGATAATTTATAATAAATTGCCTTTTCTAGCCTATAAAAATATTCGAATTATTTCTTTATGATTTATCTAATAAATATATTAGAGTGGTATAATACAAATTTTCAAATGTAATTAAAAATATAGCTGCTAAAACTGGGTATTAAAGAAGTGGTATGGCAAAAATTTGTTACAAATTTCCAAATACTGTCATTTCTGTACAAATATTTCATTGAAACAGGTAAAACATTATTGTTCAATGTTGGCATTTTAAAATGTGATATTTTCTTCTTTTTTCTTTATTATAAAATGTCAGGAGTGCAACAAAAATAGACAAAATGTTTTTTCTACAACCAATTATTTTGCGATCGTTCAAAGAATCAATGTGATTTTTTTTTACAAATGGCTACCTATCTTTAAAGTTTGACAATTTTGCTATCTTAAGTAAAAATATTTGTTATTATTTTTGATAATAAAAACTTTATCAGGTAGATTGGACAAAAATATTGAGAATTATTCATAAAAAATAGCTTTTAAGAAAAACTACAACTACCAATAACCCAATATTTTGCACAAAAAGTCATTTATATCAGTTGCATTGTTTGAAAAACCATTATACAAAATAATTGAGACTAAAGATTGTTTAACTGATATAGAATAAGTATGCATTTTACATGTTTGTCATGCCAATTTGTGTTCAATAAAAGGTTCTTAAAAATTTATTGCTTATCTGTTCATAGTTTCTTTCTTGTTTCATTTATTTCAATGTATACAACATTGAAAATTATCAGCAGAAAGTTTTTAGGAGTGAGTTTTATTTGGACATTTTTTTCACATGTTGGAGTCATTTTTTTTTAAAACAGCCCATATTATGAAAAAAGTACAAGATTTATATCATTAGAAACTGATAACGACAGCAATATAAGATATATTATAAGAAAATTGAAGGAGCTTAAAGAGATAATCACAGCGCAGTTTGTAAGATCCGAAGTAGTATTTCTGGAGGTGCCGTCTCTATCCATACAACACTGGAATCATTCCAGGGAGCACAAAAACTATAAAGAGTTTATCGAACAAGATAAAAAACTGGAACTACAGTTAGATCAGCTAAATATTAAAATCAGAGAGCTGAATAAAAGTGACAATCGCTCACCACGCTTTATGTTAGATCTGTGGAGGGGCTCCAAGGGACATAATAAAAAGTCTGTGACGAAAACATATACAGACCTCAATCTTCTAGAGAAAGACGGTATGCATCCCAAACCACTCCTGGCCCGCCTCTGGATGTGCAGAATAGGTACAGAAACATGTTCACAGATAGTTTTCTTCCAACCATGAAAATAAATGTGTTTTCACTTCAGAACAATGCAAACAATACTTAAAGATATCTTGATTTTAGCACAGCAAACATTTTTTAACTTTTTTGTCTCAAATTATACATTGCCATTTTTATTGTAGGGCATGTTTTGTTATTGGCCAAGAACCAATATTTCATTTCGGGCCAGAAAGGCAGAAATTCCTGACAAAGAAAAATGGGCAAAATAACCAGTAAGGATTCTGCATTATAAAGGTGAGCATTATGAATAATATGATGGCTTAGAAAGTTACATGCATTTAACCTGGTGGTATCGAATTAGAGGATAAACCGGGAATGACATTATAATCCCACCAAGGACAACAAAGTTAAAATCTCAAAACCCTACATGACTAAATCTTTGACTATAAATAGACAAAGAGAACAGCTGAATATCTTAGTCTTTGGATTTATTGATTTCTATGCATAGAGGTATCTGTTCTTTTTTTTTGCGCTACAGTTATCCTCTTCTCATTGTAACATGTCATCGAGTCTGGTAGGCATGAACGTAAACCAGATAAATTTGGAAAATGAAAGTCTATCAGACTTTTTGAAATTTGTTTTCATTTTGCTGTCCAGCACCCAGGAATTTTCTGCTGGACCCTCTGAATTTTTGGCGGACCTACATTTTTTTTTAGTAAAATTGTTTTAAAGCCCAGCAATGTCATACCGTTATTATTATTTTAGTCTAGCAGAGCGCTTTCTGTATTTAACTTCATTTGTACTGGTAGAGGCCTAAAAATAGGAAGACCAGTGACCATCCAGAATAAACCAAAAAGTTGAAACCATGCACCAAAAAAGAGGGTAAACAAAAAGAGTAGCCAAATCCAGCTAGGGATACCCTCAAACTTTGAAAAATTTACCAGATTTAAAACATAATTTTTAAAAAAATTTTGAGATGACAATAACAATATTCCAAAAGTCATTAGACTCTCTTAAACTCCAGTGCCCGGCTGAGCTCTGTCGTTATGCTTCAGGAACGACCACAGTTTTATGATCGACACATTGCCATGTTGCCGGAACTGTAAGCAAATTTCTAAATAGAAACGGATTCGGTGAAGGGAACGATACAAATCAGGGACGTCGCGTTTTTTTTATTTTATTAATTTTTGGGGGGCTTTTCACTCGAAAAGATCATCTTACGCATCACAATATATTCAAATATATTTATTTTCATTACAGTTACCAATAATATTTACCAAAAACAGATAAAATATCACGTATTCAATGCGGTTACGAATTACGAGTTGACCAAACTTGTTCCGGTATTTACAATACGACCTGCGTTTCCGACTTACGTTAAAAAAGTAAACACATCATTCAAAAATGTTTGGCGGACATGGGGACCGGCATTACCAACCTTATTGGTGGACCTCATGATTTTCTGCCCCCTAGGTCCGATAGGTCCGACGAATTTCAAAAACTCTGGTCTATTGAAAGATATGAAAGGATCTGTCAACATTGCAGTTTATATATGGTAGAGGATTAGATACAAATGTACTTTTCCTTTTTGCATGTGACCTTTATAATAACAATAGACAGAAATGTTTGAATGACTTTAATATTTACTACAAATATAAGTCTCACTTTACTTGATTCAGAACAACTTTATATTTGGATAATGTCTAATGAAAATATTAAACTTATTAGTGATTTAATTGATTATATTGATGTAAATAACTCAACGTGCAACAATAACAAATTAGATCAAATTAGAAAAGTAATAAACATAATACAAATTCAGTATTCATTCTTCTGATGTTAGTCTAAGCCGCTTTAAAAAATTTGAATTATCTCCCTTTGTGTGCAAATCTCTTCAACTAAACCACTGTGTATTATTTAATATTACTTAACAGAAGTGGCTTTATGAGAGGAGATTATTTTTTCTTGAAGAGTCTGAGACTGCTATATGAATATTAGCATTATTTCATATTACTTTCATTTGAAGTAACATTAATTATTTTCAATTGCAGAAACTTATGAAAATGCAATGAATTTCTCGAAAAACGCACAGTATACATCTAACCTCAGCTCTGATGAAAGTGAAGGGAGGGGGCACCGAAAACGGAAACAGAAGAGGTTTAGCAGATGGTAAGGATGTTCAGCTATGTGCATATTGTGTGGTAAATTTATGCCCAATTCGTACACAAACTAAATAAAGCCTTCCTGTATTCATACTAAATCAGTAAATGTGTATTTTTCAATTTAGGCACATAGATGTTACCATTGTCTGTATTTGTTTGACAATACATATGTTTAAAGTAAAGATGCTACCAGAACTTTTACTTGGGTCTACTTTCAGAACCATTTAAATGACACCTCTTCATATGTTTACTTGTGAAATTTAAGTATATTGTTACAGAACACTAAATACAGTTTGTACGAACTTGATCTCAAATGAGATCTTTTCATTGGCTATAGTCAGCATTTTGCAGCATGCCCATTTACCCTCTGCAGAGGGTTTTATACCCTCAACATTGTAGGGACTTTCTATATGCAGGGGTACAAAGTTAAGGAAAAAACAGCAATTGTACCCCATTGTACCCCCAGTTTCAAAACTCAGTGGGCACTCTGATTTTAACAGCCGATGTGTATACAGAAAATATGTTATAGGATGGGAAAATCTTTTAAAAGCCGTAGTTATGAATGAAGTTTATAGTAATTAGTCACGCCTCCAAGCAGTTAAACAAATTCTTTTATTTATAGCTACATTATGAATGAAGTTTATAGTAATTAGCCATGCCTCCAAGCAGTTAAACAAATTATTTTATTTATAGCTACACAAAAAATCAATAAACACACATCAACGCATTGGGCTTAGCACTCAAAACAATACAATTTTATGCAATCAAATTCGTACAAAAATATTATCAGCCTTAAAATGGGAGACATAGACATTTAAAAGGTAGTGAATCAATTGTACGGTTCTCCCATTTTAAGACTGATAATATATATTGTCCTTTGTTTTCATGATGTTCTCTTTATTCATCCTTATACCCTTTTACTTAAACCGAACATATGTCAACAAGCTGCAGCTGAGTATTGTAATTACAGTGAATGTTAAGTTTACTGTAATTGATAAGAAGAGCAATCAACATTCAAAGGACAGCCTTTTCATACAATATTTGCTTGCATAGATGAAGAAGAATGTGATCAAGGAAAGAAGAATGCTAGTAAAAAACAGAGGCCGAAAGACAGCTCTTCAACTGAGACCAGTACAAGTACTTCACTGCCTACTGCACCAACATTTGGTAAGTGATAACAGGTAAATATACATGTATATATGTAGTCAGCTATATATTTGGATTTTTCAGGATCAAGACTGTTTATTTCACTATCTATACTTACCTGCATCAACTTTTTGCAATGTTCTCCGGTCATCTTCAGCATTTGCCCGGAAAAAAAAAAAAACATTGATGCAGGTAAGTATAGATACTTCATAAACAGGCGTCTTACTTAAAAAAACACACAGTTTTTGATATTTATGTACTTTGAAATATTTTAAACAGAAATGTATTACTCAGCAAACTACTATCTTTGCTCTTTAATAGCATTATTGCTAAAATAATATCTTAATATCATGAATATTTTTTGTTGTCGTAACATCATTTTAATGATATCTTATACAATTCATGTTAATTGCTCCTTAGTGTTTGGACATTTGTGAAACGTGAAAGACTCAGATCGGTAAAACATACTTGAATGATTTAATCAGTGAAAAAAACAAAGATTTTGCAAACACAGTGTTTCCAAAAATTTGTTTGTTGTTCATTTCAAATAGTATACATCTTAGATAAATCTTCTTTATTGTGTAGTAAATATACTATACTGCAAGATTAATTGTGTAACATTAATTGAAAAAGAAACTAAATATATGAAGATTGCAGCTACATATATTATTACCCTGAATTTATTCAAGATCGTCAACAGGACAAGAATGAAAACGAGAATTCCGACCAGGTGATGACAGAAGCAAACAGTATATTTAAAACTTCTTATTCGTTTATTGTATCTTCTTAATTTTAACATTTTTGACTAGTTTGTCGGATAATAACTCTGTTGTAAAAAAGTGTATCAGAGTTACCTTTGTTTGCTGTATACCCTTAAATAACATTCAGTTAATCAATTCAAGGCTTGGAGAATAAAACATATAGGATTACACAGCGGTAGACTTATTAGAGATAAACAGTATTTTTTAAATACATTCCAGAATATTATATAATTGAAAGTTTGAAGGATAATAATGTAACCATCGAAAAGTGGTATATCAGAAATAACTCTTAAAATTTATTATTATTCCTTGATTGATTTCAGCTTCTTTCCAGAGAATGACAGCATTGAAAGTCCTGTCCCACCACCAGAAGGAACAGAAAGTATGTTTTTTAAATATATATATTCACTGGGGTAAAGCTGATGACCGTAACTGTAATTACGGTCATCCCAAGATGGTGGACGTGGAATTAGGTAAGAATCTTTTTTGTCCAATAAATTGTTTTTATAATGTATAATAAATGACACATGCATTAGTACGATAGTAATCTGTGAACTTTTCACAACGAAATCACAAATTACGACTGAAAAATGTATATCAAAGAGGAAATCCGATTTAAAAAAATCGCTAAGATGACCGTAACTGAAAACTGAGATGACTGTAATTGCACCGCCGATGAAGTTTTCAGCTATGGTCATCAGCGATTTTTTTTAATCGGATTTTCTCTTTCATTTACATTTTTCAGTCATAATTTGTGATTTCCTTGTGATAAGTTCACACACATCTCTAGCAATGTCTTTTAATAAATTGAAAGTCAGTCTGTTACAACAAAAAAGATAAACAGTTGTCTCCCCTATTGAAGGGAGATATTGTTGTACTGTTTTACTGTCAGTCACATAGCTTTCACTGAAACTTCACAGGATTGTAGATAATAATGTCTAGGTATGCATGTAGGTTTCAGATTTTTAAAATGGGTGCCATTGCCATGGAAGCAAAAAGATTATTTTCTCGACATCAAATGTATACCGTTTTGAAGTAGTATGTTTGGTCCTATTGTATGTGCTGTACTCCCAATTTGTAAGCATGACATTCCAGTGAACATGATTTGAATATAAACTTGGATCAGATTTATTATGTTTAACCAGTTAAACAAAGCATTGAAACCGTGCATATTTGAGGTTTTGAGAAGTGTCAATAATAGTTAGAGATACATATAGGCCTTTTGTTTCCACTAACACTACACAACTTATTTAGTAGTACTTAAGTTTTATTCTTTTTTTAATAGCAAGTCTGTTAAGAAATGAGAGAAACCCTAGAAGGCCACATAATGATGTAGCAGATGTGGACTCTTGTGAAGAAAGTAAGTTTAAGAAAAGCGCAGTACAAGTCAACTGCTCCACACTGATATAAATACTATCTTTTTTTTAAAACTGCCCAAAATTTATTTCTTGCCACCTGGAAAAATAATACTTATTGGCTGGATACCTAGCTTCATATAACAATTTTTTGCCATTTTTTCGACTTTGTCATTTGAAATATTCCAGGGTTTTTGGTCAGAAAACTTATCTTACTTAGCCATCCGATAAAACTTAAACAGTTATGTTTTTACCTCGATAATTGTTTGTACTGGAATGAAAGGTGTTTTGAATGGGGAATTTGAAGGTAAAATTTTGACTCGCTGAAAAGCAAAGAAAATTTAAACAATTAGATAGCCTGCTTCTGCTGGTCTTTATTCATGAAGTACTTCTATTTAGGAAATTTTGCATTCAAAACTTTGCCTTATGATATTGTACACAGCTTCTAAAGAACATTTTATTTAACAAATCCACCAAGACAGTTATCTCCCTTTTACATGTAAAATCCCATAGACAATATATATAAATATACCCTTAAGAAGCCAGAGAAAGTTAAATGAAAAAGATTACATTGTATTTAAGACTACATTAAACCTTTATCTGTACAAGTTTTGATAGAAATCTGTGCATGTTTATATATTAAGTTTGTTAAAAAGGCATTAGGACTGTTTCATTAAAACATAGATGGCTTCCAGGGAAGGCACTTTCAAACTCCTCTGTGGATGGATATTTTTTACTCCTTTTTAGTACAAAATTGCATATATGGGTGGTTACCCCAATTTCGAAGTGCCTTCCCTGGGTACCATATATATGAAACAACCCTTATTTGAAGTGAGGTTTCCAGAAAATATAAATTTTCACCAGTATACAAGAGAAATTAAACCATTCTAAATTTTAATTGTACACATTACTTATAAAATTGAATTTGATCAAAGCAAGAATAAGCCTCAAGATGAAATTTTCAGTTATCTAAAGGAGTCACTCTATACAATATATAGTTATTCGTTATTGCAATTTATTTTTATATTCTCTAGGTTTTGAAACAAAGGTTCTAAGATCTTTGGATGGGATCTTAGACCGCCAGAAAAAACTTGAGGAACAAATTGCCATTTTTTCATTAACACCAGGAGACTTGGATGATCTTTTGGAGGATCTTATTCCGAAACCTATCAATTCTGAACAGGAATTTGATAGGTTGGGAATGGAACTCCAGGAGACAGTTTACAGAAGGAAGATGGTAAGGCCCATTGCATGAAAAATTGTGCATAGATTTATAATAATGCTGCTTAAATCCTGGCTTATAATTTGCACGATTCAGGGTAATGATTTATAGATGCAAATTTTATCAAGTGAATTTATTTGAGTCCTTGATATAATATAGACAGTAATTCCATTTTTTAGCAGTCACTTAAGAAATGAACAGATTGTTTTATAAATCACCATTTTAGTGGTAATTATTAATCATCTTTTAAGAAACAACATTTTTTATAATTTGCTGAAATGGGATTGCTTCAGTTTTTATACTGCTATATAGAATATTATTAAGCTAAATTACTTCTGTTTTGTATATGTGTTATTGCTGAATGATACGTACCTGTATCAAATACCCTTTATTGTATGGCTACCCTTTATCACATACCCTTTATCGCATGGCTGCTGTCATAGGTAATTTTATGTACAAGTATATGGTAAAAAGAATAAAACATGGCTAAGTCCATATCACTTGGCGTCAACCCTTGACCTATATCGCCTTGGGTCTTCAGACCTCTGGCTGATAATGAGGTCTTGGGTTGAGACAGCAATGTGATACAGGTTTTTTCATTTTTTTATTCTCTATATATATGAACATGGTGAAATAGTATATAAAGGCCAAATGTTTAATTAAATGAAGTCTGATATTAATAAACATGTTGCACAACTTACTTTTATCTTTTTTACAGGCTTTATTTCTTGCTGCCTTCGGTGGCTCCACATGCCTAGAAACTATAAGGGCTATACTGAAAAAGGTGGCATCAAACCAGGTATTGGCTCTATACAGTTTAAGAGGGAAAAAGGGAAAGAAGCCCTTCCAAGACCATTTGATGTACAGAGTTGTACTACGTGAGTGAAATGATTATGTCATTGTTTAGGCATGCAAGATTTTATTTTTTTTTATTTTTTACACATGTCAAACTGAAACTTGAAAATTCTAGTGTCACATTTTAAAATTATGTTTTAAATATTTTTGTAAAAAAGGAGTTTAATACAAAAAGATTTTACTTCAGTACTTAAAGACGTGCATGTTGAACAGGACTAATTTTTTAATTGCCTTTTACACTAAATGAATCCTTAGTTACTATAAAAATGTTGTTTCCAGTACCTGACTCACAATGTTTTAGTCTCAAAAACTCTTTATTTCCAGCTTTTAAAAAATCGAATATTTTTGTTCAGGTTTGATTTTCCAAACCAGTTTCATTAGTTTTATATGCACTGCAGTATAAATTTCCAGGTTAATTTGGTCATTTCTGTGCACAATACTTGTTTTGAATGATAAAACAGTACCCAGCAATCTTGCTAGGAGGTAGGGCTTATTTCATCAGGTTCCACAGATTCAAGTAATATTATATAGATGTTTCACTTGACATTTTGGAAAAAAAACATGACAACTAAACTGATCAAATTCTGCTAACTGTTGTGTGACTGGATACACGTGTGTTCAGCTTTTAAGACATACTGTAAAATCTCAGTAGCTCTAACTCAAAAGGACCGTTCAGTTAGTATGATAAATGCAAAGTGTTTGAGTAATTTTTGCTACTTCCTGTTTTAATAAATTAATGTTTATCTTCTATCAAGAATTATGAAAATAGTTCTTTTCTTTTCTTCAGGAGTAGCTTCCAAGTTGCATAAGGCCAAGCGGCAGGAAGTGGAAGATTCCTTGATAGAGGTGCTAAAACATACACCTCATATGCCAGGAGGGCCAAAATATAAGGTAATTATATGTGTGCATACATATATATATATGTGTATTTCATCAGCTCTGGTTTAAGCCACACAAAAAGTTTGATTTCGAAGTATTTTCTATTTATGAAATAAATACACCTAAATATTTAACAATATTCTTGGTTAAAGCTGAGGTTATCATTTTTATGTGTCGTGATGTGGAGGATGCGGGTGAGACACAAGGTTCCGTGGAACACCTTACAAATTTGTAAATATCATTATCGTGGATGGGTTCTTACATGGAAATATTTGAAGCAAGGGTTTTTGGGGGAAATCTTAATTTTTTGTTGAAAAATCACCAATTTTGAGAATTGTGTCTTGTTTATGCGATAACTTCAGTAAACTTGGATAGATTTGAATATATTTTTGCGCGTGGCTTGTAATTATCATTATCTTGGATGGGTTCTAACATGGAAATATTTGAAACAAGGGTTTTGGGGGGAAATCTTAGTTTTTGGTTTGAAAAATCACCAATTTTGAGAATTGTGTTTTGTTTACACGATAACTTTCGTAAACATGAATAGATTTGAATAATTTTTTGCATGTGGCTTGTAATTATCATTAACTTGGATGGGTTCTTACATGGAAATATTTGAAGCAAGGGTTTTGGAGGAAAATCTTAGTTTTTGGTTGATAAATCACCAATTTTGAGAATTGTGTTTTGTTTACGCAATAACTTTAGTAAACATGGATAGATTTGAATAATTTTGTACATGTGGCTTGTAAGTATGTTATACATTAAGATTGCAAGGCTGGTTTCTATAAATGTATAAAACTAAATAGTATGCAAGTGCAGGGGAATACGTCATAAATGTGCTAGGCAGTTCTTTTATTTTAATAAAAATACACATATAATGTATTACAAACATTTGAGGAATTGTATTTATCTGTTTCCCTCTTTTTCTTTCAGAAACCTGCTGCCTGTCACCATCCACAAGATGTGTCATCGGATTCTGAGTGACATTCAAAACATTACATTATTAAAATATTTAACTATGAAATCGGGTATCTAATCTTAAATTGTTGCCCAACCAAAATTCTGACAATCAAATAAAAAACATGCATGACCCAGTAAAAAGTAAATGCTTGAAAATTCTACAATGGGGTTGATTTGCTTTTTGTCTACAGACTGGAATGGACACTTTGTATAGTCCGTTTGACTTCTATAAATCTTCAGAAAAAAAATCGTAAAGATCCAGATCTCAAATCAACAATTTTTTTTCTAGATGTTTATTAATATATGATATATACAAATTCTGACAATTAATTTCAAAATTTATGGTCCATTATTAAAAAAGTTACCCATTAGGTCTCTATGTTAATTATATTTTCTAAAGTGTAAAAATCTGGATGGAGTGAGTACAAATAACAGATTTTACTATGCAACACAGAATATTTACCTCCAGTGTGCAATTGTCAGAGTGAGGATAAACACAGCATTAATATTGGTATACTGATTCCTTCTACCACTAAATACATAAATATGTGTTCAATTTTATTTATTGTTCCGTTTTATCTTATCATTTAATATTTCAGTATTTATCAATTGAGTTTGGTACATAAATATTGTAACTGTAAATGAAAGAAAATATGTAATGGTAGTTTGCAGTTGTCAGGTTCTATTAATTGTCCATTCTTGATAGCCACTTTCTCTTACGTTTATAGAAACCTATTACATGATTAAGGATGTACATATATACGTCAATATTGAAATCACCAGTTGTTGTAGTAATATAAGGGGGAAAGGGTAGCTTAACTTAGAGGCGGCTGTTAGCTACAAAGCTTATTTGTCCGAGTGGAGAAAATAAGACACAACATACTTATTTTTTACAAGAAAAGAAGATCATACATATGTAACAGGAGAAATATATCAAAGGGTAATTGCAATCGGTAAATCGAAGAAGGACAGATAATACAATGGGCCGAAGAAGGACAGTAAAGGGACAAACAACGATCCTCAAGGATCTGTCAGGATAAATTTCCCCCTTCTCCATTGAAATTAGTAGTCAATGTGTTGAAATGAAAAAACATTAGGCTGGTATGTCAAACAACACTGGCAAGATTATTATGTTTGGCTGAAAACGTGGGGGTCCAAATACAATTTGAGAAAAAAGTCAGTCTTCTATAACTAAACGTTAGAGATTACCAAAGGGCAATCCAAAAATGACAATTTTTAGAAGCTGACAACTTAGGGTACACAAAACGAAATAAAACAGAGCAAAAACACAACACAACGTATGTTGGACACCACTATGCACACACACACACACACAATTAACGTAAATAAGGCATGCGCCCTACAACAAACAACTTGTAAAACAGGAACCAAACATAGTCTGTGTGAGATTGATGTAAACATTACAAATGGTGGGATTTTCTTTACACATCACGAACAATATTCCATCGACATACATGTGCAAATCTAACCTTTGCAGTATTCATGGCTTACACAATATCAATGCATATTATAACAACATAAGCTTTGTGAATTTCCGATGTGTCTTTGTTTAAATTTCGTCCTTATTGATGACTATTCCTTTGTTTACCTGTTTTTAATCATCCAGAACGGTTATGCATATCGAGTTTGTGATATATCAATTTGCCAGATATATCATACGAAGAGGTCTTTGTAATATAACATTACATGCATCAATCGAATATAAAAGAAACAATGATTTATTTTATTCTCTAAATGTTTATAAAAAGCGTGTAATGTACCATTTTGCTAACACAATATTAATGCATATTACAACAACATAAGTTTTGTGAATTTCCAATGTGTCTTTGTTTAAATTTCGTCCTTATTGATGACTATGCCTTTGTTTACCTGTTTTTAATCATCCAGAACGGTTATGCATATCGATTTTGTGATATATCAATTTGCCAGAAATAGCATACGAAGAGGGTTTTGTAATATAACATTACATGCAGAAATAGAATATAAAAGAAACAATGATTTATTTTATTCTCTAAATGTTTATTAAAAGCCTGTAATGTACCATTTTGTTAGCATCATTAAGACATTAACATCAAGATCGGGATAAATTACATTAATATAACTATTGAATTGACCTCAATCCACAGTTGTGATTATAATGCAAACAAGATGACATTTACTTAACATTTAATGTGCTAATGTCAATAAACGCTAGAGAATACTGAAGTGGTAGCAAAAAATGGACAATCCATAGAAACTGACAACGCAGGTCACACAAGACAAAGAATAAAAACCAAACAAAAACACAAAAAACCCAACACAATGTGCGTTGGACACTACTATCCGCAAACAAACACAGATAACGTTAATAAGACATGAGCCCTCTTACAAACAACTGGAGGTAAAGACGAACCAACCATTGTTTTTATGCGGAAATCACAACACGGAACCCAAAACGTCAAGACACATAATAGGAGAACACAAAGCACTACAAAGATGAGCAACACGAATCTTAATGACCGGTAAATCTTTCGTAAAAACACTACACCTATTGGTTCAAAGCGTATTTATTAATATTGATAGGAATTTAACTGCTTTATTCAATCAAATTAAGACCAACTTGAGGAAATGTTAGAGAATACCGAAAAGCCAATCAAAAGTTCGAAATTAATTTCGTAAACCACGAAATTTTGCTTAAAATAAAAAAACTGGATATATCCAAACAGATGAGGGTGGGGTCAACGAGCAATATAAAAGCAATAAAAACAAAAGATGGGAACTTATGCGGTTAATATTTATGGATGGCTAATTTGTAAGCATACTGTAAGCATATTGCAAAGTCTATATACAGGTAGGAAGATTTTGAAAGGGTAACCAAAGAATAATATATCGATTTTCTATATCTAACTGAATGCTGCAAGACGATGATTGTATCGTGGTACATTGTCGTGTGCGGTTTGCTTCCTAATAGCGTTGATGCTGTATAATAGGACATATCATGTCAATGTTAAATATCATAAACCTCCAGTGTGCAATTGTCAGAGTGAGGATAAACACAGCATTAATATTGGTATACTGATTCCTTCTACCACTAAATACATAAATATGTGTTCAATTTTATTTATTGTTCCGTTTTATCTTATCATTTAATATTTCAGTATTTATCAATTGAGTTTGGTACATAAATATTGTAACTGTAAATGAAAGAAAATATGTAATGGTAGATTGCAGTTGTCAGGTTCTATTAATTGTCTATTCTTGATAGCCACTTTCTCTAGCGTTTATAGAAACCTATTACATGATTAAGGATGTACATATATACGTCAATAATTGTTTTCTTTCAACACACATTTTATTGAAATCACCAGTTGTTGCAGTAATATAAGGGGGAAAGGTTAGCTTAACTTAGACGCGGCTGTTAGCTACAAAGCTTATTTGTCCGAGTGGAGAAAATAAGACACAACATACTTATTTTTTACAAGAAAAGAAGATCATACATATGTAACAGGAGAAATATATCAAAGGGTAATTGCAATCCGTAAATCGAAGAAGGACAGATAATACAATGGGCCGAAGAAGGAGAGTAAAGGGGCAAACAACGATCCTCAAGGATCTGTCAGGATAAATTTCCCCCTTCTCCATTGAAATTAGTAGTCAATGTGTTGAAATGAAAAAACATTAGGCTGGTATGTCAAACAACACTGGCAAGATTATTATGTTTGGCTGAAAACGTGGGGGTCCAAATACAATTTGAGAAAAAAGTCAGTCTTCTATAACTAAACGTTAGAGATTACCAAAGGGCAATCCAAAAATGACAATCTTTAGAAGCTGACAACAAGCTGACAACAAGACGAAATAAAACAGAGCAAAAACACAACACAACATATGTTGGACACCACTATGCACACACACACACACACACAATTAACGTAAATAAGGCATGCGCCCTCCAACAAACAACTGGTAAAACAGGAACCAAAAATAGTCTGTGTGAGATTGATGTAAACATTACAAATGGTGGGATTTTCTTTACACATCACGAACAATATTACATCGACATACATGTGCAAATCTAACCTTTGCAGTATTCATGGCTTACACAATATCAATGCATATTATAACAACATAAGCTTTGTGAATTTCCATTGTGTCTTTGTTTAAATTTCGTCCTTATTGATGACTATTCCTTTGTTTACCTGTTTTTAATCATCCAGAACGGTTATGCATATCGAGTTTGTGATATATCAATTTGCCAGAAATATCATACGAAGAGGGTTTTGTAATATAACATTACATGCATCAATAGAATATAAAAGAAACAATGATTTATTTTATTCTCTAAATGTTTATAAAAAGCGTGTAATGTACCATTTTGCTTACACAATATTAATGCATATTACAACAACATAAGTTTTGTGAATTTCCAATGTGTCTTTGTTTAAATTTCGTCCTTATTGATGACTATGCCTTTGTTTACCTGTTTTTAATCATCCAGAACGGTTATGCATATCGATTTTGTGATATAACAATTTGCCAGAAATAGCATACGAAGAGGGCTTTGTAATATAACATTACATGCAGAAATAGAATATAAAAGAAACAATGATTTATTTTATTCTCTAAATGTTTATTAAAAGCCTGTAATGTACCATTTTGTTAACATCATTAAGACATTAACATCAAGATCGGGATAAATTACATCAATATAACTATTGAATTGACCTCAATCCACAGTTGTGATTATAATACAAACAAGATGACATTTACTTAACATTTAATGTGCTAATGTCAATAAACGCTAGAGAATACTGAAGTGGTAGCACAAAATGGACAATCCATAGACACTGGCAACACAGGTCACACAAGACAAAGAATAAAAACCAAACAAAAACACAAAAAACCCAACACAATGTGCGTTGGACACTACTTTCCGCAAACAAACACAGATAACGTTAATAAGACATGAGCCCTCTTACAAACAACTGGAGGTAAAGACGAACCAACCATCGTTTGTATGCGGAAATCACAACACGGAACCCAAAACGTCAAGACACATAATAGAAGAACACAAAGCACTACAAAGATGAGCAACACGGATCTTAATGACCGGTAAATCTTTCGTAAAAGCACTACACCTATTGGTTCAAAGCGTATTTATTAATATTGATAGGAATTTAACTGCTTTATGCAATCAAATTAAGACCAACTTGAAGAAATGTTAGAGAATACCGAAAAGCCAATCAAAAGTTCGAAATTAATTTCGTAAACAACGAAATTTTGTTTAAAATAAAAAAACTGGATATATCCAAACAGATGAGGGTGGGGTCAACGAGCAATACAAAAGCAATAAAAAGAGAAGATGGGAGCTTATGCGGTTAATATTTATGGATGGCTAATTTGTAAGCATACTGTAAGCATATTGCAAAGTCTATATACAGGTAGGAAGATTTTGAAAGGGTAACCAAAGAATAATATATCGATTTTCTATTTCTAACTGAATGCTGCAAGACGATGATTGTATCGTGGTACATTGTCGTGTGCGATTTGCTTCCTAATAGCGTTGATGCTGTATAATAGGACATATCATGTCAATGTTAAATATCACAAACCTCCAGTGTTCAATTGTCAGAGTGAGGATAAACACAGCATTAATATTGGTATACTGATTCCTTCTACCACTAAATACATAAATATGTGTTCAATTTTATTTATTGTTCCGTTTTATCTTATCATTTAATATTTCAGTATTTATCAATTGAGTTTGGTACATAAATATTGTAACTGTAAATGAAAGAAAATATGTAATGGTAGTTTGCAGTTGTCAGGTTCTATTAATTGTCCATTCTTGATAGCCACTTTCTCTAGCGTTTATATAAACCTATTACATGATCAAGGATGTACATATATACGTCAATAATTTTTTTCTTTCAACACACATTTTATTAAAATCACCAGTTGTTGCAGTAATATAAGGGGGAAAGGTTAGCTTAACTTAGAGTCGGCTGTTAGCTACAACGCTTATTTCTCCGAGTGGAGAAATTAAGACACAACATACTTATTTTTTACAAGAAAAGAAGATCATACATATGTAACAGGAGAAATATGTCATAGGGTAATTGCATTCGGTAAATCGAAGAAGGACAGATAATACAATGGGCCGAAGAAGGACAGTAAAGGGACAAACAACGATCCTCAAGGATCTGTCAGGATAAATTTCCCCCTTCTCCATTGAAATTAGTAGTCAATGTGTTGAAATGAAAAACATTAGGCTGGTATGTCAAACAACACTGGCAAGATTATTATGTTTGGCTGAAAACGTGGGGGTCCAAATACAATTTGAGAAAAAAGTCAGTCTTCTATAACTAAACGTTAGAGAATACCAAAGGGCAATCCAAAAATGACAATCGTTAGAAGCTGACAACAAGCTGACAACAAGACGAAATAAAACAGAGCAAAAACACAACACAACATATGTTGGACACCACTATGCACACACACACACACACACAATTAACGTAAATAAGGCATGCGCCCTCCAACAAACAACTGGTAAAACAGGAACCAAAAATAGTCTGTGTGAGATTGATGTAAACATTACAAATGGTGGGATTTTCTTTACACATCACGAACAATATTACATCGACATACATGTGCAAATCTAACCTTTGCAGTATTCATGGCTTACACAATATCAATGCATATTATAACAACATAAGCTTTGTGAATTTCCATTGTGTCTTTGTTTAAATTTCGTCCTTATTGATGACTATTCCTTTGTTTACCTGTTTTTAATCATCCAGAACGGTTATGCATATCGAGTTTGTGATATATCAATTTGCCAGAAATATCATACGAAGAGGGTTTTGTAATATAACATTACATGCATCAATAGAATATAAAAGAAACAATGATTTATTTTATTTTCTAAATGTTTATAAAAAGCGTGTAATGTACCATTTTGCTTACACAATATTAATGCATATTACAACAACATAAGTTTTGTGAATTTCCAATGTGTCTTTGTTTAAGTTTCGTCCTTATTGATGACTATGCCTTTGTTTACCTGTTTTTAATCATCCAGAACGGTTATGCATATCGATTTTGTGATATAACAATTTGCCAGAAATAGCATACGAAGAGGGCTTTGTAATATAACATTACATGCAGAAATAGAATATAAAAGAAACAATGATTTATTTTATTCTCTAAATGTTTATTAAAAGCCTGTAATGTACCATTTTGTTAACATCATTAAGACATTAACATCAAGATCGGGATAAATTACATCAATATAACTATTGAATTGACCTCAATCCACAGTTGTGATTATAATACAAACAAGATGACATTTACTTAACATTTAATGTGCTAATGTCAATAAACGCTAGAGAATACTGAAGTGGTAGCACAAAATGGACAATCCATAGACACTGGCAACACAGGTCACACAAGACAAAGAATAAAAACCAAACAAAAACACAAAAAACCCAACACAATGTGCGTTGGACACTACTTTCCGCAAACAAACACATATAACGTTAATAAGACATGAGCCCTCTTACAAACAACTGGAGGTAAAGACGAACCAACCATCGTTTGTATGCGGAAATCACAACACGGAACCCAAAACGTCAAGACACATAATAGGAGAACACAAAGCACTACAAAGATGAGCAACACGGATCTTAATGACCGGTAAATCTTTCGTAAAAGCACTACACCTATGTGTTCAAAGCGTATTTATTAATATTGATAGGAATTTAACTGCTTTATGCAATCAAATTAAGACCAACTTGAAGAAATGTTAGAGAATACCGAAAAGCCAATCAAAAGTTCGAAATTAATTTCGTAAACCACGAAATTTTGTTTAAAATAAAAAAACTGGATATATCCAAACAGATGAGGGTGGGGTCAACGAGCAATACAAAAGCAATAAAAAGAGAAGATGGGAGCTTATGCGGTTAATATTTATGGATGGCTAATTTGTAAGCATACTGTAAGCATATTGCAAAGTCTATATACAGGTAGGAAGATTTTGAAAGGGTAACCAAAGAATAATATATCGATTTTCTATTTCTAACTGAATGCTGCAAGACGATGATTGTATCGTGGTACATTGTCGTGTGCGATTTGCTTCCTAATAGCGTTGATGCTGTATAATAGGACATATCATGTCAATGTTAAATATCACAAACCTCCAGTGTTCAATTGTCAGAGTGAGGATAAACACAGCATTAATATTGGTATACTGATTCCTTCTACCACTAAATACATAAATATGTGTTCAATTTTATTTATTGTTCCGTTTTATCTTATCATTTAATATTTCAGTATTTATCAATTGAGTTTGGTACATAAATATTGTAACTGTAAATGAAAGAAAATATGTAATGGTAGTTTGCAGTTGTCAGGTTCTATTAATTGTCCATTCTTGATAGCCACTTTCTCTAGCGTTTATATAAACCTATTACATGATCAAGGATGTACATATATACGTCAATAATTTTTTTCTTTCAACACACATTTTATTGAAATCACCAGTTGTTGCAGTAATATAAGGGGGAAAGGTTAGCTTAACTTAGAGTCGGCTGTTAGCTACAACGCTTATTTCTCCGAGTGGAGAAATTAAGACACAACATACTTATTTTTTACAAGAAAAGAAGATCATACATATGTAACAGGAGAAATATGTCATAGGGTAATTGCATTCGGTAAATCGAAGAAGGACAGATAATACAATGGGCCGAAGAAGGACAGTAAAGGGACAAACAACGATCCTCAAGGATCTGTCAGGATAAATTTCCCCCTTCTCCATTGAAATTAGTAGTCAATGTGTTGAAATGAAAAACATTAGGCTGGTATGTCAAACAACACTGGCAAGATTATTATGTTTGGCTGAAAACGTGGGGGTCCAAATACAATTTGAGAAAAAAGTCAGTCTTCTATAACTAAACGTTAGAGAATACCAAAGGGCAATCCAAAAATGACAATCTTTAGAAGCTGACAACAAGCTGACAACAAGACGAAATAAAACAGAGCAAAAACACAACACAACATATGTTGGACACCACTATGCACACACACACACACACACAATTAACGTAAATAAGGCATGCGCCCTCCAACAAGCAACTGGTAAAACAGGAACCAAAAATAGTCTGTGTGAGATTGATGTAAACATTACAAATGGTGGGATTTTCTTTACACATCACGAACAATATTACATCGACATACATGTGTAAATCTAACCTTTGCAGTATTCATGGCTTACACAATATCAATGCATATTATAACAACATAAGTTTTGTGAATTTGCAATGTGTCTTTGTTTAAATTTCGTCCTTATTGATGACTATGCCTTTGTTTACCTGTTTTTAATCATCCAGAACGGTTATGCATATCGATTTTGTGATATATCAATTTGCCAGAAATATCATACGAAGAGGGCTTTGTAATATAACATTACATGCATCAATAGAATATAAAAGAAACAATGATTTATTTTATTCTCTAAATGTTTATAAAAAGCGTGTAATGTACCATTTTGCTTACACAATATTAATGCATATTACAACAACATAAGTTTTGTGAATTTGCAATGTGTCTTTGTTTAAATTTCGTCCTTATTGATGACTATTCCTTTGTTTACCTGTTTTTAATCATCCAGAACGGTTATGCATATCGATTTTGTGATATATCAATTTGCCAGAAATAGCATACGAAGAGGGCTTTGTAATATAACATTACATGCATCAATAGAATATAAAGGAAACAATGATTTATTTTATTCTCTAAATGTTTATTAAAAGCCTGTAATGTACCATTTTGTTAACATCATTAAGACATTAACATCAAGATCGGGATAAATTACATTAATATAACTATTGAATTGACCTCAATCCACAGTTGTGATTATAATGCAAACAAGATGACATTTACTTAACATTTAATGCGCTAATGTCAATAAACGCTAGAGAATACTGAAGTGGTAGCAAAAAATGGACAATCCATAGAAACTGACAACGCAGGTCACACAAGACAAAGAATAAAAACCAAACAAAAGCACAAAAAAACCAACACAATGTGCGTTGGACACTACTATCCGCAAACAAACACAGATAACGTTAATAAGACATGAGCCCTCTTACAAACAACTGGAGGTAAAGACGAACCAACCATTGTTTTTATGCGGAAATCACAACACGGAACCCAAAACGTCAAGACACATAATAGGAGAACACAAAGCACTACAAAGATGAGCAACACGGATCTTAATGACCGGTAAATCTTTCGTAAAAACACTACACCTATTGGTTCAAAGCGTATTTATTAATATTGATAGGAATTTAACTGCTTTATTCAATCAAATTAAGACCAACTTGAGGAAATGTTAGAGAATACCGAAAAGCCAATCAAAAGTTCGAAATTAACTTCGTAAACCACGAAATTTTGCTTAAAATAAAAAAACTGGATATATCCAAACAGATGAGGGTGGGGTCAACGAGCAATATAAAAGCAATAAAAACAAAAGATGGGAACTTATGCGGTTAATATTTATGGATGGCTAATTTGTAAGCATATTGTAAGCATATTGCAAAGTCTATATACAGGTAGGAAGATTTTGAAAGGGTAACCAAAGAATAATATATCGATTTTCTATATCTAACTGAATGCTGCAAGACGATGATTGTATCGTGGTACATTGTCGTGTGCGATTTGCTTCCTAATAGCGTTGATGCTGTATAATAGGACATATCATGTCAATGTTAAATATCATAAACCTCCAGTGTGCAATTGTCAGAGTGAGGATAAACACAGCATTAATATTGGTATACTGATTCCTTCTACCACTAAATACATAAATATGTGTTCAATTTTATTTATTGTTCCGTTTTATCTTATCATTTAATATTTCAGTATTTATCAATTGAGTTTGGTACATAAATATTGTAACTGTAAATGAAAGAAAATATGTAATGGTAGATTGCAGTTGTCAGGTTCTATTAATTGTCTATTCTTGATAGCCACTTTCTCTAGCGTTTATAGAAACCTATTACATGATTAAGGATGTACATATATACGTCAATAATTGTTTTCTTTCAACACACATTTTATTGAAATCACCAGTTGTTGCAGTAATATAAGGGGGAAAGGTTAGCTTAACTTAGAGGCGGCTGTTAGCTACAAAGCTTATTTGTCCGAGTGGAAAAAATAAGACACAACATACTTATTTTTTACAAGAAAAGAAGATCATACATATGTAACAGGAGAAATATATCAAAGGGTAATTGCAATCCGTAAATCGAAGAAGGACAGATAATACAATGGGCCGAAGAAGGACAGTAAAGGGACAAACAACGATCCTCAAGGATCTGTCAGGATAAATTTCCCCCTTCTCCATTGAAATTAGTAGTCAATGTGTTGAAATGAAAAAACATTAGGCTGGTATGTCAAACAACACTGGCAAGATTATTATGTTTGGCTAAAAACGTGGGGGTCCAAATACAATTTGAGAAAAAAGTCAGTCTTCTATAACTAAACGTTAGAGATTACCAAAGGGCAATCCAAAAATGACAATCTTTAGAAGCTGACAATAAACTTAGGGTACACAAGACGAAATAAAACAGAGCAAAAACACTACACAACATATGTTGGACACCACTATGCACATACACACACACACACACAATTAACGTAAATAAGACATGCGCCCTCCAACAAACAACTGGTAAAACAGGAACCAAACATAGTCTGTGAGATTGATGTAAACATTACAAATGGTGGGATTTTCTTTACACATCACGAACAATATTACATCGACATACATGTGCAAATCTAACCTTTGCAGTATTCATGGCTTTCACAATATCAATGCATATTAATACAACATAAGCTTTGTGAATTTCCAATGTGTCTTTGTTTAAATTTCGTCCTTATTGATGACTATGCCTTTGTTTACCTGTTTTTAATAATCCAGAACGGTTATGCATATCGATTTTGTGATATATCAATTTGCCAGAAATAGCATACGAAGAGGGCTTTGTAATATAACATTACATGCAGAAATAGAATATAAAAGAAACAATGATTTATTTTATTCTCTAAATGTTTATTAAAAGCCTGTAATGTACCATTTTGTTAACATCATTAAGACATTAACATCAAGATCGGGATAAATTACATCAATATAACTATTGAATTGACCTCAATCCACAGTTGTGATTATAATGCAAACAAGATGACATGTACTTAACATTTAATGCGCTAATGTCAATAAACGCTAGAGAATACTGAAGTGGTAGCAAAAAATGGACAATCCATAGAAACTGACAACGCAGGTCACACAAGACAAAGAATAAAAACCAAACAAAAGCACAAAAAACCCAACACAATGTGCGTTGGACACTACTATCCGCAAACAAACACAGATAACGTTAATAAGACATGAGCCCTCTTACAAACAACTGGAGGTAAAGACGAACCAACCATTGTTTTTATGCGGAAATCACAACACGGAACCCAAAACGTCAAGACACATAATAGGAGAACACAAAGCACTACAAAGATGAGCAACACGGATCTTAATGACCGGTAAATCTTTCGTAAAAACACTACACCTATTGGTTCAAAGCGTATTTATTAATATTGATAGGAATTTAACTGCTTTATTCAATCAAATTAAGACCAACTTGAGGAAATGTTAGAGAATACCGAAAAGCCAATCAAAAGTTCGAAATTAATTTCGTAAACCACGAAATTTTGCTTAAAATAAAAAAACTGGATATATCCAAACAGATGAGGGTGGGGTCAACGAGCAATATAAAAGCATTAAAAACAAAAGATGGGAACTTATGCGGTTAATATTTATGGATGGCTAATTTGTAAGCATACTGTAAGCATATTGCAAAGTCTATATACAGGTAGGAAGATTTTGAAAGGGTAACCAAAGAATAATATATCGATTTTCTATATCTAACTGAATGCTGCAAGACGATGATTGCATCGTGGTACATTGTCGTGTGCGATTTGCTTCCTAATAGCGTTGATGCTGTATAATAGGACATATCATGTCAATGTTAAATATCATAAACCTCCAGTGTTCAATTGTCAGAGTGAGGATAAACACAGCATTAATATTGGTATACTGATTCCTTCTACCACTAAATACATAAATATGTGTTCAATTTTATTTATTGTTCCGTTTTATCTTATCATTTAATATTTCAGTATTTATCAATTGAGTTTGGTACATAAATATTGTAACTGTAAATAAAAGAAAATATGTAATGGTAGATTGCAGTTGTCAGGTTCTATTAATTGTCCATTCTTGATAGCCACTTTCTCTAGCGTTTATAGAAACCTATTACATGATTAAGGATGTACATATATACGTCAATAATTTTTTTCTTTCAACACACATTTGATTGAAATCACCAGTTGTTGCAGTAATATAAGGGGGAAAGGTTAGCTTAACTTAGAGGCGGCTGTTAGCTACAAAGCTTATTTGTCCGAGTGGAGAAAATAAGACACAACATACTTATTTTTTACAAGAAAAGAAGATCATACATATGTAACAGGAGAAATATATCAAAGGGTAATTGCAATCGGTAAATCGAAGAAGGACAGATAATAAAATGGGCCGAAGAAGGACAGTAAAGGGACAAACAACGATCCTCAAGGATCTGTCAGGATAAATTTCCCCCTTCTCCATTGAAATTAGTAGTCAATGTGTTGAAATGAAAAAACATTAGGCTGGTATGTCAAACAACACTGGCAAGATTATTATGTTTGGCTGAAAACGTGGTGGTCCAAATACAATTTGAGAAAAAAGTCAGTCTTCTATAACTAAACGTTAGAAAATACCAAAGGGCAATCCAAAAATGACAATCTTTAGAAGCTGACAACTTAGGGTACACAAAACGAAATAAAACAGAGCAAAAACACTACACAACATATGTTGGACACCACTATGCACATACACACACACACACACAATTAACGTAAATAAGACATGCGCCCTCCAACAAACAACTGGTAAAACAGGAACCAAACATAGTCTGTGTGAGATTGATGTAAACATTACAAATGGTGGGATTTTCTTTACACATCACGAACAATATTACATCGACATATATGTGCAAATCTAACCTTTGCAGTATTCATGGCTTACACAATATCAATGCATATTAATACAACATAAGCTTTGTGAATTTCCAATGTGTCTTTGTTTAAATTTCGTCCTTATTGATGACTATGCCTTTGTTTACCTGTTTTTAATCATCCAGAACGGTTATGCATATCGATTTTGTGATATATCAATTTGCCAGAAATATCATACGAAGAGGGCTTTGTAATATAACATTACATGCATCAATAGAATATAAAAGAAACAATGATTTATTTTATTCTCTAAATGTTTATAAAAAGCGTGTAATGTACCATTTTGCTTACACAATATTAATGCATATTACAACAACATAAGTTTTGTGAATTTGCAATGTGTCTTTGTTTAAATTTCGTCCTTATTGATGACTATGCCTTTGTTTACCTGTTTTTAATCATCCAGAACGGTTATGCATATCGATTTTGTGATATATCAATTTGCCAGAAATAGCATACGAAGAGGGCTTTGTAATATAACATTACATGCATCAATAGAATATAAAGGAAACAATGATTTATTTTATTCTCTAAATGTTTATTAAAAGCCTGTAATGTACCATTTTGTTAACATCATTAAGACATTAACATCAAGATCGGGATAAATTACATTAATATAACTATTGAATTGACCTCAATCCACAGTTGTGATTATAATGCAAACAAGATGACATTTACTTAACATTTAATGCGCTAATGTCAATAAACGCTAGAGAATACTGAAGTGGTAGCAAAAAATGGACAATCCATAGAAACTGACAACGCAGGTCACACAAGACAAAGAATAAAAACCAAACAAAAGCACAAAAAAACCAACACAATGTGCGTTGGACACTACTATCCGCAAACAAACACAGATAACGTTAATAAGACATGAGCCCTCTTACAAACAACTGGAGGTAAAGACGAACCAACCATTGTTTTTATGCGGAAATCACAACACGGAACCCAAAACGTCAAGACACATAATAGGAGAACACAAAGCACTACAAAGATGAGCAACACGGATCTTAATGACCGGTAAATCTTTCGTAAAAACACTACACCTATTGGTTCAAAGCGTATTTATTAATATTGATAGGAATTTAACTGCTTTATTCAATCAAATTAAGACCAACTTGAGGAAATATTAGAGAATACCGAAAAGCCAATCAAAAGTTCGAAATTAACTTCGTAAACCACGAAATTTTGCTTAAAATAAAAAAACTGGATATATCCAAACAGATGAGGGTGGGGTCAACGAGCAATATAAAAGCAATAAAAACAAAAGATGGGAACTTATGCGGTTAATATTTATGGATGGCTAATTTGTAAGCATACTGTAAGCATATTGCAAAGTCTATATACAGGTAGGAAGATTTTGAAAGGGTAACCAAAGAATAATATATCGATTTTCTATATCTACCTGAATGCTGCAAGACGATGATTGTATCGTGGTACATTGTCGTGTGCGATTTGCTTCCTAATAGCGTTGATGCTGTATAATAGGACATATCATGTCAATGTTAAATATCATAAACCTCCAGTGTGCAATTGTCAGAGTGAGGATAAACACAGCATTAATATTGGTATACTGATTCCTTCTACCACTAAATACATAAATATGTGTTCAATTTTATTTATTGTTCCGTTTTATCTTATCATTTAATATTTCAGTATTTATCAATTGAGTTTGGTACATAAATATTGTAACTGTAAATGAAAGAAAATATGTAATGGTAGATTGCAGTTGTCAGGTTCTATTAATTGTCTATTCTTGATAGCCACTTTCTCTAGCGTTTATAGAAACCTATTACATGATTAAGGATGTACATATATACGTCAATAATTGTTTTCTTTCAACACACATTTTATTGAAATCACCAGTTGTTGCAGTAATATAAGGGGGAAAGGTTAGCTTAACTTAGAGGCGGCTGTTAGCTACAAAGCTTATTTGTCCGAGTGGAAAAAATAAGACACAACATACTTATTTTTTACAAGAAAAGAAGATCATACATATGTAACAGGAGAAATATATCAAAGGGTAATTGCAATCCGTAAATCGAAGAAGGACAGATAATACAATGGGCCGAAGAAGGACAGTAAAGGGACAAACAACGATCCTCAAGGATCTGTCAGGATAAATGTCCCCCTTCTCCATTGAAATTAGTAGTCAATGTGTTGAAATGAAAAAACATTAGGCTGGTATGTCAAACAACACTGGCAAGATTATTATGTTTGGCTAAAAACGTGGGGGTCCAAATACAATTTGAGAAAAAAGTCAGTCTTCTATAACTAAACGTTAGAGATTACCAAAGGGCAATCCAAAAATGACAATCTTTAGAAGCTGACAATAAACTTAGGGTACACAAGACGAAATAAAACAGAGCAAAAACACTACACAACATATGTTGGACACCACTATGCACATACACACACACACACACAATTAACGTAAATAAGACATGCGCCCTCCAACAAACAACTGGTAAAACAGGAACCAAACATAGTCTGTGAGATTGATGTAAACATTACAAATGGTGGGATTTTCTTTACACATCACGAACAATATTACATCGACATACATGTGCAAATCTAACCTTTGCAGTATTCATGGCTTACACAATATCAATGCATATTAATACAACATAAGCTTTGTGAATTTCCAATGTGTCTTTGTTTAAATTTCGTCCTTATTGATGACTATGCCTTTGTTTACCTGTTTTTAATAATCCAGAACGGTTATGCATATCGATTTTGTGATATATCAATTTGCCAGAAATAGCATACGAAGAGGGCTTTGTAATATAACATTACATGCAGAAATAGAATATAAAAGAAACAATGATTTATTTTATTCTCTAAATGTTTATTAAAAGCCTGTAATGTACCATTTTGTTAACATCATTAAGACATTAACATCAAGATCGGGATAAATTACATCAATATAACTATTGAATTGACCTCAATCCACAGTTGTGATTATAATGCAAACAAGATGACATGTACTTAACATTTAATGCGCTAATGTCAATAAACGCTAGAGAATACTGAAGTGGTAGCAAAAAATGGACAATCCATAGAAACTGACAACGCAGGTCACACAAGACAAAGAATAAAAACCTAACAAAAACACAAAAAACCCAACACAATGTGCGTTGGACACTACTATCCGCAAACAAACACAGATAACGTTAATAAGACATGAGCCCTCTTACAAACAACTGGAGGTAAAGACGAACCAACCATTGTTTTTATGCGGAAATCACAACACGGAACCCAAAACGTCAAGACACATAATAGGAGAACACAAAGCACTACAAAGATGAGCAACACGGATCTTAATGACCGGTAAATCTTTCGTAAAAACACTACACCTATTGGTTCAAAGCGTATTTATTAATATTGATAGGAATTTAACTGCTTTATTCAATCAAATTAAGACCAACTTGAGGAAATGTTAGAGAATACCGAAAAGCCAATCAAAAGTTCGAAATTAATTTCGTAAACCACGAAATTTTGCTTAAAATAAAAAAACTGGATATATCCAAACAGATGAGGGTGGGGTCAACGAGCAATATAAAAGCATTAAAAACAAAAGATGGGAACTTATGCGGTTAATATTTATGGATGGCTAATTTGTAAGCATACTGTAAGCATATTGCAAAGTCTATATACAGGTAGGAAGATTTTGAAAGGGTAACCAAAGAATAATATATCGATTTTCTATATCTAACTGAATGCTGCAAGACGATGATTGTATCGTGGTACATTGTCGTGTGCGATTTGCTTCCTAATAGCGTTGATGCTGTATAATAGGACATATCATGTCAATGTTAAATATCATAAACCTCCAGTGTTCAATTGTCAGAGTGAGGATAAACACAGCATTAATATTGGTATACTGATTCCTTCTACCACTAAATACATAAATATGTGTTCAATTTTATTTATTGTTCCGTTTTATCTTATCATTTAATATTTCAGTATTTATCAATTGAGTTTGGTACATAAATATTGTAACTGTAAATGAAAGAAAATATGTAATGGTAGATTGCAGTTGTCAGGTTCTATTAATTATCCATTCTTGATAGCCACTTTCTCTAGCGTTTATAGAAACCTATTACATGATTAAGGATGTACATATATACGTCAATAATTTTTTTCTTTCAACACACATTTGATTGAAATCACCAGTTGTTGCAGTAATATAAGGGGGAAAGGTTAGCTTAACTTAGAGGCGGCTGTTAGCTACAAAGCTTATTTGTCCGAGTGGAGAAAATAAGACACAACATACTTATTTTTTACAAGAAAAGAAGATCATACATATGTAACAGGAGAAATATATCAAAGGGTAATTGCAATCGGTAAATCGAAGAAGGACAGATAATAAAATGGGCCGAAGAAGGACAGTAAAGGGACAAACAACGATCCTCAAGGATCTGTCAGGATAAATTTCCCCCTTCTCCATTGAAATTAGTAGTCAATGTGTTGAAATGAAAAAACATTAGGCTGGTATGTCAAACAACACTGGCAAGATTATTATGTTTGGCTGAAAACGTGGTGGTCCAAATACAATTTGAGAAAAAAGTCAGTCTTCTATAACTAAACGTTAGAAAATACCAAAGGGCAATCCAAAAATGACAATCTTTAGAAGCTGACAACTTAGGGTACACAAAACGAAATAAAACAGAGCAAAAACACTACACAACATATGTTGGACACCACTATGCACATACACACACACACACACAATTAGCGTAAATAAGACATGCGCCCTCCAACAAACAACTGGTAAAACAGGAACCAAACATAGTCTGTGTGAGATTGATGTAAACATTACAAATGGTGGGATTTTCTTTACACATCACGAACAATATTACATCGACATATATGTGCAAATCTAACCTTTGCAGTATTCATGGCTTACACAATATCAATGCATATTAATACAACATAAGCTTTGTGAATTTCCAATGTGTCTTTGTTTAAATTTCGTCCTTATTGATGACTATGCCTTTGTTTACCTGTTTTTAATCATCCAGAACGGTTATGCATATCGATTTTGTGATATATCAATTTGCCAGAAATATCATACGAAGAGGGCTTTGTAATATAACATTACATGCATAAATAGAATATAAAAGAAACAATGATTTATTTTATTCTCTAAATGTTTATAAAAAGCGTGTAATGTACCATTTTGCTTACACAATATTAATGCATATTACAACAACATAAGTTTTGTGAATTTCCAATGTGTCTTTGTTTAAATTTCGTCCTTATTGATGACTATGCCTTTGTTTACCTGTTTTTAATCATCCAGAACGGTTATGCATATCGATTTTGTGATATAACAATTTGCCAGAAATATCATACGAAGAGGGCTTTGTAATATAACATTACATGCAGAAATAGAATATAAAAGAAACAATGATTTATTTTATTCTCTAAATGTTTATTAAAAGCCTGTAATGTACCATTTTGTTAACATCATTAAGACATTAACATCAAGATCGGGATAAATTACATCAATATAACTATTGAATTGACCTCAATCCACAGTTGTGATTATAATGCAAACAAGATGACATTTACTTAACATTTAATGTGCTAATGTCAATAAACGCTAGAGAATACTGAAGTGGTAGCACAAAATGGACAATCCATAGAAACTGGCACGCAGGTCACACAAGACAAAGAATAAAAACCAAACAAAAACACAAAAAGCCCAACACAATGTGCGTTGGACACTACTTTCCGCAAACAAACACAGATAACGTTAATAAGACATGAGCCCTCTTACAAACAACTGGAGGTAAAGACGAACCAACCATCGTTTGTATGCGGAAATCACAACACGGAACCCAAAACGTCAAGACACATAATAGGAGAACACAAAGCACTACAAAGATGAGCAACACGGATCTTAATGACCGGTAAATCTTTCGTAAAAGCACTACACCTATGTGTTCAAAGCGTATTTATTAATATTGATAGGAATTTAACTGCTTTATTCAATCAAATTAAGACCAACTTGAAGAAATGTTAGAGAATACCGAAAAGCCAATCAAAAGTTCGAAATTAATTTCGTAAACCACGAAATTTTGTTTAAAATAAAAAAAACTGGATATATCCAAACAGATGAGGGTGGGGTCAACGAGCAATACAAAAGCAATAAAAAGAGAAGGTGGGAACTTATGCGGTTAATATTTATGGATGGCTAATTTGTAAGCATACTGTAAGCATATTGCAAAGTCTATATACAAGTAGGAAGATTTTGAAAGGGTAACCAAAGAATAATATATCGATTTTCTATTTCTAACTGAATGCTGCAAGACGATGATTGTATCGTGGTACATTGTCGTGTGCGATTTGCTTCCTAATAGCGTTGATGCTGTATAATAGGACATATCATGTCAATGTTAAATATCATAAACCTCCAGTGTTCAATTGTCAGAGTGAGGATAAACACAGCATTAATATTGGTATACTGATTCCTTCTACCACTAAATACATAAATATGTGTTCAATTTTATTTATTGTTCCGTTTTATCTTATCATTTAATATTTCAGTATTTATCAATTGAGTTTGGTACATAAATATTGTAACTGTAAATGAAAGAAAATATGTAATGGTAGTTTGCAGTTGTCAGGTTCTATTAATTGTCCATTCTTGATAGCCACTTTCTCTAGCGTTTATAGAAACCTATTACATGATTAAGGATGTACATATATACGTCAATAATTGTTTTCTTTCAACACACATTTTATTGAAATCACCAGTTGTTGCAGTAATATAAGGGGGAAAGGTTAGCTTAACTTAGAGTCGGCTGTTAGCTACAACGCTTATTTCTCCGAGTGGAGAAATTAAGACACAACATACTTATTTTTAACAAGAAAAGAAGATCATACATATGTAACAGGAGAAATATGTCATAGGGTAATTGCAATCCGTAAATCGAAGAAGGACAGATAATACAATGGGCCGAAGAAGGACAGTAAAGGGACAAACAACGATCCTCAAGGATCTGTCAGGATAAATTTCCCCCTTCTCCATTGAAATTAGTAGTCAATGTGTTGAAATGAAAAACATTAGGCTGGTATGTCAAACAACACTGGCAAGATTATTATGTTTGGCTGAAAACGTGGTGGTCCAAATACAATTTGAGAAAAAGGTCAGTCTTCTATAACTAAACGTTAAAGAATACCAAAGGGCAATCCAAAAATGACAATCTTTAGAAGCTGACAACAAGCTGACAACAAGACGAAATAAAACAGAGCAAAAACACAACACAACATATGTTGGACACCACTATGCACACACACACACACACAATTAACGTAAATAAGGCATGCGCCCTCCAACAAACAACTGGTAAAACAGGAACCAAAAATAGTCTCTGTGAGATTGATGTAAACATTACAAATGGTGGGATTTTCTTTACACATCACGAACAATATTACATCGACATACATGTGCAAATCTAACCTTTGCAGTATTCATGGCTTACACAATATCAATGCATATTATAACAACATAAGCTTTGTGAATTTCCGATGTGTCTTTGTTTAAATTTCGTCCTTATTGATGACTATTCCTTTGTTTACCTGTTTTTAATCATCCAGAACGGTTATGCATATCGAGTTTGTGATATATCAATTTGCCAGAAATATCATACGAAGAGGGCTTTGTAATATAACATTACATGCATAAATAGAATATAAAAGAAACAATGATTTATTTTATTCTCTAAATGTTTATAAAAAGCGTGTAATGTACCATTTTGCTTACACAATATTAATGCATATTACAACAACATAAGTTTTGTGAATTTCCAATGTGTCTTTGTTTAAATTTCGTCCTTATTGATGACTATGCCTTTGTTTACCTGTTTTTAATCATCCAGAACGGTTATGCATATCGATTTTGTGATATAACAATTTGCCAGAAATATCATACGAAGAGGGCTTTGTAATATAACATTACATGCAGAAATAGAATATAAAAGAAACAATGATGTATTTTATTCTCTAAATGTTTATTAAAAGCCTGTAATGTACCATTTTGTTAACCATCATTAAGACATTAACATCAAGATCGGGATAAATTACATCAATATAACTATTGAATTGACCTCAATCCACAGTTGTGATTATAGTACAAACAAGATGACATTTACTTAACATTTAATGTGCTAATGTCAATAAACGCTAGAGAATACTGAAGTGGTAGCACAAAATGGGCAATCCATAGAAACTGGCAACGCAGGTCACACAAGACAAAGAATAAAAACCAAACAAAAACACAAAAAGCCCAACACAATGTGCGTTGGACACTACTTTCCGCAAACAAACACAGATAACGTTAATAAGACATGAGCCCTCTTACAAACAACTGGAGGTAAAGACGAACCAACCATCGTTTGTATGCGGAAATCACAACACGGAACCCAAAACGTCAAGACACATAATAGGAGAACACAAAGCACTACAAAGATGAGCAACACGGATCTTAATGACCGGTAAATCTTTCGTAAAAGCACTACACCTATGTGTTCAAAGCGTATTTATTAATATTGATAGGAATTTAACTGCTTTATTCAATCAAATTAAGACCAACTTGAAGAAATGTTAGAGAATACCGAAAAGCCAATCAAAAGTTCGAAATTAATTTCGTAAACCACGAAATTTTGCTTAAAATAAAAAAAACTGGATATATCCAAACAGATGAGGGTGGGGTCAACGAGCAATACAAAAGCAATAAAAAGAGAAGGTGGGAACTTATGCGGTTAATATTTATGGATGGCTAATTTGTAAGCATACTGTAAGCATATTGCAAAGTCTATATACAGGTAGGAAGATTTTGAAAGGGTAACCAAAGAATAATATATCGATTTTCTATTTCTAACTGAATGCTGCAAGACGATGATTGTATCGTGGTACATTGTCGTGTGCGATTTGCTTCCTAATAGCGTTGATGCTGTATAATAGGACATATCATGTCAATGTTAAATATCATAAACCTCCAGTGTTCAATTGTCAGAGTGAGGATAAACACAGCATTAATATTGGTATACTGATTCCTTCTACCACTAAATACATAAATATGTGTTCAATTTTATTTATTGTTCCGTTTTATCTTATCATTTAATATTTCAGTATTTATCAATTGAGTTTGGTACATAAATATTGTAACTGTAAATGAAAGAAAATATGTAATGGTAGTTTGCAGTTGTCAGGTTCTATTAATTGTCCATTCTTGATAGCCACTTTCTCTAGCGTTTATAGAAACCTATTACATGATTAAGGATGTACATATATACGTCAATAATTGTTTTCTTTCAACACACATTTTATTGAAATCACCAGTTGTTGCAGTAATATAAGGGGGAAAGGTTAGCTTAACTTAGAGTCGGCTGTTAGCTACAACGCTTATTTCTCCGAGTGGAGAAATTAAGACACAACATACTTATTTTTAACAAGAAAAGAAGATCATACATATGTAACAGGAGAAATATGTCATAGGGTAATTGCAATCCGTAAATCGAAGAAGGACAGATAATACAATGGGCCGAAGAAGGACAGTAAAGGGACAAACAACGATCCTCAAGGATCTGTCAGGATAAATTTCCCCCTTCTCCATTGAAATTAGTAGTCAATGTGTTGAAATGAAAAACATTAGGCTGGTATGTCAAACAACACTGGCAAGATTATTATGTTTGGCTGAAAACGTGGTGGTCCAAATACAATTTGAGAAAAAGGTCAGTCTTCTATAACTAAACGTTAAAGAATACCAAAGGGCAATCCAAAAATGACAATCTTTAGAAGCTGACAACAAGCTGACAACAAGACGAAATAAAACAGAGCAAAAACACAACACAACATATGTTGGACACCACTATGCACACACACACACACACAATTAACGTAAATAAGGCATGCGCCCTCCAACAAACAACTGGTAAAACAGGAACCAAAAATAGTCTCTGTGAGATTGATGTAAACATTACAAATGGTGGGATTTTCTTTACACATCACGAACAATATTACATCGACATACATGTGCAAATCTAACCTTTGCAGTATTCATGGCTTACACAATATCAATGCATATTATAACAACATAAGCTTTGTGAATTTCCGATGTGTCTTTGTTTAAATTTCGTCCTTATTGATGACTATTCCTTTGTTTACCTGTTTTTAATCATCCAGAACGGTTATGCATATCGAGTTTGTGATATATCAATTTGCCAGAAATATCATACGAAGAGGGCTTTGTAATATAACATTACATGCATAAATAGAATATAAAAGAAACAATGATTTATTTTATTCTCTAAATGTTTATAAAAAGCGTGTAATGTACCATTTTGCTTACACAATATTAATGCATATTACAACAACATAAGTTTTGTGAATTTCCAATGTGTCTTTGTTTAAATTTCGTCCTTATTGATGACTATGCCTTTGTTTACCTGTTTTTAATCATCCAGAACGGTTATGCATATCGATTTTGTGATATAACAATTTGCCAGAAATATCATACGAAGAGGGCTTTGTAATATAACATTACATGCAGAAATAGAATATAAAAGAAACAATGATGTATTTTATTCTCTAAATGTTTATTAAAAGCCTGTAATGTACCATTTTGTTAACCATCATTAAGACATTAACATCAAGATCGGGATAAATTACATCAATATAACTATTGAATTGACCTCAATCCACAGTTGTGATTATAGTACAAACAAGATGACATTTACTTAACATTTAATGTGCTAATGTCAATAAACGCTAGAAAATACTGAAGTGGTAGCACAAAATGGGCAATCCATAGAAACTGGCAACGCAGGTCACACAAGACAAAGAATAAAAACCAAACAAAAACACAAAAAGCCCAACACAATGTGCGTTGGACACTACTTTCCGCAAACAAACACAGATAACGTTAATAAGACATGAGCCCTCTTACAAACAACTGGAGGTAAAGACGAACCAACCATCGTTTGTATGCGGAAATCACAACACGGAACCCAAAACGTCAAGACACATAATAGGAGAACACAAAGCACTACAAAGATGAGCAACACGGATCTTAATGACCGGTAAATCTTTCGTAAAAGCACTACACCTATGTGTTCAAAGCGTATTTATTAATATTGATAGGAATTTAACTGCTTTATTCAATCAAATTAAGACCAACTTGAAGAAATGTTAGAGAATACCGAAAAGCCAATCAAAAGTTCGAAATTAATTTCGTAAACCACGAAATTTTGCTTAAAATAAAAAAAACTGGATATATCCAAACAGATGAGGGTGGGGTCAACGAGCAATACAAAAGCAATAAAAAGAGAAGGTGGGAACTTATGCGGTTAATATTTATGGATGGCTAATTTGTAAGCATACTGTAAGCATATTGCAAAGTCTATATACAGGTAGGAAGATTTTGAAAGGGTAACCAAAGAATAATATATCGATTTTCTATTTCTAACTGAATGCTGCAAGACGATGATTGTATCGTGGTACATTGTCGTGTGCGATTTGCTTCCTAATAGCGTTGATGCTGTATAATAGGACATATCATGTCAATGTTAAATATCATAAACCTCCAGTGTTCAATTGTCAGAGTGAGGATAAACACAGCATTAATATTGGTATACTGATTCCTTCTACCACTAAATACATAAATATGTGTTCAATTTTATTTATTGTTCCGTTTTATCTTATCATTTAATATTTCAGTATTTATCAATTGAGTTTGGTACATAAATATTGTAACTGTAAATGAAAGAAAATATGTAATGGTAGTTTGCAGTTGTCAGGTTCTATTAATTGTCCATTCTTGATAGCCACTTTCTCTAGCGTTTATAGAAACCTATTACATGATTAAGGATGTACATATATACGTCAATAATTGTTTTCTTTCAACACACATTTTATTGAAATCACCAGTTGTTGCAGTAATATAAGGGGGAAAGGTTAGCTTAACTTAGAGTCGGCTGTTAGCTACAACGCTTATTTCTCCGAGTGGAGAAATTAAGACACAACATACTTATTTTTAACAAGAAAAGAAGATCATACATATGTAACAGGAGAAATATGTCATAGGGTAATTGCAATCCGTAAATCGAAGAAGGACAGATAATACAATGGGCCGAAGAAGGACAGTAAAGGGACAAACAACGATCCTCAAGGATCTGTCAGGATAAATTTCCCCCTTCTCCATTGAAATTAGTAGTCAATGTGTTGAAATGAAAAACATTAGGCTGGTATGTCAAACAACACTGGCAAGATTATTATGTTTGGCTGAAAACGTGGTGGTCCAAATACAATTTGAGAAAAAGGTCAGTCTTCTATAACTAAACGTTAAAGAATACCAAAGGGCAATCCAAAAATGACAATCTTTAGAAGCTGACAACAAGCTGACAACAAGACGAAATAAAACAGAGCAAAAACACAACACAACATATGTTGGACACCACTATGCACACACACACACACACAATTAACGTAAATAAGGCATGCGCCCTCCAACAAACAACTGGTAAAACAGGAACCAAAAATAGTCTCTGTGAGATTGATGTAAACATTACAAATGGTGGGATTTTCTTTACACATCACGAACAATATTACATCGACATACATGTGCAAATCTAACCTTTGCAGTATTCATGGCTTACACAATATCAATGCATATTATAACAACATAAGCTTTGTGAATTTCCGATGTGTCTTTGTTTAAATTTCGTCCTTATTGATGACTATTCCTTTGTTTACCTGTTTTTAATCATCCAGAACGGTTATGCATATCGAGTTTGTGATATATCAATTTGCCAGAAATATCATACGAAGAGGGCTTTGTAATATAACATTACATGCATAAATAGAATATAAAAGAAACAATGATTTATTTTATTCTCTAAATGTTTATAAAAAGCGTGTAATGTACCATTTTGCTTACACAATATTAATGCATATTACAACAACATAAGTTTTGTGAATTTCCAATGTGTCTTTGTTTAAATTTCGTCCTTATTGATGACTATGCCTTTGTTTACCTGTTTTTAATCATCCAGAACGGTTATGCATATCGATTTTGTGATATAACAATTTGCCAGAAATATCATACGAAGAGGGCTTTGTAATATAACATTACATGCAGAAATAGAATATAAAAGAAACAATGATGTATTTTATTCTCTAAATGTTTATTAAAAGCCTGTAATGTACCATTTTGTTAACCATCATTAAGACATTAACATCAAGATCGGGATAAATTACATCAATATAACTATTGAATTGACCTCAATCCACAGTTGTGATTATAGTACAAACAAGATGACATTTACTTAACATTTAATGTGCTAATGTCAATAAACGCTAGAGAATACTGAAGTGGTAGCACAAAATGGGCAATCCATAGAAACTGGCAACGCAGGTCACACAAGACAAAGAATAAAAACCAAACAAAAACACAAAAAGCCCAACACAATGTGCGTTGGACACTACTTTCCGCAAACAAACACAGATAACGTTAATAAGACATGAGCCCTCTTACAAACAACTGGAGGTAAAGACGAACCAACCATCGTTTGTATGCGGAAATCACAACACGGAACCCAAAACGTCAAGACACATAATAGGAGAACACAAAGCACTACAAAGATGAGCAACACGGATCTTAATGACCGGTAAATCTTTCGTAAAAGCACTACACCTATGTGTTCAAAGCGTATTTATTAATATTGATAGGAATTTAACTGCTTTATTCAATCAAATTAAGACCAACTTGAAGAAATGTTAGAGAATACCGAAAAGCCAATCAAAAGTTCGAAATTAATTTCGTAAACCACGAAATTTTGCTTAAAATAAAAAAAACTGGATATATCCAAACAGATGAGGGTGGGGTCAACGAGCAATACAAAAGCAATAAAAAGAGAAGGTGGGAACTTATGCGGTTAATATTTATGGATGGCTAATTTGTAAGCATACTGTAAGCATATTGCAAAGTCTATATACAGGTAGGAAGATTTTGAAAGGGTAACCAAAGAATAATATATCGATTTTCTATTTCTAACTGAATGCTGCAAGACGATGATTGTATCGTGGTACATTGTCGTGTGCGATTTGCTTCCTAATAGCGTTGATGCTGTATAATAGGACATATCATGTCAATGTTAAATATCATAAACCTCCAGTGTTCAATTGTCAGAGTGAGGATAAACACAGCATTAATATTGGTATACTGATTCCTTCTACCACTAAATACATAAATATGTGTTCAATTTTATTTATTGTTCCGTTTTATCTTATCATTTAATATTTCAGTATTTATCAATTGAGTTTGGTACATAAATATTGTAACTGTAAATGAAAGAAAATATGTAATGGTAGTTTGCAGTTGTCAGGTTCTATTAATTGTCCATTCTTGATAGCCACTTTCTCTAGCGTTTATAGAAACCTATTACATGATTAAGGATGTACATATATACGTCAATAATTGTTTTCTTTCAACACACATTTTATTGAAATCACCAGTTGTTGCAGTAATATAAGGGGGAAAGGTTAGCTTAACTTAGAGTCGGCTGTTAGCTACAACGCTTATTTCTCCGAGTGGAGAAATTAAGACACAACATACTTATTTTTAACAAGAAAAGAAGATCATACATATGTAACAGGAGAAATATGTCATAGGGTAATTGCAATCCGTAAATCGAAGAAGGACAGATAATACAATGGGCCGAAGAAGGACAGTAAAGGGACAAACAACGATCCTCAAGGATCTGTCAGGATAAATTTCCCCCTTCTCCATTGAAATTAGTAGTCAATGTGTTGAAATGAAAAACATTAGGCTGGTATGTCAAACAACACTGGCAAGATTATTATGTTTGGCTGAAAACGTGGTGGTCCAAATACAATTTGAGAAAAAGGTCAGTCTTCTATAACTAAACGTTAAAGAATACCAAAGGGCAATCCAAAAATGACAATCTTTAGAAGCTGACAACAAGCTGACAACAAGACGAAATAAAACAGAGCAAAAACACAACACAACATATGTTGGACACCACTATGCACACACACACACACACAATTAACGTAAATAAGGCATGCGCCCTCCAACAAACAACTGGTAAAACAGGAACCAAAAATAGTCTCTGTGAGATTGATGTAAACATTACAAATGGTGGGATTTTCTTTACACATCACGAACAATATTACATCGACATACATGTGCAAATCTAACCTTTGCAGTATTCATGGCTTACACAATATCAATGCATATTATAACAACATAAGCTTTGTGAATTTCCGATGTGTCTTTGTTTAAATTTCGTCCTTATTGATGACTATTCCTTTGTTTACCTGTTTTTAATCATCCAGAACGGTTATGCATATCGAGTTTGTGATATATCAATTTGCCAGAAATATCATACGAAGAGGGCTTTGTAATATAACATTACATGCATCAATAGAATATAAAAGAAACAATGATTTATTTTATTCTCTAAATGTTAATAAAAAGCGTGTAATGTACCATTTTGCTTACACAATATTAATGCATATTACAACAACATAAGTTTTGTGAATTTGCATGGTGTCTTTGTTTAAATTTCGTCCTTATTGATGACTATGCCTTTGTTTACCTGTTTTTAATCATCCAGAACGTTATGCATATCGATTTTGTGATATATCAATTTGCCAGAAATAGCATACGAAGAGGGTTTTGTAATATAACATTACATGCAGAAATAGAATATTAAAGAAACAATGATTTACTTTATTCTCTAAATGTTTATTAAAAGCCTGTAATGTACCATTTTGTTAACATCATTAAGACATTAACATCAAGATCGGGATAAATTACATTAATATAACTATTGAATTGACCTCAATCCACAGTTGTGATTATAATGCAAACAAGATGACATTTACTTAACATTTAATGTGCTAATGTCAATAAACGCTAGAGAATACTGAAGTGGTAGCAAAAAATGGACAATCCATAGAAACTGACAACGCAGGTCACACAAGACAAAGAATAAAAACCAAACAAAAACACAAAAAAACCAACACAATGTGCGTTGGACACTACTATCCGCAAACAAACACAGATAACGTTAATAAGACATGAGCCCTCTTACAAACAACTGGAGGTAAAGACGAACCAACCATTGTTTGTATGCGGAAATCACAACACGGAACCCAAAACGTCAAGACACATAATAGGAGAACACAAAGCACTACAAAGATGAGCAACACGGATCTTAATGACCGGTAAATCTTTCGTAAAAACACTACACCTATGAGTTCAAAGCGTATTTATTAATATTGATAGGAATTTAACTGCTTTATTCAATCAAATTAAGACCAACTTGAGGAAATGTTAGAGAATACCGAAAAGCCAATCAAAAGTTCGAAATTAATTTCGTAAACCACGAAATTTTGCTAAAAATAAAATAACTGGATATATCCAAACAGATGAGGGTGGGGTCAACGAGCAATATAAAAGCAATAAAAACAAAAGATGGGAACTTATGCGGTTAATATTTATGGATGGCTAATTTGTAAGCATACTGTAAGCATATTGCAAAGTCTATATACAGGTAGGAAGATTTTGAAAGGGTAACCAAAGAATAATATATCGATTTTCTATATCTAACTGAATGCTGCAAGACGATGATTGTATCGTGGTACATTGTCGTGTGCGATTTGCTTCCTAATAGCGTTGATGCTGTATAATAGGACATATCATGTCAATGTTAAATATCATAAACCTCCAGTGTGCAATTGTCAGAGTGAGGATAAACACAGCATTAATATTGGTATACTGATTCCTTCTACCACTAAATACATAAATATGTGTTCAATTTTATTTATTGTTGCGTTTTATCTTATCATTTAATATTTCAGTATTTATCAATTGAGTTTGGTACATAAATATTGTAACTGTGAATGAAAGAAAATATGTAATGGTAGTTTGCAGTTGTCAGGTTCTATTAATTGTCTATTCTTGATAGCCACTTTCTCTAGCGTTTATAGAAACCTATTACATGATTAAGGATGTACATATATACGTCAATAATTGTTTTCTTTCAACACACATTTTATTGAAATCACCAGTTGTTGCAGTAATATAAGGGGGAAAGGTTAGCTTAACTTAGAGGCGGCTGTTAGCTACAAAGCTTATTTGTCCGAGTGGAGAAAATAAGACACAACATACTTATTTTTTACAAAAAAAGAAGATCATACATATGTAACAGGAGAAATATGTCATAGGGTAATTGCATTCGGTAAATCGAAGAAGGACAGATAATACAATGGGCCGAAGAAGGACAGTAAAGGGACAAACAACGATCCTCAAGAATCTGTCAGGATAAATTTCCCCCTTCTCCATTGAAATTAGTAGTCAATGTGTTGAAATGAAAAACATTAGGCTGGTATGTCAAACAACACTGGCAAGATTATTATGTTTGGCTGAAAACGTGGTGGTCCAAATACAATTTGAGAAAAAAGTCAGTCTTCTATAACTAAACGTTAGAAAATACCAAAGGGCAATCAAAAAATGACAATCTTTAGAAGCTGACAACAAGCTGACAACAAGACGAAATAAAACAGAGCAAAAACACAACACAACATATGTTGGACACCATTATGCACACACACACACACACAATTAACGTAAATAAGGCATGCGCCCTCCAACAAACAACTGGTAAAACAGGAACCAAAAATAGTCTGTGTGAGATTGATGTAAACATTACAAATGGTGGGATTTTCTTTACACATTACGAACAATATTACATCGACATACATGTGCAAATCTAACCTTTGCAGTATTCATGGCTTACACAATATCAATGCATATTATAACAACATAAGCTTTTTGAATTTCCATTGTGTCTTTGTTTAAATTTCGTCCTTATTGATGACTATTCCTTTGTTTACCTGTTTTTAATCATCCAGAACGGTTATGCATATCGAGTTTGTGATATATCAGTTTGCCAGAAATATCATACGAAGAGGGTTTTGTAATATAACATTACATGCATCAATAGAATATAAAAGAAACAATGATTTATTTTATTCTCTAAATGTTTATTAAAAGCCTGTAATGTACCATTTTGTTAACATCATTAAGACATTAACATCACGATCGGGTTAGATTACATCAATATAACTATTGAATTGACCTCAATCCACAGTTGTGATTATAATGCAAACAAAATGACATTTACTTAATATTTAATGTGCTAATGTCAATAAACGCTAGAGAATACTGAAGTGGTAGCACAAAATGGACAATCCATAGAAACTGGCAACGCAGGTCACACAAGACAAAGAATAAAAACCAAACAAAAACACAAAAAACCCAACACAATGTGCGTTGGACACTACTATCCGCAAACAAACACAGATAACGTTAATAAGACATGAGCCCTCTTACAAACAACTGGAGGTAAAGACGAACCAACCATCGTTTGTATGCGGAAATCACAACACGGAACCCAAAACGTCAAGACACATAATAGGAGAACACAAAGCACTACAAAGATGAGCAACACGGATCTTAATGACCGGTAAATCTTTCGTAAAAGCACTGCACCTATGGGTTCAAAGCGTATTTATTAATATTGATAGGAACTTAACTGCTTTATTCAATCAAATTAAGACCAACTTGAAGAAATATTAGAGAATACCGAAAAGCCAATCAAAAGTTCGAAATCAATTTCGTAAACCACGAAATTTTGTTTAAAATAAAAAAAACTGGATATATCCAAACAGATGAGGGTGGGGTCAACGAGCAATACAAAAGCAATAAAAACAAAAGATGGGAACTTATGCGGTTAATATTTATGGATGGCTAATTTGTAAGCATACTGTAAGCATATTGCAAAGTCTATATACAGGTAGGAAGATCTTAAAGGGGTAACCAAAGAATAATATATCGATTTTCTATATCTAACTGAATGCTGCAAGACGATGATTGTATCGTGGTACATTGTCGTGTGCGATTTGCTTCCTGATAGCGTTGGTGCTGTATAATAGGACATATCATGGCAATGTTAAATATCATAAACCTCCAGTGTGCAATTGTCAGAGTGAGGATAAACACAGCATTAATATTGGTATACTGATTCCTTCTACCACTAAATACATAAATATGTGTTCAATTTTATTTTTTGTGACGTTTTATCTTATCATTTAATATTTCAGTATTTATCAATTGAGTTTGGTACATAAATATTGTAACTGTAAATGAAAGAAAATATGTAATGGTAGTTTGCAGTTGTCAGGTTCTATTAATTGTCCATTCTTGATAGCCACTTTCTCTAGCGTTTATATAAACCTATTACATGATTAAGGATGTACATATATACGTCAATAATTTTTTTCTTTCAACACACATTTTATTGAAATCACCAGTTGTTGTAGTAATATAAGGGGGAAAGGGTAGCTTAACTTAGAGGCGGCTGTTAGCTACAAAGCTTATTTGACCGAGTGGAGAAAATAAGACACAACATACTTATTTTTTACAAAAAAAGATCATACATATGTAACAGGAGAAATATATCAAAGGGTAATTGCAATCCGTTAATCGAAGAAGGACAGATAATACAATGGGCCGAAGAAGGACAGTAAAGGGACAAACAACGATCCTCAAGGATCTGTCAGGATAAATTTTCTCCTTCTCCATTGAAATTAGTAGTCAATGTGTTGAAATGAAAAAACATTAGGCTGGTATGTCAAACAACACTGGCAAGATTATTATGTTTGGCTGAAAACGTGGTGGTCCAAATACAATTTGAGAAAAAAGTCAGTCTTCTATAACTAAACGTTAGAAAATACCAAAGGGCAATCAAAAAATGACAATCTTTAGAAGCTGACAACAAGCTGACAACAAGACGAAATAAAACAGAGCAAAAACACAACACAACATATGTTGGACACCACTATGCACACACACACACACACACAATTAACGTAAATAAGGCATGCGCCCTCCAACAAACAACTGGTAAAACAGGAACCAAAAATAGTCTGTGTGAGATTGATGTAAACATTACAAATGGTGGGATTTTCTTTACACATCACGAACAATATTACATCGACATACATGTGCAAATCTAACCTTTGCAGTATTCATGGCTTACACAATATCAATGCATATTATAACAACATAAGCTTTGTGAATTTCCATTGTGTCTTTGTTTAAATTTCGTCCTTATTGATGACTATTCCTTTGTTTACCTGTTTTTAATCATCCAGAACGGTTATGCATATCGAGTTTGTGATATATCAATTTGCCAGAAATATCATACGAAGAGGGTTTTGTAATATAACATTACATGCATCAATAGAATATAAAAGAAACAATGATTTATTTTATTCTCTAAATGTTTATAAAAAGCGTGTAATGTACCATTTTGCTTACACAATATTAATGCATATTACAACAACATAAGTTTCGTGAATTTGCAATGTGTCTTTGTTTAAATTTCGTCCTTATTGATGACTATTCCTTTGTTTACCTGTTTTTAATCATCCAGAACGGTTATGCATATCGATTTTGTGATATATCAATTTGCCAGAAATAGCATACGAAGAGGGCTTTGTAATATAACATTACATGCATCAATAGAATATAAAAGAAACAATGATTTATTTTATTCTCTAAATGTTTATTAAAAGCCTGTAATGTACCATTTTGTTAACATCATTAAGACATTAACATCAAGATCGGGTTAGATTACATCAATATAACTATTGAATTGACCTCAATCCACAGTTGTGATTATAATGCAAACAAAATGACATTTACTTAACATTTAATGTGCTAATGTCAATAAACGCTAGAGAATACTGAAGTGGTAGCACAAAATGGACAATCCATAGAAACTGGCAACGCAGGTCACACAAGACAAAGAATAAAAACCAAACAAAAACACAAAAAACCCAACACAATGTGCGTTGGACACTACTATCCGCAAACAAACACAGATAACGTTAATAAGACATGAGCCCTCTTACAAACAACTGGAGGTAATGACGAACCAACCATCGTTTGTATGCGGAAATCACAACACGGAACCCAAAACGTCAAGACACATAATAGGAGAACACAAAGCACTACAAAGATGAGCAACACGGATCTTAATGACCGGTAAATCTTTCGTAAAAGCACTACACCTATGAGTTCAAAGCGTATTTATTAATATTGATAGGAATTTAACTGCTTTATTCAATCAAATTAAGACCAACTTGAAGAAATGTTAGAGAATACCGAAAAGCCAATCAAAAGTTCGAAATCAATTTCGTAAACCACGAAATTTTGTTTAAAATAAAAAAAACTGGATATATCCAAACAGATGAGGGTGGGGTCAACGAGCAATACAAAAGCAATAAAAACAAAAGATGGGAACTTATGCGGTTAATATTTATGGATGGCTAATTTGTTAGCATACTGTAAGCATATTGCAAAGTCTATATACAGGTAGGAAGATCTTAAAGGGGTAACCAAAGAATAATATATCGATTTTCTATATCTAACTGAATGCTGCAAGACGATGATTGTATCGTGGTACATTGTCGTGTGCGATTTGCTTCCTGATAGCGTTGGTGCTGTATAATAGGACATATCATGGCAATGTTAAATATCATAAACCTCCAGTGTGCAATTGTCAGAGTGAGGATAAACACAGCATTAATATTGGTATACTGATTCCTTCAACCACTAAATACATAAATATGTGTTCAATTTTATTTTTTGTTCCGTTTTATCTTATCATTTAATATTTCAGTATTTATCAATTGAGTTTGGTACATAAATATTGTAACTGTAAATGAAAGAAAATATGTAATGGTAGTTTGCAGTTGTCAGGTTCTATTAATTGTCCATTCTTGATAGCCACTTTCTCTAGCGTTTATATAAACCTATTACATGATTAAGGATGTACATATATACGTCAATAATTTTTTTCTTTCAACACACATTTTATTGAAATCACCAGTTGTTGTAGTAATATAAGGGGGAAAGGGTAGCTTAACTTAGAGGCGGCTGTTAGCTACAAAGCTTATTTGACCGAGTGGAGAAAATAAGACACAACATACTTATTTTTTACAAAAAAAGAAGATCATACATATGTAACAGGAGAAATATATCAAAGGGTAATTGCAATCCGTTAATCGAAGAAGGACAGATAATACAATGGGCCGAAGAAGGACAGTAAAGGGACAAACAACGATCCTCAAGGATCTGTCAGGATAAATTTTCCCCTTCTCCATTGAAATTAGTAGTCAATGTGTTGAAATGAAAAAACATTAGGCTGGTATGTCAAACAACACTGGCCAGATTATTACGTTTGGCTGAAAACGTGGGGGTCCAAATACAATTTGAGAAAAAAGTCAGTATTATATAACTAAACGTTAGAGAATACCAAAGGGCAATCCAAAAATGACAATCTTTAGAAGCTGACAACTTAGGGTACACAAGACGAAATAAAACAGTGCAAAAACACAACACAACGTATGTTGGACACCACTATGCACACACACACACACAATTAACGTAAATAAGACATGCGCCCTCCAACAAACAACTGGTAAAACAGGAACCAAACATAGTCTGTGTGAGATTGATGTAAACATTACAAATGGTGGGATTTTCTTTACACATCACGAACAATATTACATCGACATACATGTGCAAATCTAACCTTTGCAGTATTCATGGCTTACACAATATCAATGCATATTATAACAACATAAGCTTTGTGAATTTCCATTGTGTCTTTGTTTAAATTTCGTCCTTATTGATGACTATTCCTTTGTTTACCTGTTTTTAATCATCCAGAACGGTTATGCATATCGAGTTTGTGATATATCAATTTGCCAGAAATATCATACGAAGAGGGTTTTGTAATATAACATTACATGCATCAATAGAATATAAAAGAAACAATGATTTATTTTATTCTCTAAATGTTTATAAAAAGCGTGTAATGTACCATTTTGCTTACACAATATTAATGCATATTACAACAACATAAGTTTTGTGAATTTGCAATGTGTCTTTGTTTAAATTTCGTCCTTATTGATGACTATTCCTTTGTTTACCTGTTTTTAATCATCCAGAACGGTTATGCATATCGATTTTGTGATATATCAATTTGCCAGAAATAGCATACGAAGAGGGCTTTGTAATATAACATTACATGCATCAATAGATTATAAAAGAAACAATGATTTATTTTATTCTCTAAATGTTTATTAAAAGCCTGTAATGTACCATTTTGTTAACATCATTAAGACATTAACATCAAGATCGGGATAAATTACATTAATATAACTATTGAATTGACCTCAATCCACAGTTGTGATTATAATGCAAACAAGATGACATTTACTTAACATTTAATGTGCTAATGTCAATAAACGCTAGAGAATACTGAAGTGGTAGCACAATATGGACAATCCATAGAAACTGGCAACGCAGGTCACACAAGACAAAGAATAAAACCCAAACAAAAACACAAAAAACCCAACACAATGTGCGTTGGACACTACTATCCGCAAACAAACACAGATAACGTTAATAAGACATGAGCCCTCTTACAAACAACTGGAGGTAAAGACGAACCAACCATCGTTTGTATGCGGAAATCACAACACGGAACCCAAAACGTCAAGACACATAATAGGAGAACACAAAGCACTACAAAGATGAGCAACACGGATCTTAATGACCGGTAAATCTTTCGTAAAAGCACTACACCTATGAGTTCAAAGCGTATTTATTAATATTGATAGGAATTTAACTGCTTTATTCAATCAAATTAAGACCAACTTGAAGAAATGTTAGAGAATACCGAAAAGCCAATCAAAAGTTCGAAATCAATTTCGTAAACCACGAAATTTTGTTTAAAATAAAAAAAACTGGATATATCCAAACAGATGAGGGTGGGGTCAACGAGCAATACAAAAGCAATAAAAACAAAAGATGGGAACTTATGCGGTTAATATTTATGGATGGCTAATTTGTAAGCATACTGTAAGCATATTGCAAAGTCTATATACAGGTAGGAAGATCTTAAAGGGGTAACCAAAGAATAATATATCGATTTTCTATATCTAACTGAATGCTGCAAGACGATGATTGTATCGTGGTACATTGTCGTGTGCGATTTGCTTCCTGATAGCGTTGGTGCTGTATAATAGGACATATCATGGCAATGTTAAATATCATAAACCTCCAGTGTGCAATTGTCAGAGTGAGGATAAACACAGCATTAATATTGGTATACTGATTCCTTCAACCACTAAATACATAAATATGTGTTCAATTTTATTTATTGTTCCGTTTTATCTTATCATTTAATATTTCAGTATTTATCAATTGAGTTTGGTACATAAATATTGTAACTGTAAATGAAAGAAAATATGTAATGGTAGTTTGCAGTTGTCAGGTTCTATTAATTGTCCATTCTTGATAGCCACTTTCTCTAGCGTTTATATAAACCTATTACATGATTAAGGATGTACATATATACGTCAATAATTTTTTTCTTTCAACACACATTTTATTGAAATCACCAGTTGTTGTAGTAATATAAGGGGGAAAGGGTAGCTTAACTTAGAGGCGGCTGTTAGCTACAAAGCTTATTTGACCGAGTGGAGAAAATAAGACACAACATACTTATTTTTTACAAAAAAAGAAGATCATACATATGTAACAGGAGAAATATATCAAAGGGTAATTGCAATCCGTTAATCGAAGAAGGACAGATAATACAATGGGCCGAAGAAGGACAGTAAAGGGACAAACAACGATCCTCAAGGATCTGTCAGGATAAATTTTCCCCTTCTCCATTGAAATTAGTAGTCAATGTGTTGAAATGAAAAAACATTAGGCTGGTATGTCAAACAACACTGGCCAGATTATTACGTTTGGCTGAAAACGTGGGGGTCCAAATACAATTTGAGAAAAAAGTCAGTATTATATAACTAAACGTTAGAGAATACCAAAGGGCAATCCAAAAATGACAATCTTTAGAAGCTGACAACTTAGGGTACACAAGACGAAATAAAACAGTGCAAAAACACAACACAGCGTATGTTGGACACCACTATGCACACACACACACACAATTAACGTAAATAAGACATGCGCCCTCCAACAAACAACTGGTAAAACAGGAACCAAACATAGTCTGTGTGAGATTGATGTAAACATTACAAATGGTGGGATTTTCTTTACACATCACGAACAATATTACATCGACATACATGTGCAAATCTAACCTTTGCAGTATTCATGGCTTACACAATATCAATGCATATTATAACAACATAAGCTTTGTGAATTTCCATTGTGTCTTTGTTTAAATTTCGTCCTTATTGATGACTATTCCTTTGTTTACCTGTTTTTAATCATCCAGAACGGTTATGCATATCGAGTTTGTGATATATCAATTTGCCAGAAATATCATACGAAGAGGGTTTTGTAATATAACATTACATGCATCAATAGAATATAAAAGAAACAATGATTTATTTTATTCTCTAAATGTTAATAAAAAGCGTGTAATGTACCATTTTGCTTACACAATATTAATGCATATTACAACAACATAAGTTTCGTGAATTTGCAATGTGTCTTTGTTTAAATTTCGTCCTTATTGATGACTATTCCTTTGTTTACCTGTTTTTAATCATCCAGAACGGTTATGCATATCGATTTTGTGATATATCAATTTGCCAGAAATAGCATACGAAGAGGGCTTTGTAATATAACATTACATGCATCAATAGAATATAAAAGAAACAATGATTTATTTTATTCTCTAAATGTTTATTAAAAGCCTGTAATGTACCATTTTGTTAACATCATTAAGACATTAACATCAAGATCGGGATAAATTACATTAATATAACTATTGAATTGACCTCAATCCACAGTTGTGATAATAATGCAAACAAGATGACATTTACTTAACATTTAATGTGCTAATGTCAATAAACGCTAGAGAATACTGAAGTGGTAGCACAATATGGACAATCCATAGAAACTGGCAACGCAGGTCACACAAGACAAAGAATAAAACCCAAACAAAAACACAAAAAACCCAACACAATGTGCGTTGGACACTACTATCCGCAAACAAACACAGATAACGTTAATAAGACATGAGCCCTCTTACAAACAACTGGAGGTAAAGACGAACCAACCATCGTTTGTATGCGGAAATCACAACACGGAACCCAAAACGTCAAGACACATAATAGGAGAACACAAAGCACTACAAAGATGAGCAACACGGATCTTAATGACCGGTAAATCTTTCGTAAAAGCACTACACCTATGGGTTCAAAGCGTATGTATTAATAATGATAGGAACTTAACTGCTTTATTCAATCAAATTAAGACCAACTTGAAGAAATGTTAGAGAATACCGAAAAGCCAATCAAAAGTTCGAAATTAATTTCGTAAACCACGAAATTTTGTTTAAAATAAAAAATAACTGGATATATCCAAACAGATGAGGGTGGGGTCAACGAGCAATATAAAAGCAATAAAAACAAAAGATGGGAACTTATGCGGTTAATATTTATGGATGGCTAATTTGTAAGCATACTGTAAGCATATTGCAAAGTCTATATACAGGTAGGAAGATTTTGAAAGGGTAACCAAAGAATAATATATCGATTTTCTATATCTAACTGAATGCTGCAAGACGATGATTGTATCGTGGTACATTGTCGTGTGCGATTTGCTTCCTAATAGCGTTGATGCTGTATAATAGGACATATCATGTCAATGTTAAATATCATAAACCTCCAGTGTTCAATTGTCAGAGTGAGGATAAACACAGCATTAATATTGGTATACTGATTCCTTCTACCACTAAATACATAAATATGTGTTCAATTTTATTTATTGTTCCGTTTTATCTTATCATTTAATATTTCAGTATTTATCAATTGAGTTTGGTACATAAATATTGTAACTGTAAATGAAAGAAAATATGTAATGGTAGTTTGCAGTTGTCAGGTTCTATTAATTGTCCATTCTTGATAGCCACTTTCTCTAGCGTTTATAGAAACCTATTACATGATAAAGGATGTACATATATACGTAATAATTTTTTTCTTTCAACACACATTTTATTGAAATCACCAGTTGTTGCAGTAATATAAGGGGGAAAGGTTAGCTTAACTTAGAGGCGGCTGTTAGCTACAACGCTTATTTGTCCGAGTGGAGAAAATAAGACACAACATACTTATTTTTTACAAGAAAAGAAGATCATACATATGTAACAGGAGAAATATATCAAAGGGTAATTGCAATCCGTAAATCGAAGAAGGACAGATAATACAATGGGCCGAAGAAGGACAGTAAAGGGACAAACAACGATCCTCAAGAATCTGTCAGGATAAATTTCCCCCTTCTCCATTGAAATTAGTAGTCAATGTGTTAAAATGAAAAACATTAGGCTGGTATGTCAAACAACACTGGCAAGATTATTATGTTTGGCTGAAAACGTGGTGGTCCAAATACAATTTGAGAAAAAAGTCAGTTTTCTATAACTAAACATTAGAGAATACCAAAGGGCAATCCAAAAATGACAATCTTTAGAAGCTGACAACTTAGGGTACACAAGACGAAATAAAACAGAGCAAAAACACAACACAACATATGTTGGACACCACTATGCACACACACACACACACAATTAACGTAAATAAGGCATGCGCCCTCCAACAAACAACTGGTAAAACAGGAACCAAACATAGTCTGTGTGAGATTGATGTAAACATTACAAATGGTGGGATTTTCTTTACACATCACGAACAATATTACATCGACATACATGTGCAAATCTAACCTTTGCAGTATTCATGGCTTACACAATATCAATGCATATTATAACAACATAAGCTTTGTGAATTTCCATTGTGTCTTTGTTTAAATTTCGTCCTTATTGATGACTATGCCTTTGTTTACCTGTTTTTAATCATCCAGAACGGTTATGCATATCGATTTTGTGATATATCAATTTGCCAGAAATATCATACGAAGAGGGCTTTGTAATATAACATCACATGCATAAATAGAATATAAAAGAAAAAATGATTTATTTTATTCTCTAAATGTTTATAAAAGGCGTGTAATGTACCATTTTGCTTACACAATATTAATGCATATTACAACAACATAAGTTTTGTGAATTTGCAATGTGTCTTTGTTTAAATTTCGTCCTTATTGATGACTATGCCTTTGTTTACCTGTTTTTAATCATCCAGAACGGTTATGCATATCGATTTTGTGATATATCAATTTGCCAGAAATAGCATACGAAGAGGGCTTTGTAATATAACATTACATGCATCAATAGAATATAAAAGAAACAATGATTTATTTTATTCTCTAAATGTTTATTAAAAGCCTGTAATGTACCATTTTGTTAACATCATTAAGACATTAACATCAAGATCGGGTTTGATTACATCAATATAACTATTGAATTGACCTCAATCCACAGTTGTGATTATAATGCAAACAAAATGACATTTACTTAACATTTAATGTGCTAATGTCAATAAACGCTAGAGAATACTGAAGTGGTAGCACAAAATGGACAATCCATAGAAACTGGCAACGCAGGTCACACAAGACAAAGAATAAAAACCAAACAAAAACACAAAAAACCCAACACAATGTGCGTTGGACACTACTATCCGCAAACAAACACAGATAACGTTAATAAGACATGAGCCCTCTTACAAACAACTGGAGGTAATGACGAACCAACCATCGTTTGTATGCGGAAATCACAACACGGAACCCAAAACGTCAAGACACATAATAGGAGAACACAAAGCACTACAAAGATGAGCAACACGGATCTTAATGACCGGTAAATCTTTCGTAAAAGCACTACACCTATGAGTTCAAAGCGTATTTATTAATATTGATAGGAATTTAACTGCTTTATTCAATCAAATTAAGACCAACTTGAAGAAATGTTAGAGAATACCGAAAAGCCAATCAAAAGTTCGAAATCAATTTCGTAAACCACGAAATTTTGTTTAAAATAAAAAAAACTGGATATATCCAAACAGATGAGGGTGGGGTCAACGAGCAATACAAAAGCAATAAAAACAAAAGATGGGAACTTATGCGGTAAATATTTATGGATGGCTAATTTGTAAGCATACTGTAAGCATATTGCAAAGTCTATATACAGGTAGGAAGATCTTAAAGGGGTAACCAAAGAATAATATATCGATTTTCTATATCTAACTGAATGCTGCAAGACGATGATTGTATCGTGGTACATTGTCGTGTGCGATTTGCTTCCTGATAGCGTTGGTGCTGTATAATAGGACATATCATGGCAATGTTAAATATCATAAACCTCCAGTGTGCAATTGTCAGAGTGAGGATAAACACAGCATTAATATTGGTATACTGATTCCTTCAACCACTAAATACATAAATATGTGTTCAATTTTATTTTTTGTTCCGTTTTATCTTATCATTTAATATTTCAGTATTTATCAATTGAGTTTGGTACATAAATATTGTAACTGTAAATGAAAGAAAATATGTAATGGTAGTTTGCAGTTGTCAGGTTCTATTAATTGTCCATTCTTGATAGCCACTTTCTCTAGCGTTTATATAAACCTATTACATGATTAAGGATGTACATATATACGTCAATAATTTTTTTCTTTCAACACACATTTTATTGAAATCACCAGTTGTTGTAGTAATATAAGGGGGAAAGGGTAGCTTAACTTAGAGGCGGCTGTTAGCTACAAAGCTTATTTGACCGAGTGGAGAAAATAAGACACAACATACTTATTTTTTACAAAAAAAGAAGATCATACATATGTAACAGGAGAAATATATCAAAGGGTAATTGCAATCCGTTAATCGAAGAAGGACAGATAATACAATGGGCCGAAGAAGGACAGTAAAGGGACAAACAACGATCCTCAAGGATCTGTCAGGATAAATTTTCCCCTTCTCCATTGAAATTAGTAGTCAATGTGTTGAAATGAAAAAACATTAGGCTGGTATGTCAAACAACACTGGCCAGATTATTACGTTTGGCTGAAAACGTGGGGGTCCAAATACAATTTGAGAAAAAAGTCAGTATTATATAACTAAACGTTAGAGAATACCAAAGGGCAATCCAAAAATGACAATCTTTAGAAGCTGACAACTTAGGGTACACAAGACGAAATAAAACAGTGCAAAAACACAACACAACGTATGTTGGACACCACTATGCACACACACACACACAATTAACGTAAATAAGACATGCGCCCTCCAACAAACAACTGGTAAAACAGGAACCAAACATAGTCTGTGTGAGATTGATGTAAACATTACAAATGGTGGGATTTTCTTTACACATCACGAACAATATTACATCGACATACATGTGCAAATCTAACCTTTGCAGTATTCATGGCTTACACAATATCAATGCATATTATAACAACATAAGCTTTGTGAATTTCCATTGTGTCTTTGTTTAAATTTCGTCCTTATTGATGACTATTCCTTTGTTTACCTGTTTTTAATCATCCAGAACGGTTATGCATATCGAGTTTGTGATATATCAATTTGCCAGAAATATCATACGAAGAGGGTTTTGTAATATAACATTACATGCATCAATAGAATATAAAAGAAACAATGATTTATTTTATTCTCTAAATGTTTATAAAAAGCGTGTAATGTACCATTTTGCTTACACAATATTAATGCATATTACAACAACATAAGTTTTGTGAATTTGCAATGTGTCTTTGTTTAAATTTCGTCCTTATTGATGACTATTCCTTTGTTTACCTGTTTTTAATCATCCAGAACGGTTATGCATATCGATTTTGTGATATATCAATTTGCCAGAAATAGCATACGAAGAGGGCTTTGTAATATAACATTACATGCATCAATAGATTATAAAAGAAACAATGATTTATTTTATTCTCTAAATGTTTATTAAAAGCCTGTAATGTACCATTTTGTTAACATCATTAAGACATTAACATCAAGATCGGGATAAATTACATTAATATAACTATTGAATTGACCTCAATCCACAGTTGTGATTATAATGCAAACAAGATGACATTTACTTAACATTTAATGTGCTAATGTCAATAAACGCTAGAGAATACTGAAGTGGTAGCACAATATGGACAATCCATAGAAACTGGCAACGCAGGTCACACAAGACAAAGAATAAAACCCAAACAAAAACACAAAAAACCCAACACAATGTGCGTTGGACACTACTATCCGCAAACAAACACAGATAACGTTAATAAGACATGAGCCCTCTTACAAACAACTGGAGGTAAAGACGAACCAACCATCGTTTGTATGCGGAAATCACAACACGGAACCCAAAACGTCAAGACACATAATAGGAGAACACAAAGCACTACAAAGATGAGCAACACGGATCTTAATGACCGGTAAATCTTTCGTAAAAGCACTACACCTATGAGTTCAAAGCGTATTTATTAATATTGATAGGAATTTAACTGCTTTATTCAATCAAATTAAGACCAACTTGAAGAAATGTTAGAGAATACCGAAAAGCCAATCAAAAGTTCGAAATCAATTTCGTAAACCACGAAATTTTGTTTAAAATAAAAAAAACTGGATATATCCAAACAGATGAGGGTGGGGTCAACGAGCAATACAAAAGCAATAAAAACAAAAGATGGGAACTTATGCGGTTAATATTTATGGATGGCTAATTTGTAAGCATACTGTAAGCATATTGCAAAGTCTATATACAGGTAGGAAGATCTTAAAGGGGTAACCAAAGAATAATATATCGATTTTCTATATCTAACTGAATGCTGCAAGACGATGATTGTATCGTGGTACATTGTCGTGTGCGATTTGCTTCCTGATAGCGTTGGTGCTGTATAATAGGACATATCATGGCAATGTTAAATATCATAAACCTCCAGTGTGCAATTGTCAGAGTGAGGATAAACACAGCATTAATATTGGTATACTGATTCCTTCAACCACTAAATACATAAATATGTGTTCAATTTTATTTATTGTTCCGTTTTATCTTATCATTTAATATTTCAGTATTTATCAATTGAGTTTGGTACATAAATATTGTAACTGTAAATGAAAGAAAATATGTAATGGTAGTTTGCAGTTGTCAGGTTCTATTAATTGTCCATTCTTGATAGCCACTTTCTCTAGCGTTTATATAAACCTATTACATGATTAAGGATGTACATATATACGTCAATAATTTTTTTCTTTCAACACACATTTTATTGAAATCACCAGTTGTTGTAGTAATATAAGGGGGAAAGGGTAGCTTAACTTAGAGGCGGCTGTTAGCTACAAAGCTTATTTGACCGAGTGGAGAAAATAAGACACAACATACTTATTTTTTACAAAAAAAGAAGATCATACATATGTAACAGGAGAAATATATCAAAGGGTAATTGCAATCCGTTAATCGAAGAAGGACAGATAATACAATGGGCCGAAGAAGGACAGTAAAGGGACAAACAACGATCCTCAAGGATCTGTCAGGATAAATTTTCCCCTTCTCCATTGAAATTAGTAGTCAATGTGTTGAAATGAAAAAACATTAGGCTGGTATGTCAAACAACACTGGCCAGATTATTACGTTTGGCTGAAAACGTGGGGGTCCAAATACAATTTGAGAAAAAAGTCAGTATTATATAACTAAACGTTAGAGAATACCAAAGGGCAATCCAAAAATGACAATCTTTAGAAGCTGACAACTTAGGGTACACAAGACGAAATAAAACAGTGCAAAAACACAACACAGCGTATGTTGGACACCACTATGCACACACACACACACAATTAACGTAAATAAGACATGCGCCCTCCAACAAACAACTGGTAAAACAGGAACCAAACATAGTCTGTGTGAGATTGATGTAAACATTACAAATGGTGGGATTTTCTTTACACATCACGAACAATATTACATCGACATACATGTGCAAATCTAACCTTTGCAGTATTCATGGCTTACACAATATCAATGCATATTATAACAACATAAGCTTTGTGAATTTCCATTGTGTCTTTGTTTAAATTTCGTCCTTATTGATGACTATTCCTTTGTTTACCTGTTTTTAATCATCCAGAACGGTTATGCATATCGAGTTTGTGATATATCAATTTGCCAGAAATATCATACGAAGAGGGTTTTGTAATATAACATTACATGCATCAATAGAATATAAAAGAAACAATGATTTATTTTATTCTCTAAATGTTTATAAAAAGCGTGTAATGTACCATTTTGCTTACACAATATTAATGCATATTACAACAACATAAGTTTCGTGAATTTGCAATGTGTCTTTGTTTAAATTTCGTCCTTATTGATGACTATTCCTTTGTTTACCTGTTTTTAATCATCCAGAACGGTTATGCATATCGATTTTGTGATATATCAATTTGCCAGAAATAGCATACGAAGAGGGCTTTGTAATATAACATTACATGCATCAATAGATTATAAAAGAAACAATGATTTATTTTATTCTCTAAATGTTTATTAAAAGCCTGTAATGTACCATTTTGTTAACATCATTAAGACATTAACATCAAGATCGGGATAAATTACATTAATATAACTATTGAATTGACCTCAATCCACAGTTGTGATTATAATGCAAACAAGATGACATTTACTTAACATTTAATGTGCTAATGTCAATAAACGCTAGAGAATACTGAAGTGGTAGCACAATATGGACAATCCATAGAAACTGGCAACGCAGGTCACACAAGACAAAGAATAAAACCCAAACAAAAACACAAAAAACCCAACACAATGTGCGTTGGACACTACTATCCGCAAACAAACACAGATAACGTTAATAAGACATGAGCCCTCTTACAAACAACTGGAGGTAAAGACGAACCAACCATCGTTTGTATGCGGAAATCACAACACGGAACCCAAAACGTCAAGACACATAATAGGAGAACACAAAGCACTACAAAGATGAGCAACACGGATCTTAATGACCGGTAAATCTTTCGTAAAAGCACTACACCTATGAGTTCAAAGCGTATTTATTAATATTGATAGGAATTTAACTGCTTTATTCAATCAAATTAAGACCAACTTGAAGAAATGTTAGAGAATACCGAAAAGCCAATCAAAAGTTCGAAATCAATTTCGTAAACCACGAAATTTTGTTTAAAATAAAAAAAACTGGATATATCCAAACAGATGAGGGTGGGGTCAACGAGCAATACAAAAGCAATAAAAACAAAAGATGGGAACTTATGCGGTTAATATTTATGGATGGCTAATTTGTAAGCATACTGTAAGCATATTGCAAAGTCTATATACAGGTAGGAAGATCTTAAAGGGGTAACCAAAGAATAATATATCGATTTTCTATATCTAACTGAATGCTGCAAGACGATGATTGTATCGTGGTACATTGTCGTGTGCGATTTGCTTCCTGATAGCGTTGGTGCTGTATAATAGGACATATCATGGCAATGTTAAATATCATAAACCTCCAGTGTGCAATTGTCAGAGTGAGGATAAACACAGCATTAATATTGGTATACTGATTCCTTCAACCACTAAATACATAAATATGTGTTCAATTTTATTTATTGTTCCGTTTTATCTTATCATTTAATATTTCAGTATTTATCAATTGAGTTTGGTACATAAATATTGTAACTGTAAATGAAAGAAAATATGTAATGGTAGTTTGCAGTTGTCAGGTTCTATTAATTGTCCATTCTTGATAGCCACTTTCTCTAGCGTTTATATAAACCTATTACATGATTAAGGATGTACATATATACGTCAATAATTTTTTTCTTTCAACACACATTTTATTGAAATCACCAGTTGTTGTAGTAATATAAGGGGGAAAGGGTAGCTTAACTTAGAGGCGGCTGTTAGCTACAAAGCTTATTTGACCGAGTGGAGAAAATAAGACACAACATACTTATTTTTTACAAAAAAAGAAGATCATACATATGTAACAGGAGAAATATATCAAAGGGTAATTGCAATCCGTTAATCGAAGAAGGACAGATAATACAATGGGCCGAAGAAGGACAGTAAAGGGACAAACAACGATCCTCAAGGATCTGTCAGGATAAATTTTCCCCTTCTCCATTGAAATTAGTAGTCAATGTGTTGAAATGAAAAAACATTAGGCTGGTATGTCAAACAACACTGGCCAGATTATTACGTTTGGCTGAAAACGTGGGGGTCCAAATACAATTTGAGAAAAAAGTCAGTATTATATAACTAAACGTTAGAGAATACCAAAGGGCAATCCAAAAATGACAATCTTTAGAAGCTGACAACTTAGGGTACACAAGACGAAATAAAACAGTGCAAAAACACAACACAGCGTATGTTGGACACCACTATGCACACACACACACACAATTAACGTAAATAAGACATGCGCCCTCCAACAAACAACTGGTAAAACAGGAACCAAACATAGTCTGTGTGAGATTGATGTAAACATTACAAATGGTGGGATTTTCTTAACACATCACGAACAATATTACATCGACATACATGTGCAAATCTAACCTTTGCAGTATTCATGGCTTACACAATATCAATGCATATTATAACAACATAAGCTTTGTGAATTTCCATTGTGTCTTTGTTTAAATTTCGTCCTTATTGATGACTATTCCTTTGTTTACCTGTTTTTAATCATCCAGAACGGTTATGCATATCGAGTTTGTGATATATCAATTTGCCAGAAATATCATACGAAGAGGGTTTTGTAATATAACATTACATGCATCAATAGAATATAAAAGAAACAATGATTTATTTTATTCTCTAAATGTTTATAAAAAGCGTGTAATGTACCATTTTGCTTACACAATATTAATGCATATTACAACAACATAAGTTTCGTGAATTTGCAATGTGTCTTTGTTTAAATTTCGTCCTTATTGATGACTATTCCTTTGTTTACCTGTTTTTAATCATCCAGAACGGTTATGCATATCGATTTTGTGATATATCAATTTGCCAGAAATAGCATACGAAGAGGGCTTTGTAATATAACATTACATGCATCAATAGAATATAAAAGAAACAATGATTTATTTTATTCTCTAAATGTTTATTAAAAGCCTGTAATGTACCATTTTGTTAACATCATTAAGACATTAACATCAAGATCGGGATAAATTACATTAATATAACTATTGAATTGACCTCAATCCACAGTTGTGATAATAATGCAAACAAGATGACATTTACTTAACATTTAATGTGCTAATGTCAATAAACGCTAGAGAATACTGAAGTGGTAGCACAATATGGACAATCCATAGAAACTGGCAACGCAGGTCACACAAGACAAAGAATAAAACCCAAACAAAAACACAAAAAACCCAACACAATGTGCGTTGGACACTACTATCCGCAAACAAACACAGATAACGTTAATAAGACATGAGCCCTCTTACAAACAACTGGAGGTAAAGACGAACCAACCATCGTTTGTATGCGGAAATCACAACACGGAACCCAAAACGTCAAGACACATAATAGGAGAACACAAAGCACTACAAAGATGAGCAACACGGATCTTAATGACCGGTAAATCTTTCGTAAAAGCACTACACCTATGGGTTCAAAGCGTATGTATTAATAATGATAGGAACTTAACTGCTTTATTCAATCAAATTAAGACCAACTTGAAGAAATGTTAGAGAATACCGAAAAGCCAATCAAAAGTTCGAAATTAATTTCGTAAACCACGAAATTTTGTTTAAAATAAAAAATAACTGGATATATCCAAACAGATGAGGGTGGGGTCAACGAGCAATATAAAAGCAATAAAAACAAAAGATGGGAACTTATGCGGTTAATATTTATGGATGGCTAATTTGTAAGCATACTGTAAGCATATTGCAAAGTCTATATACAGGTAGGAAGATTTTGAAAGGGTAACCAAAGAATAATATATCGATTTTCTATATCTAACTGAATGCTGCAAGACGATGATTGTATCGTGGTACATTGTCGTGTGCGATTTGCTTCCTAATAGCGTTGATGCTGTATAATAGGACATATCATGTCAATGTTAAATATCATAAACCTCCAGTGTTCAATTGTCAGAGTGAGGATAAACACAGCATTAATATTGGTATACTGATTCCTTCTACCACTAAATACATAAATATGTGTTCAATTTTATTTATTGTTCCGTTTTATCTTATCATTTAATATTTCAGTATTTATCAATTGAGTTTGGTACATAAATATTGTAACTGTAAATGAAAGAAAATATGTAATGGTAGTTTGCAGTTGTCAGGTTCTATTAATTGTCCATTCTTGATAGCCACTTTCTCTAGCGTTTATAGAAACCTATTACATGATAAAGGATGTACATATATACGTAATAATTTTTTTCTTTCAACACACATTTTATTGAAATCACCAGTTGTTGCAGTAATATAAGGGGGAAAGGTTAGCTTAACTTAGAGGCGGCTGTTAGCTACAACGCTTATTTGTCCGAGTGGAGAAAATAAGACACAACATACTTATTTTTTACAAGAAAAGAAGATCATACATATGTAACAGGAGAAATATATCAAAGGGTAATTGCAATCCGTAAATCGAAGAAGGACAGATAATACAATGGGCCGAAGAAGGACAGTAAAGGGACAAACAACGATCCTCAAGAATCTGTCAGGATAAATTTCCCCCTTCTCCATTGAAATTAGTAGTCAATGTGTTAAAATGAAAAACATTAGGCTGGTATGTCAAACAACACTGGCAAGATTATTATGTTTGGCTGAAAACGTGGTGGTCCAAATACAATTTGAGAAAAAAGTCAGTTTTCTATAACTAAACATTAGAGAATACCAAAGGGCAATCCAAAAATGACAATCTTTAGAAGCTGACAACTTAGGGTACACAAGACGAAATAAAACAGAGCAAAAACACAACACAACATATGTTGGACACCACTATGCACACACACACACACACAATTAACGTAAATAAGGCATGCGCCCTCCAACAAACAACTGGTAAAACAGGAACCAAACATAGTCTGTGTGAGATTGATGTAAACATTACAAATGGTGGGATTTTCTTTACACATCACGAACAATATTACATCGACATACATGTGCAAATCTAACCTTTGCAGTATTCATGGCTTACACAATATCAATGCATATTATAACAACATAAGCTTTGTGAATTTCCATTGTGTCTTTGTTTAAATTTCGTCCTTATTGATGACTATGCCTTTGTTTACCTGTTTTTAATCATCCAGAACGGTTATGCATATCGATTTTGTGATATATCAATTTGCCAGAAATATCATACGAAGAGGGCTTTGTAATATAACATCACATGCATAAATAGAATATAAAAGAAAAAATGATTTATTTTATTCTCTAAATGTTTATAAAAGGCGTGTAATGTACCATTTTGCTTACACAATATTAATGCATATTACAACAACATAAGTTTTGTGAATTTGCAATGTGTCTTTGTTTAAATTTCGTCCTTATTGATGACTATGCCTTTGTTTACCTGTTTTTAATCATCCAGAACGGTTATGCATATCGATTTTGTGATATATCAATTTGCCAGAAATAGCATACGAAGAGGGCTTTGTAATATAACATTACATGCATCAATAGAATATAAAAGAAACAATGATTTATTTTATTCTCTAAATGTTTATTAAAAGCCTGTAATGTACCATTTTGTTAACATCATTAAGACATTAACATCAAGATCGGGTTAGATTACATCAATATAACTATTGAATTGACCTCAATCCACAGTTGTGATTATAATGCAAACAAAATGACATTTACTTAACATTTAATGTGCTAATGTCAATAAACGCTAGAGAATACTGAAGTGGTAGCACAAAATGGACAATCCATAGAAACTGGCAACGCAGGTCACACAAGACAAAGAATAAAAACCAAACAAAAACACAAAAAACCCAACACAATGTGCGTTGGACACTACTATCCGCAAACAAACACAGATAACGTTAATAAGACATGAGCCCTCTTACAAACAACTGGAGGTAATGACGAACCAACCATCGTTTGTATGCGGAAATCACAACACGGAACCCAAAACGTCAAGACACATAATAGGAGAACACAAAGCACTACAAAGATGAGCAACACGGATCTTAATGACCGGTAAATCTTTCGTAAAAGCACTACACCTATGAGTTCAAAGCGTATTTATTAATATTGATAGGAATTTAACTGCTTTATTCAATCAAATTAAGACCAACTTGAAGAAATGTTAGAGAATACCGAAAAGCCAATCAAAAGTTCGAAATCAATTTCGTAAACCACGAAATTTTGTTTAAAATAAAAAAAACTGGATATATCCAAACAGATGAAGGTGGGGTCAACGAGCAATACAAAAGCAATAAAAACAAAAGATGGGAACTTATGCGGTTAATATTTATGGATGGCTAATTTGTAAGCATACTGTAAGCATATTGCAAAGTCTATATACAGGTAGGAAGATCTTAAAGGGGTAACCAAAGAATAATATATCGATTTTCTATATCTAACTGAATGCTGCAAGACGATGATTGTATCGTGGTACATTGTCGTGTGCGATTTGCTTCCTGATAGCGTTGGTGCTGTATAATAGGACATATCATGGCAATGTTAAATATCATAAACCTCCAGTGTGCAATTGTCAGAGTGAGGATAAACACAGCATTAATATTGGTATACTGATTCCTTCAACCACTAAATACATAAATATGTGTTCAATTTTATTTTTTGTTCCGTTTTATCTTATCATTTAATATTTCAGTATTTATCAATTGAGTTTGGTACATAAATATTGTAACTGTAAATGAAAGAAAATATGTAATGGTAGTTTGCAGTTGTCAGGTTCTATTAATTGTCCATTCTTGATAGCCACTTTCTCTAGCGTTTATATAAACCTATTACATGATTAAGGATGTACATATATACGTCAATAATTTTTTTCTTTCAACACACATTTTATTGAAATCACCAGTTGTTGTAGTAATATAAGGGGGAAAGGGTAGCTTAACTTAGAGGCGGCTGTTAGCTACAAAGCTTATTTGACCGAGTGGAGAAAATAAGACACAACATACTTATTTTTTACAAAAAAAGAAGATCATACATATGTAACAGGAGAAATATATCAAAGGGTAATTGCAATCCGTTAATCGAAGAAGGACAGATAATACAATGGGCCGAAGAAGGACAGTAAAGGGACAAACAACGATCCTCAAGGATCTGTCAGGATAAATTTTCCCCTTCTCCATTGAAATTAGTAGTCAATGTGTTGAAATGAAAAAACATTAGGCTGGTATGTCAAACAACACTGGCCAGATTATTACGTTTGGCTGAAAACGTGGGGGTCCAAATACAATTTGAGAAAAAAGTCAGTATTATATAACTAAACGTTAGAGAATACCAAAGGGCAATCCAAAAATGACAATCTTTAGAAGCTGACAACTTAGGGTACACAAGACGAAATAAAACAGTGCAAAAACACAACACAACGTATGTTGGACACCACTATGCACACACACACACACAATTAACGTAAATAAGACATGCGCCCTCCAACAAACAACTGGTAAAACAGGAACCAAACATAGTCTGTGTGAGATTGATGTAAACATTACAAATGGTGGGATTTTCTTTACACATCACGAACAATATTACATCGACATACATGTGCAAATCTAACCTTTGCAGTATTCATGGCTTACACAATATCAATGCATATTATAACAACATAAGCTTTGTGAATTTCCATTGTGTCTTTGTTTAAATTTCGTCCTTATTGATGACTATTCCTTTGTTTACCTGTTTTTAATCATCCAGAACGGTTATGCATATCGAGTTTGTGATATATCAATTTGCCAGAAATATCATACGAAGAGGGTTTTGTAATATAACATTACATGCATCAATAGAATATAAAAGAAACAATGATTTATTTTATTCTCTAAATGTTTATAAAAAGCGTGTAATGTACCATTTGCTTACACAATATTAATGCATATTACAACAACATAAGTTTTGTGAATTTGCAATGTGTCTTTGTTTAAATTTCGTCCTTATTGATGACTATTCCTTTGTTTACCTGTTTTTAATCATCCAGAACGGTTATGCATATCGATTTTGTGATATATCAATTTGCCAGAAATAGCATACGAAGAGGGCTTTGTAATATAACATTACATGCATCAATAGATTATAAAAGAAACAATGATTTATTTTATTCTCTAAATGTTTATTAAAAGCCTGTAATGTACCATTTTGTTAACATCATTAAGACATTAACATCAAGATCGGGATAAATTACATTAATATAACTATTGAATTGACCTCAATCCACAGTTGTGATTATAATGCAAACAAGATGACATTTACTTAACATTTAATGTGCTAATGTCAATAAACGCTAGAGAATACTGAAGTGGTAGCACAATATGGACAATCCATAGAAACTGGCAACGCAGGTCACACAAGACAAAGAATAAAACCCAAACAAAAACACAAAAAACCCAACACAATGTGCGTTGGACACTACTATCCGCAAACAAACACAGATAACGTTAATGAGACATGAGCCCTCTTACAAACAACTGGAGGTAAAGACGAACCAACCATCGTTTGTATGCGGAAATCACAACACGGAACCCAAAACGTCAAGACACATAATAGGAGAACACAAAGCACTACAAAGATGAGCAACACGGATCTTAATGACCGGTAAATCTTTCGTAAAAGCACTACACCTATGAGTTCAAAGCGTATTTATTAATATTGATAGGAATTTAACTGCTTTATTCAATCAAATTAAGACCAACTTGAAGAAATGTTAGAGAATACCGAAAAGCCAATCAAAAGTTCGAAATCAATTTCGTAAACCACGAAATTTTGTTTAAAATAAAAAAAACTGGATATATCCAAACAGATGAGGGTGGGGTCAACGAGCAATACAAAAGCAATAAAAACAAAAGATGGGAACTTATGCGGTTAATATTTATGGATGGCTAATTTGTAAGCATACTGTAAGCATATTGCAAAGTCTATATACAGGTAGGAAGATCTTAAAGGGGTAACCAAAGAATAATATATCGATTTTCTATATCTAACTGAATGCTGCAAGACGATGATTGTATCGTGGTACATTGTCGTGTGCGATTTGCTTCCTGATAGCGTTGGTGCTGTATAATAGGACATATCATGGCAATGTTAAATATCATAAACCTCCAGTGTGCAATTGTCAGAGTGAGGATAAACACAGCATTAATATTGGTATACTGATTCCTTCAACCACTAAATACATAAATATGTGTTCAATTTTATTTATTGTTCCGTTTTATCTTATCATTTAATATTTCAGTATTTATCAATTGAGTTTGGTACATAAATATTGTAACTGTAAATGAAAGAAAATATGTAATGGTAGTTTGCAGTTGTCAGGTTCTATTAATTGTCCATTCTTGATAGCCACTTTCTCTAGCGTTTATATAAACCTATTACATGATTAAGGATGTACATATATACGTCAATAATTTTTTTCTTTCAACACACATTTTATTGAAATCACCAGTTGTTGTAGTAATATAAGGGGGAAAGGGTAGCTTAACTTAGAGGCGGCTGTTAGCTACAAAGCTTATTTGACCGAGTGGAGAAAATAAGACACAACATACTTATTTTTTACAAAAAAAGAAGATCATACATATGTAACAGGAGAAATATATCAAAGGGTAATTGCAATCCGTTAATCGAAGAAGGACAGATAATACAATGGGCCGAAGAAGGACAGTAAAGGGACAAACAACGATCCTCAAGGATCTGTCAGGATAAATTTTCCCCTTCTCCATTGAAATTAGTAGTCAATGTGTTGAAATGAAAAAACATTAGGCTGGTATGTCAAACAACACTGGCCAGATTATTACGTTTGGCTGAAAACGTGGGGGTCCAAATACAATTTGAGAAAAAAGTCAGTATTATATAACTAAACGTTAGAGAATACCAAAGGGCAATCCAAAAATGACAATCTTTAGAAGCTGACAACTTAGGGTACACAAGACGAAATAAAACAGTGCAAAAACACAACACAACGTATGTTGGACACCACTATGCACACACACACACACAATTAACGTAAATAAGACATGCGCCCTCCAACAAACAACTGGTAAAACAGGAACCAAACATAGTCTGTGTGAGATTGATGTAAACATTACAAATGGTGGGATTTTCTTTACACATCACGAACAATATTACATCGACATACATGTGCAAATCTAACCTTTGCAGTATTCATGGCTTACACAATATCAATGCATATTATAACAACATAAGCTTTGTGAATTTCCATTGTGTCTTTGTTTAAATTTCGTCCTTATTGATGACTATGCCTTTGTTTACCTGTTTTTAATCATCCAGAACGGTTATGCATATCGATTTTATGATATATCAATTTGCCAGAAATATCATACGAAGAGGGCTTTGTAATATAACATTACATGCATAAATAGAATATAAAAGAAACAATGATTTATTTTATTCTCTAAATGTTTATAAAAAGCGTGTAATGTACCATTTTGCTTACACAATATTAATGCATATTACAACAACATAAGTTTTGTGAATTTGCAATGTGTCTTTGTTTAAATTTCGTCCTTATTGATGACTATGCCTTTGTTTACCTGTTTTTAATCATCCAGAACGGTTATGCATATCGATTTTGTGATATATCAATTTGCCAGAAATAGCATACGAAGAGGGCTTTGTAATATAACATTACATGCATCAATAGAATATAAAAGAAACAATGATTTATTTTATTCTCTAAATGTTTATTAAAAGCCTGTAATGTACCATTTTGTTAACATCATTAAGACATTAACATCAAGATCGGGTTAGATTACATCAATATAACTATTGAATTGACCTCAATCCACAGTTGTGATTATAATGCAAACAAAATGACATTTACTTAACATTTAATGTGCTAATGTCAATAAACGCTAGAGAATACTGAAGTGGTAGCACAAAATGGACAATCCATAGAAACTGGCAACGCAGGTCACACAAGACAAAGAATAAAAACCAAACAAAAACACAAAAAACCCAACACAATGTGCGTTGGACACTACTATCCGCAAACAAACACAGATAACGTTAATAAGACATGAGCCCTCTTACAAACAACTGGAGGTAATGACGAACCAACCATCGTTTGTATGCGGAAATCACAACACGGAACCCAAAACGTCAAGACACATAATAGGAGAACACAAAGCACTACAAAGATGAGCAACACGGATCTTAATGACCGGTAAATCTTTCGTAAAAGCACTACACCTATGAGTTCAAAGCGTATTTATTAATATTGATAGGAATTTAACTGCTTTATTCAATCAAATTAAGACCAACTTGAAGAAATGTTAGAGAATACCGAAAAGCCAATCAAAAGTTCGAAATCAATTTCGTAAACCACGAAATTTTGTTTAAAATAAAAAAAACTGGATATATCCAAACAGATGAGGGTGGGGTCAACGAGCAATACAAAAGCAATAAAAACAAAAGATGGGAACTTATGCGGTTAATATTTATGGATGGCTAATTTGTAAGCATACTGTAAGCATATTGCAAAGTCTATATACAGGTAGGAAGATCTTAAAGGGGTAACCAAAGAATAATATATCGATTTTCTATATCTAACTGAATGCTGCAAGACGATGATTGTATCGTGGTACATTGTCGTGTGCGATTTGCTTCCTGATAGCGTTGGTGCTGTATAATAGGACATATCATGGCAATGTTAAATATCATAAACCTCCAGTGTGCAATTGTCAGAGTGAGGATAAACACAGCATTAATATTGGTATACTGATTCCTTCAACCACTAAATACATAAATATGTGTTCAATTTTATTTTTTGTTCCGTTTTATCTTATCATTTAATATTTCAGTATTTATCAATTGAGTTTGGTACATAAATATTGTAACTGTAAATGAAAGAAAATATGTAATGGTAGTTTGCAGTTGTCAGGTTCTATTAATTGTCCATTCTTGATAGCCACTTTCTCTAGCGTTTATATAAACCTATTACATGATTAAGGATGTACATATATACGTCAATAATTTTTTTCTTTCAACACACATTTTATTGAAATCACCAGTTGTTGTAGTAATATAAGGGGGAAAGGGTAGCTTAACTTAGAGGCGGCTGTTAGCTACAAAGCTTATTTGACCGAGTGGAGAAAATAAGACACAACATACTTATTTTTTACAAAAAAAGAAGATCATACATATGTAACAGGAGAAATATATCAAAGGGTAATTGCAATCCGTTAATCGAAGAAGGACAGATAATACAATGGGCCGAAGAAGGACAGTAAAGGGACAAACAACGATCCTCAAGGATCTGTCAGGATAAATTTTCCCCTTCTCCATTGAAATTAGTAGTCAATGTGTTGAAATGAAAAAACATTAGGCTGGTATGTCAAACAACACTGGCCAGATTATTACGTTTGGCTGAAAACGTGGGGGTCCAAATACAATTTGAGAAAAAAGTCAGTATTATATAACTAAACGTTAGAGAATACCAAAGGGCAATCCAAAAATGACAATCTTTAGAAGCTGACAACTTAGGGTACACAAGACGAAATAAAACAGTGCAAAAACACAACACAACGTATGTTGGACACCACTATGCACACACACACACACAATTAACGTAAATAAGACATGCGCCCTCCAACAAACAACTGGTAAAACAGGAACCAAACATAGTCTGTGTGAGATTGATGTAAACATTACAAATGGTGGGATTTTCTTTACACATCACGAACAATATTACATCGACATACATGTGCAAATCTAACCTTTGCAGTATTCATGGCTTACACAATATCAATGCATATTATAACAACATAAGCTTTGTGAATTTCCATTGTGTCTTTGTTTAAATTTCGTCCTTATTGATGACTATGCCTTTGTTTACCTGTTTTTAATCATCCAGAACGGTTATGCATATCGATTTTATGATATATCAATTTGCCAGAAATATCATACGAAGAGGGCTTTGTAATATAACATTACATGCATAAATAGAATATAAAAGAAACAATGATTTATTTTATTCTCTAAATGTTTATAAAAAGCGTGTAATGTACCATTTTGCTTACACAATATTAATGCATATTACAACAACATAAGTTTTGTGAATTTCCAATGTGTCTTTGTTTAAATTTCGTCCTTAATGATGACTATGCCTTTGTTTACCTGTTTTTAATCATCCAGAACGGTTATGCATATCGATTTTGTGATATAACAATTTGCCAGAAATAGCATACGAAGAGGGCTTTGTAATATAACATTACATGCAGAAATAGAATATAAAAGAAACAATGATTTATTTTATTCTCTAAATGTTTATTAAAAGCCTGTAATGTACCATTTTGTTAACATCATTAAGACATTAACAGCAAGATCGGGTTAGATTACATCAATATAACTATTGAATTGACCTCAATCCACAGTTGTGATTATAATGCAAACAAAATGACATTTACTTAACATTTAATGTGCTAATGTCAATAAACGCTAGAGAATACTGAAGTGGTAGCACAAAATGGACAATCCATAGAAACTGGCAACGCAGGTCACACAAGACAAAGAATAAAAACCAAACAAAAACACAAAAAACCCAACACAATGTGCGTTGGACACTACTATCCGCAAACAAACACAGATAACGTTAATAAGACATGAGCCCTCTTACAAACAACTGGAGGTAATGACGAACCAACCATCGTTTGTATGCGGAAATCACAACACGGAACCCAAAACGTCAAGACACATAATAGGAGAACACAAAGCACTACAAAGATGAGCAACACGGATCTTAATGACCGGTAAATCTTTCGTAAAAGCACTACACCTATGGGTTCAAAGCGTATTTATTAATAATGATAGGAACTTAACTGCTTTATTCAATCAAATTAAGACCAACTTGAAGAAATGTTAGAGAATACCGAAAAGCCAATCAAAAGTTCGAAATTAATTTCGTAAACCACGAAATTTTGTTTAAAATAAAAAAAACTGGATATATCCAAACAGATGAGGGTGGGGTCAACGAGCAATACAAAAGCAATAAAAACGAAAGATGGGAACATATGCGTTAATATTTATGGATGGCTAATTTGTAAGCATACTGTAAGCATATTGCAAAGTCTATATACAGGTAGGAAGATTTTGAAAGGGTAACCAAAGAATAATATATCGATTTTCTATATCTAACTGAATGCTGCAAGACGATGATTGTATCGTGGTACATTGTCGTGTGCGATTTGCTTCCTAATAGCGTTGGTGCTGTATAATAGGACATATCATGTCAATGTTAAATATCATAAACCTCCAGTGTGCAATTGTCAGAGTGAGGATAAACACAGCATTAATATTGGTATACTTATTCCTTCTACCACTAAATACATAAATATGTGTTCAATTTTATTTATTGTTGCGTTTTATCTTATCATTTAATATTTCAGTATTTATCAATTGAGTTTGGTACATACATATTGTAACTGTAAATGAAAGAAAATATGTAATGGTAGTTTGCAGTTGTCAGGTTCTATTAATTGATCATTCTTGATAGCCACTTTCTCTAGCGTTTATATAAACATATTACATGATTAAGGATGTACATATATACGTCAATATATTTTTTCTTTCAACACACATTTTATTGAAATCACCAGTTGTTGCAGTAATATAAGGGGGAAAGGGAAGCTTAACTTAGAGGCGGCTCTTAGCTACAAAGCTTATTTGTCCGAGTGGAGAAAATAAGACACAACATACTTATTTTTTACAAGAAAAGAAGATCATACATATGTAACAGGAGAAATATATCAAAGGGTAATTGCAATCCGTAAATCGAAGAAGGACAGATAATACAATGGGCCGAAGAAGGACAGTAAAGGGACAAACAACGATCCTCAAGGATCTGTCAGGATAAATTTCCCCCTTCTCCATTGAAATTAGTAGTCAATGTGTTGAAATGAAAAAACATTAGGCTGGTATGTCAAACAACACTGGCAAGATTATTATGTTTGGCTGAAAACGTGGGGGTCCAAATACAATTTGAGAATAAAGGTCAGTCTTCTACAACTAAACGTTAGAGAATACCAAAGGGCAATCCAAAAATGACAATCTTTAGAAGCTGACAACTTAGGGTACACAAGACGAAATAAAACAGAGCAAACACACCACACAACATATGTTGGACACCACTATGCACACACACACACACACAATTAACGTAAATAAGACATGCGCCCTCCAACAAACAACTGGTAAAACAGGAACCAAACATAGTCTGTGTGAGATTGATGTAAACATTACAAATGGTGGGATTTTCTTTACACATCACGAACAATATTACATCGACATACATGTGCAAATCTAACCTTTGCAGTATTCATGGCTTACACAATATCAATGCATATTATAACAACATAAGTTTTGTGAATTTCCAATGTTTCTTTGTTTAAATTTCGTCCGTATTGATGACTATGCCTTTGTTTACCTGTTTTTAATCATCCAGAACGGTTATGCATATCGATTGTGTGATATATCAAGTTGCCAGAAATATCATACGAAGAGGGTTTTGTAATATAACATTACATGCATAAATAGAATATAAAAGAAACAATGATTTATTTTATTCTCTAAATGTTTATAAAAAGCGTGTAATGTACCATTTTGCTTACACAATATTAATGCATATTACAACAACATAAGTTTTGTGAATTTCCAATGTGTCTTTGTTTAAATTTCGTCCTTATTGATGACTATGCCTTTGTTTGCCTGTTTTTAATCATCCAGAACGGTTATGCATATCGATTTTGTGATATATCAATTTGCCAGAAATATCATACGAAGAGGACTTTGTAATATAATATTACATGCAGAAATAGAATATAAAAGAAACAATGATTTATTTTATTCTCTAATTGTTTATTAAAAGCCTGTAATGTACCATTTTGTTAACATCATTAAGACATTAACATCAAGATCGGGATAAATTACATTAATATAACTATTGAATTGACCTCAATCCACAGTTGTGATTATAATGCAAACAAGATGACATTTACTTAACATTTAATGTGCTAATGTCAATAAACGCTAGAGAATACTGAAGTGGTAGCACAAAATGGACAATCCATAGAAACTGGCAACGCAGGTCACACAAGACAAAGAATAAAAACCAAACAAAACACAAAAAACCCAACACAATGTGCGTTGGACACTACTATCCGCAAACAAACATAGATGACGTTAATAAGACATGAGCCCTCTTACAAACAACTGGAGGTAAAGACGAACCAACCATCGTTTGCATGCGGAAGTCACAACACGGAAACCAAAACGTCAAGACACATAATAGGAGAACACAAAACACTACAAAGATGAACATCACGGATCTTAATGACCGGTAAATCTTTCGTAAAAGCACTACACCTATGGGTTCAAAGCGTATTTATTAATATTGATAGGAATGTAACTGCTTTATTCAATCAAATTAAGACCAACTTGAAGAAATGTTAGAGAATACCGAAAAGCCAATCAAAAGTTCGAAATTAATTTCGTAAACCACGAAATTTTGTTTAAAATAAAAAAAAATGGATATATCCAAACAGATGAGGGTGGGGTCAACGAGCAATACAAAAGCAATAAAAACGAAAGATGGGAACATATGCGTTATTATTTATGGATGGCTAATTTGTAAGCATACTGTAAGCATATTGCAAAGTCTATATACAGGTAGGAAGATTTTGAAAGGGTAACCAAAGAATAATATATCGATTTTCTATATCTAACTGAATGCTGCAAGACGATGATTGTATCGTGGTACATTGTCGTGTGCGATTTGCTTCCTAATAGCGTTGGTGCTGTATAATAGGACATATCATGTCAATGTTAAATATCATAAACCTCCAGTGTGCAATTGTCAGAGTGAGGATAAACACAGCATTAATATTGGTATACTGATTCCTTCTACCACTAAATACATAAATATGTGTTCAATTTTATTTATTGTTGCGTTTTATCTTATCATTTAATATTTCAGTATTTATCAATTGAGTTTGGTACATAAATATTGTAACTGTAAATGAAAGAAAATATGTAATGGTAGTTTGCAGTTGTCAGGTTCTATTAATTGTCCATTCTTGATAGCCACTTTCTCTAGCGTTTATATAAACCTATTACAAAATTAAGGATGTACATATATACGTCAATAATTTTTTTCTTTCAACACACATTTTATTGAAATCACCAGTTGTTGTAGTAATATAAGGGGGAAAGGGTAGCTTAACTTAGAGGCGGCTGTTAGCTACAAAGCTTATTTGACCGAGTGGAGAAAATAAGACACAACATACTTATTTTTTACAATAAAAGAAGATCATACATATGTAACAGGAGAAATATATCAAAGGGTAATTGCAATCCGTTAATCGAAGAAGGACAGATAATACAATGGGCCGAAGAAGGACAGTAAAGGGACAAACAACGATCCTCAAGGATCTGTCAGGATAAATTTTCCCCTTCTCCATTGAAATTAGTAGTCAATGTGTTGAAATGAAAAAACATTAGGCTGGTATGTCAAACAACACTGGCAAGATTATTACGTTTGGCTGAAAACGTGGGAGTCCAAATACAATTTGAGAAAAAAGTCAATATTATATAAATAAACGTTAGAGAATACCAAAGGGCAATCCAAAAATGACAATCTTTAGAAGCTGACAACTTAGGGTACACAAGACGAAATAAAACAGTGCAAAAACACAACACAACGTATGTTGGACACCACTATGCACACACACACACACACACACAATTAACGTAAATAAGACATGCGCCCTCCAACAAACAACTGGTAAAACAGGAACCAAACATAGTCTGTGTGAGATTGATGTAAACATTACAAATGGTGGGATTTTCTTTACACATCACGAACAATATTACATCGACATACATGTGCAAATCTAACCTTTGCAGTATTCATGGCTTACACAATATCAATGCATATTATAACAACATAAGTTTTGTGAATTTCCAATGTGTCTTTGTTTAAATTTCGTCCTTATTGATGACTATGCCTTTGTTTACCTGTTTTTAATCATCCAGAACGTTATGCATATCGATGTTGTGATATATCAATTTGCCAGAAATAGCATACGAAGAGGGCTTTGTAATATAACATTACATGCAGAAATAGAATATAAAAGAAACAATGATTTATTTTATTCTCTAAATGTTTATAAAAAGTCTGTAATGTAACATTTTGCTTACACAATATTAATGCATATTACAACAACATAAGTTTTGTGAATTTCCAATGTGTCTTTGCTTAAATTTCGTCCTTATTGATGACTATGCCTTTGTTTACCTGTTTTTAATCATCCAGAACGGTTATGCATATCGATTTTGTGATATATCAATTTGCCAGAAATAGCATACGAGGAGGGCTTTGTAATATAACATTACATGCAGAAATAGAATATAAAAGAAACAATGATTTATTTTATTCTCTAAATGTTTATTAAAAGCCTGTAATGTACCATTTTGTTAACATCATTAAGACATTAACATCAAGATCGGGATAAATTACATCAATATAACTATTGAATTGACATCAATCCACAGTTGTGATTATAATACAAACAAGATGACATTTACTTAACATTTAATGTGCTAATGTCAATAAACGCTAGAGAATACTGAAGTGGTAGCACAAAATGGACAATCCATAGAAACTGGCAACGCAGGTCACACAAGACAAAGAATAAAAACCAAACAAAAACACAAAAAATCCAACACATTGTGCGTTGGACACTACTATCCGCAAACAAACACAGATAACGTTAATAAGACATGAGCCCTCTTACAAACAACTGGAGGTAAAGACGAACCAACCATCGTTTGTATGCGGAAATCACAACACGGAACCCAAAACGTCAAGACACATAATAGGAGAACACAAAGCACTACAAAGATGAGCAACACGGATCTTAATGACCGGTAAATCTTTCGTAAAAGACACTACACCTATGAGTTCAAAGCGTATTTATTAATATTGATAGGAATTTAACTGCTTTATTCAATCAAATTAAGACCAACTTGAAGAAATGTTAGAGAATACCGAAAAGCAAATCAAAAGTTCGAAATTAATGTCGTAAACCACGAAATTTTGTTTAAAATAAAAAAACTGGATATATCCAAACAGATGAGGGTGGGGTCAACGAGCAATACAAAGGCAATAAAAACAAAAGATGGGAACTTATGCGCTTAATATTTATGGATGGCTAATTTGTAAGCATACTGTAAGCATATTGCAAAGTCTATATAAAGGTAGGAAGATTTTGAAAGGGTAACCAAAGAATAATATATCGATTTTCTATATCTAACTGAATGCTGCAAGACGATGATTGTATCGTGGTACATTGTCGTGTGCGATTTGCTTCCTAATAGCGTTGATGCTGTATAATAGGACATATCATGTCAATGTTAAATATCATAAACCTCCAGTGTGCAATAGTCAGAGTGAGGATAAACACAGCATTAATATTGGTATACTGATTCTTTCTACCACTAAATACATAAATATGTGTTCAATTTTATTTATTGTTCCGTTTTATCTTATCATTTAATATTTCAGTATTTATCAATTGAGTTTGGTACATAAATATTGTAACTGTAAATGAAAGAAAATATGTAATGGTAGTTTGCAGTTGTCAGGTTCTATTAATTGTCCATTCTTGATAGCCACTTTCTCTAGCGTTTATATAAACCTATTACATGATTAAGGATGTACATATATACGTCAATATTTTTTTTCTTTCAACACACATTTTATTGAAATCACCAGTTGTTGCAGTAATATAAGGGGGAAAGGGTAGCTTAACTTAGAGGCGGCTGTTAGCTACAACGCTTATTTGACCGAGTGGAGAAAATAAGACACAACATACTTATTTTTTACAAGAAAAGAAGATCATACATATGTAACAGGAGAAATATATCAAAGGGTAATTGCAATCCGTTAATCGAAGAAGGACAGATAATACAATGGGCCGAAGAAGGACAGTAAAGGGACAAACAACGATCCTCAAGGATCTGTCAGGATAAATTTTCCCCTTCTCCATTGAAATTAGTAGTCAATGTGTTGAAATGAAAAAACATTAGGCTGGTATGTCAAACAACACTGGCAAGATTATTATGTTTGGCTGAAAACGTGGGGGTCCAAATACAATTTGAGAAAAAAGTCAGTCTTCTATAGCTAAACGTCAGAGAATACCAAAGGGCAATCCAAAAATGACAATGGTTAGAAGCTGACAACTTAGAGTACACAAGACGAAATAAAACCATGCAAAAACACAACACAACGTATGTTGGACACCACTATGCACACACACACACACACACAATTAACGTAAATAAGACATGCGCCCTCCAACAAACAACTGGTAAAACAGGAACCAAACATAGTCTGTGTGAGATTGATGTAAACATTACAAATGGTGTGATATTCTTTACACATCACGAACAATATTACATCGACATACATGTGCAAATCTAACCTTTGCAGTATTCATGGCTTACACAATATCAATGCATATTATAACAACATAAGTTTTGTGAATTTCCAATGTGTCTTTGTTTAAATTTCGTCCTTATTGATGACTATGCCTTTGTTTACCTGTTTTTAATCATCCAGAACGTTATGCATATCGATGTTGTGATATATCAATTTGCCAGAAATAGCATACGAAGAGGGCTTTGTAATATAACATTACATGCAGAAATAGAATATAAAAGAAACAATGATTTATTTTATTCTCTAAATGTTTATAAAAAGCATGTAATGTACCATTTTGCTTACACAATATTAATGCATATTACAACAACATAAGCTTTGTGAATTTCCAATGTGTCTTTGCTTAAATTTCGTCCTTATTGATGACTATGCCTTTGTTTACCTGTTTTTAATCATCCAGAACGGTTATGCATATCGATTTTGTGATATATCAATTTGCCAGAAATAGCATACGAAGAGGGCTTTGTAATATAACCTTACATGCAGAAATAGAATATAAAAGAAACAATGATTTATTTTATTCTCTAAATGTTTATTAAAAGCCTGTAATGTACCATTTTGTTAACATCATTAAGACATTAACATCAAGATCGGGATAAATTACATCAATATAACTACTGAATTGACCTCAATCCACAGTTGTGATTATAATACAAACAAGATGACATTTACTTAACATTTAATGTGCTAATGTCAATAAACGCTAGAGAATACTGAAGTGGTAGCACAAAATGGACAATCCATAGAAACTGGCAACGCAGGTCACACAAGACAAAGAATAAAAACCAAACAAAAACACAAAAAAACCAACACAATGTGCGTTGGACACTACTATCCGCAAACAAACACAGATAACGTTAATAAGACATGAGCCCTCTTACAAACAACTGGAGGTAAAGACGAACCAACCATCGTTTGTATGCGGAAATCACAACACGGAACCCAAAACGTCAAGACACATAATAGGAGAACACAAAGCACTACAAAGATGAGCAACACGGATCTTAATGACCGGTAAATCTTTCGTAAAAGCACTACACCTATGAGTTCAAAGCGTATTTATTAATATTGATAGGAATTTAACTGCTTTATTCAATCAAATTAAGACCAACTTGAAGAAATGTTAGAGAATACCGAAAAGCCAATCAAAAGTTCGAAATTAATGTCGTAAACCACGAAATTTTGTTTAAAATAAAAAAACTGGATATATCCAAACAGATGAGGGTGGGGTCAACGAGCAATACAAAGGCAATAAAAACAAAAGATGGGAACTTATGCGCTTAATATTTATGGATGGCTAATTTGTAAGCATACTGTAAGCATATTGCATAGTCTATATACAGGTAGGAAGATTTTGAAAGGGTAACCAAAGAATAATATATCGATTTTCTATATCTAACTGAATGCTGCAAGACGATGATTGTATCGTGGTACATTGTCGTGTGCGATTTGCTTCCTAATAGCGTTGATGCTGTATAATAGGACATATCATGTCAATGTTAAATATCATAAACCTCCAGTGTGCAATAGTCAGAGTGAGGATAAACACAGCATTAATATTGGTATACTGATTCTTTCTACCACTAAATACATAAATATGTGTTCAATTTTATTTATTGTTGCGTTTTATCTTATCATTTAATATTTCAGTATTTATCAATTGAGTTTGGTACATAAATATTGTAACTGTAAATGAAAGAAAATATGTAATGGTTGTTTGTAGTTGTCAGGTTCTATTAATTGTCCATTCTTGATAGCCACTTTCTCTAGCGTTTATATAAACCTATTACATGATTAAGGATGTACATATATACGTCAATATTTTTTTTCTTTCAACACACATTTTATTGAAATCACCAGTTGTTGCAGTAATATAAGGGGGAAAGGGTAGCTTAACTTAGAGGCGGCTGTCAGCTACAAAGCTTATTTGACCGAGTGGAGAAAATAAGACACAACATACTTATTTTTTACAAGAAAAGAAGATCATACATATGTAACAGGAGAAATACATCAAAGGGTAATTGCAATCCGTTAATCGAAGAAGGACAGATAATACAATGGGCCGAAGAAGGACAGTAAAGGGACAAACAACGATCCTCAAGGATCTGTCAGGATAAATTTTCCCCTTCTCCATTGAAATTAGTAGTCAATGTGTTGAAATGAAAGAACATTAGGCTGGTATGTCAAACAACACTGGCAAGATTATTATGTTTGGCTGAAAACGTGGGGGTCCAAATACAATTTGAGAAAAAAGTCAGTCTTCTATAACTAAACGTTAGAGAATACCAAAGGGCAATCCAAAAATGACAATCGTTAGAAGATGACAACTTAGAGTACACAAGACGAAATAAAACAGTGCAAAAACACAACACAACGTATGTTGGACACCACTATGCACACACACACACACACACAATTAACGTAAATAAGACATGCGCCCTCCAACAAACAACTGGTAAAACAGGAACCAAACATAGTCTGTGTGAGATTGATGTAAACATTACAAATGGTGTGATATTCTTTACACATCACGAACAATATTACATCGACATACATGTGCAAATCTAACCTTTGCAGTATTCATGGCTTACACAATATCAATGCATATTATAACAACATAAGCTTTGTGAATTTCCAATGTGTCTTTGTTTAAATTTCGTCCTTATTGATGACTATGCCTTTGTTTACCTGTTTTTAATCATCCAGAACGTTATGCATATCGATGTTGTGATATATCAATTTGCCAGAAATAGCATACGAAGAGGGCTTTGTAATATAACATTACATGCAGAAATAGAATATAAAAGAAACAATGATTTATTTTATTCTCTAAATGTTTATAAAAAGCATGTAATGTACCATTTTGCTTACACAATATTAATGCATATTACAACAACATAAGTTTTGTGAATTTCCAATGTGTCTTTGCTTAAATTTCGTCCTTATTGATGACTATGCCTTTGTTTACCTGTTTTTAATCATCCAGAACGGTTATGCATATCGATTTTGTGATATATCAATTTGCCAGAAATAGAATACGAAGAGGGCTTTGTAATATAACATTACATGCAGAAATAGAATATAAAAGAAACAATGATTTATTTTATTCTCTAAATGTTTATTAAAAGCCTGTAATGTACCATTTTGTTAACATCATTAAGACATTAACATCAAGATCGGGATAAATTACATCAATATAACTATTGAATTGACATCAATCCACAGTTGTGATTATAATACAAACAAGATGACATTTACTTAACATTTAATGTGCTAATGTCAATAAACGCTAGAGAATACTGAAGTGGTAGCACAAAATGGACAATCCATAGAAACTGGCAACGCAGGTCACACAAGACAAAGAATAAAAACCAAACAAAAACACAAAAAACCCAACACAATGTGCGTTGGACACTACTATCCGCAAACAAACACAGATAACGTTAATAAGACATGAGCCCTCTTACAAACAACTGGAGGTAAAGACGAACCAACCATCGTTTGTATGCGGAAATCACAACACGGAACCCAAAACGTCAAGACACATAATAGGAGAACACAAAGCACTACAAAGATGAGCAACACGGATCTTAATGACCGGTAAATCTTTCGTAAAAGCACTACACCTATGAGTTCAAAGCGTATTTATTAATATTGATAGGAATTTAACTGCTTTATTCAATCAAATTAAGACCAACTTGAAGAAATGTTAGAGAATACCGAAAAGCCAATCAAAAGTTCGAAATTAATGTCGTAAACCACGAAATTTTGTTTAAAATAAAAAAACTGGATATATCCAAACAGATGAGGGTGGGGTCAACGAGCAATACAAAGGCAATAAAAACAAAAGATGGGAACTTATGCGCTTAATATTTATGGATGGCTAATTTGTAAGCATACTGTAAGCATATTGCATAGTCTATATACAGGTAGGAAGATTTTGAAAGGGTAACCAAAGAATAATATATCGATTTTCTATATCTAACTGAATGCTGCAAGACGATGATTGTATCGTGGTACATTGTCGTGTGCGATTTGCTTCCTAATAGCGTTGATGCTGTATAATAGGACATATCATGTCAATGTTAAATATCATAAACCTCCAGTGTGCAATAGTCAGAGTGAGGATAAACACAGCATTAATATTGGTATACTGATTCTTTCTACCACTAAATACATAAATATGTGTTCAATTTTATTTATTGTTGCGTTTTATCTTATCATTTAATATTTCAGTATTTATCAATTGAGTTTGGTACATAAATATTGTAACTGTAAATGAAAGAAAATATGTAATGGTTGTTTGTAGTTGTCAGGTTCTATTAATTGTCCATTCTTGATAGCCACTTTCTCTAGCGTTTATATAAACCTATTACATGATTAAGGATGTACATATATACGTCAATATTTTTTTTCTTTCAACACACATTTTATTGAAATCACCAGTTGTTGCAGTAATATAAGGGGGAAAGGGTAGCTTAACTTAGAGGCGGCTGTCAGCTACAAAGCTTATTTGACCGAGTGGAGAAAATAAGACACAACATACTTATTTTTTACAAGAAAAGAAGATCATACATATGTAACAGGAGAAATACATCAAAGGGTAATTGCAATCCGTTAATCGAAGAAGGACAGATAATACAATGGGCCGAAGAAGGACAGTAAAGGGACAAACAACGATCCTCAAGGATCTGTCAGGATAAATTTTCCCCTTCTCCATTGAAATTAGTAGTCAATGTGTTGAAATGAAAGAACATTAGGCTGGTATGTCAAACAACACTGGCAAGATTATTATGTTTGGCTGAAAACGTGGGGGTCCAAATACAATTTGAGAAAAAAGTCAGTCTTCTATAACTAAACGTTAGAGAATACCAAAGGGCAATCCAAAAATGACAATCGTTAGAAGATGACAACTTAGAGTACACAAGACGAAATAAAACAGTGCAAAAACACAACACAACGTATGTTGGACACCACTATGCACACACACACACACACACAATTAACGTAAATAAGACATGCGCCCTCCAACAAACAACTGGTAAAACAGGAACCAAACATAGTCTGTGTGAGATTGATGTAAACATTACAAATGGTGTGATATTCTTTACACATCACGAACAATATTACATCGACATACATGTGCAAATCTAACCTTTGCAGTATTCATGGCTTACACAATATCAATGCATATTATAACAACATAAGCTTTGTGAATTTCCAATGTGTCTTTGTTTAAATTTCGTCCTTATTGATGACTATGCCTTTGTTTACCTGTTTTTAATCATCCAGAACGTTATGCATATCGATGTTGTGATATATCAATTTGCCAGAAATAGCATACGAAGAGGGCTTTGTAATATAACATTACATGCAGAAATAGAATATAAAAGAAACAATGATTTATTTTATTCTCTAAATGTTTATAAAAAGCATGTAATGTACCATTTTGCTTACACAATATTAATGCATATTACAACAACATAAGTTTTGTGAATTTCCAATGTGTCTTTGCTTAAATTTCGTCCTTATTGATGACTATGCCTTTGTTTACCTGTTTTTAATCATCCAGAACGGTTATGCATATCGATTTTGTGATATATCAATTTGCCAGAAATAGAATACGAAGAGGGCTTTGTAATATAACATTACATGCAGAAATAGAATATAAAAGAAACAATGATTTATTTTATTCTCTAAATGTTTATTAAAAGCCTGTAATGTACCATTTTGTTAACATCATTAAGACATTAACATCAAGATCGGGATAAATTACATCAATATAACTACTGAATTGACCTCAATCCACAGTTGTGATTATAATACAAACAAGATGACATTTACTTAACATTTAATGTGCTAATGTCAATAAACGCTAGAGAATACTGAAGTGGTAGCACAAAATGGACAATCCATAGAAACTGGCAACGCAGGTCACACAAGACAAAGAATAAAAACCAAACAAAAACACAAAAAAACCAACACAATGTGCGTTGGACACTACTATCCGCAAACAAACACAGATAACGTTAATAAGACATGAGCCCTCTTACAAACAACTGGAGGTAAAGACGAACCAACCATCGTTTGTATGCGGAAATCACAACACGGAACCCAAAACGTCAAGACACATAATAGGAGAACACAAAGCACTACAAAGATGAGCAACACGGATCTTAATGACCGGTAAATCTTTCGTAAAAGCACTACACCTATGAGTTCAAAGCGTATTTATTAATATTGATAGGAATTTAACTGCTTTATTCAATCAAATTAAGACCAACTTGAAGAAATGTTAGAGAATACCGAAAAGCCAATCAAAAGTTCGAAATTAATGTCGTAAACCACGAAATTTTGTTTAAAATAAAAAAACTGGATATATCCAAACAGATGAGGGTGGGGTCAACGAGCAATACAAAGGCAATAAAAACAAAAGATGGGAACTTATGCGCTTAATATTTATGGATGGCTAATTTGTAAGCATACTGTAAGCATATTGCATAGTCTATATACAGGTAGGAAGATTTTGAAAGGGTAACCAAAGAATAATATATCGATTTTCTATATCTAACTGAATGCTGCAAGACGATGATTGTATCGTGGTACATTGTCGTGTGCGATTTGCTTCCTAATAGCGTTGATGCTGTATAATAGGACATATCATGTCAATGTTAAATATCATAAACCTCCAGTGTGCAATAGTCAGAGTGAGGATAAACACAGCATTAATATTGGTATACTGATTCTTTCTACCACTAAATACATAAATATGTGTTCAATTTTATTTATTGTTGCGTTTTATCTTATCATTTAATATTTCAGTATTTATCAATTGAGTTTGGTACATAAATATTGTAACTGTAAATGAAAGAAAATATGTAATGGTTGTTTGTAGTTGTCAGGTTCTATTAATTGTCCATTCTTGATAGCCACTTTCTCTAGCGTTTATATAAACCTATTACATGATTAAGGATGTACATATATACGTCAATATTTTTTTTCTTTCAACACACATTTTATTGAAATCACCAGTTGTTGCAGTAATATAAGGGGGAAAGGGTAGCTTAACTTAGAGGCGGCTGTCAGCTACAAAGCTTATTTGACCGAGTGGAGAAAATAAGACACAACATACTTATTTTTTACAAGAAAAGAAGATCATACATATGTAACAGGAGAAATACATCAAAGGGTAATTGCAATCCGTTAATCGAAGAAGGACAGATAATACAATGGGCCGAAGAAGGACAGTAAAGGGACAAACAACGATCCTCAAGGATCTGTCAGGATAAATTTTCCCCTTCTCCATTGAAATTAGTAGTCAATGTGTTGAAATGAAAGAACATTAGGCTGGTATGTCAAACAACACTGGCAAGATTATTATGTTTGGCTGAAAACGTGGGGGTCCAAATACAATTTGAGAAAAAAGTCAGTCTTCTATAACTAAACGTTAGAGAATACCAAAGGGCAATCCAAAAATGACAATCGTTAGAAGATGACAACTTAGAGTACACAAGACGAAATAAAACAGTGCAAAAACACAACACAACGTATGTTGGACACCACTATGCACACACACACACACACACAATTAACGTAAATAAGACATGCGCCCTCCAACAAACAACTGGTAAAACAGGAACCAAACATAGTCTGTGTGAGATTGATGTAAACATTACAAATGGTGTGATATTCTTTACACATCACGAACAATATTACATCGACATACATGTGCAAATCTAACCTTTGCAGTATTCATGGCTTACACAATATCAATGCATATTATAACAACATAAGCTTTGTGAATTTCCAATGTGTCTTTGTTTAAATTTCGTCCTTATTGATGACTATGCCTTTGTTTACCTGTTTTTAATCATCCAGAACGTTATGCATATCGATGTTGTGATATATCAATTTGCCAGAAATAGCATACGAAGAGGGCTTTGTAATATAACATTACATGCAGAAATAGAATATAAAAGAAACAATGATTTATTTTATTCTCTAAATGTTTATAAAAAGCATGTAATGTACCATTTTGCTTACACAATATTAATGCATATTACAACAACATAAGTTTTGTGAATTTCCAATGTGTCTTTGCTTAAATTTCGTCCTTATTGATGACTATGCCTTTGTTTACCTGTTTTTAATCATCCAGAACGGTTATGCATATCGATTTTGTGATATATCAATTTGCCAGAAATAGAATACGAAGAGGGCTTTGTAATATAACATTACATGCAGAAATAGAATATAAAAGAAACAATGATTTATTTTATTCTCTAAATGTTTATTAAAAGCCTGTAATGTACCATTTTGTTAACATCATTAAGACATTAACATCAAGATCGGGATAAATTACATCAATATAACTATTGAATTGACATCAATCCACAGTTGTGATTATAATACAAACAAGATGACATTTACTTAACATTTAATGTGCTAATGTCAATAAACGCTAGAGAATACTGAAGTGGTAGCACAAAATGGACAATCCATAGAAACTGGCAACGCAGCTCACACAAGACAAAGAATAAAAACCAAACAAAAACACAAAAAACCCAACACAATGTGCGTTGGACACTACTATCCGCAAACAAACACAGATAACGTTAATAAGACATGAGCCCTCTTACAAACAACTGGAGGTAAAGACGAACCAACCATCGTTTGTATGCGGAAATCACAACACGGAACCCAAAACGTCAAGACACATAATAGGAGAACACAAAGCACTACAAAGATGAGCAACACGGATCTTAATGACCGGTAAATCTTTCGTAAAAGCACTACACCTATGAGTTCAAAGCGTATTTATTAATATTGATAGGAATTTAACTGCTTTATTCAATCAAATTAAGACCAACTTGAAGAAATGTTAGAGAATACCGAAAAGCCAATCAAAAGTTCGAAATTAATGTCGTAAACCACGAAATTTTGTTTAAAATAAAAAAACTGGATATATCCAAACAGATGAGGGTGGGGTCAACGAGCAATACAAAGGCAATAAAAACAAAAGATGGGAACTTATGCGCTTAATATTTATGGATGGCTAATTTGTAAGCATACTGTAAGCATATTGCATAGTCTATATACAGGTAGGAAGATTTTGAAAGGGTAACCAAAGAATAATATATCGATTTTCTATATCTAACTGAATGCTGCAAGACGATGATTGTATCGTGGTACATTGTCGTGTGCGATTTGCTTCCTAATAGCGTTGATGCTGTATAATAGGACATATCATGTCAATGTTAAATATCATAAACCTCCAGTGTGCAATAGTCAGAGTGAGGATAAACACAGCATTAATATTGGTATACTGATTCTTTCTACCACTAAATACATAAATATGTGTTCAATTTTATTTATTGTTGCGTTTTATCTTATCATTTAATATTTCAGTATTTATCAATTGAGTTTGGTACATAAATATTGTAACTGTAAATGAAAGAAAATATGTAATGGTTGTTTGTAGTTGTCAGGTTCTATTAATTGTCCATTCTTGATAGCCACTTTCTCTAGCGTTTATATAAACCTATTACATGATTAAGGATGTACATATATACGTCAATATTTTTTTTCTTTCAACACACATTTTATTGAAATCACCAGTTGTTGCAGTAATATAAGGGGGAAAGGGTAGCTTAACTTAGAGGCGGCTGTCAGCTACAAAGCTTATTTGACCGAGTGGAGAAAATAAGACACAACATACTTATTTTTTACAAGAAAAGAAGATCATACATATGTAACAGGAGAAATACATCAAAGGGTAATTGCAATCCGTTAATCGAAGAAGGACAGATAATACAATGGGCCGAAGAAGGACAGTAAAGGGACAAACAACGATCCTCAAGGATCTGTCAGGATAAATTTTCCCCTTCTCCATTGAAATTAGTAGTCAATGTGTTGAAATGAAAGAACATTAGGCTGGTATGTCAAACAACACTGGCAAGATTATTATGTTTGGCTGAAAACGTGGGGGTCCAAATACAATTTGAGAAAAAAGTCAGTCTTCTATAACTAAACGTTAGAGAATACCAAAGGGCAATCCAAAAATGACAATCGTTAGAAGATGACAACTTAGAGTACACAAGACGAAATAAAACAGTGCAAAAACACAACACAACGTATGTTGGACACCACTATGCACACACACACACACACACAATTAACGTAAATAAGACATGCGCCCTCCAACAAACAACTGGTAAAACAGGAACCAAACATAGTCTGTGTGAGATTGATGTAAACATTACAAATGGTGTGATATTCTTTACACATCACGAACAATATTACATCGACATACATGTGCAAATCTAACCTTTGCAGTATTCATGGCTTACACAATATCAATGCATATTATAACAACATAAGCTTTGTGAATTTCCAATGTGTCTTTGTTTAAATTTCGTCCTTATTGATGACTATGCCTTTGTTTACCTGTTTTTAATCATCCAGAACGTTATGCATATCGATGTTGTGATATATCAATTTGCCAGAAATAGCATACGAAGAGGGCTTTGTAATATAACATTACATGCAGAAATAGAATATAAAAGAAACAATGATTTATTTTATTCTCTAAATGTTTATAAAAAGCATGTAATGTACCATTTTGCTTACACAATATTAATGCATATTACAACAACATAAGTTTTGTGAATTTCCAATGTGTCTTTGCTTAAATTTCGTCCTTATTGATGACTATGCCTTTGTTTACCTGTTTTTAATCATCCAGAACGGTTATGCATATCGATTTTGTGATATATCAATTTGCCAGAAATAGAATACGAAGAGGGCTTTGTAATATAACATTACATGCAGAAATAGAATATAAAAGAAACAATGATTTATTTTATTCTCTAAATGTTTATTAAAAGCCTGTAATGTACCATTTTGTTAACATCATTAAGACATTAACATCAAGATCGGGATAAATTACATCAATATAACTATTGAATTGACATCAATCCACAGTTGTGATTATAATACAAACAAGATGACATTTACTTAACATTTAATGTGCTAATGTCAATAAACGCTAGAGAATACTGAAGTGGTAGCACAAAATGGACAATCCATAGAAACTGGCAACGCAGGTCACACAAGACAAAGAATAAAAACCAAACAAAAACACAAAAAACCCAACACAATGTGCGTTGGACACTACTATCCGCAAACAAACACAGATAACGTTAATAAGACATGAGCCCTCTTACAAACAACTGGAGGTAAAGACGAACCAACCATCGTTTGTATGCGGAAATCACAACACGGAACCCAAAACGTCAAGACACATAATAGGAGAACACAAAGCACTACAAAGATGAGCAACACGGATCTTAATGACCGGTAAATCTTTCGTAAAAGCACTACACCTATGAGTTCAAAGCGTATTTATTAATATTGATAGGAATTTAACTGCTTTATTCAATCAAATTAAGACCAACTTGAAGAAATGTTAGAGAATACCGAAAAGCCAATCAAAAGTTCGAAATTAATGTCGTAAACCACGAAATTTTGTTTAAAATAAAAAAACTGGATATATCCAAACAGATGAGGGTGGGGTCAACGAGCAATACAAAGGCAATAAAAACAAAAGATGGGAACTTATGCGCTTAATATTTATGGATGGCTAATTTGTAAGCATACTGTAAGCATATTGCATAGTCTATATACAGGTAGGAAGATTTTGAAAGGGTAACCAAAGAATAATATATCGATTTTCTATATCTAACTGAATGCTGCAAGACGATGATTGTATCGTGGTACATTGTCGTGTGCGATTTGCTTCCTAATAGCGTTGATGCTGTATAATAGGACATATCATGTCAATGTTAAATATCATAAACCTCCAGTGTGCAATAGTCAGAGTGAGGATAAACACAGCATTAATATTGGTATACTGATTCTTTCTACCACTAAATACATAAATATGTGTTCAATTTTATTTATTGTTGCGTTTTATCTTATCATTTAATATTTCAGTATTTATCAATTGAGTTTGGTACATAAATATTGTAACTGTAAATGAAAGAAAATATGTAATGGTTGTTTGTAGTTGTCAGGTTCTATTAATTGTCCATTCTTGATAGCCACTTTCTCTAGCGTTTATATAAACCTATTACATGATTAAGGATGTACATATATACGTCAATATTTTTTTTCTTTCAACACACATTTTATTGAAATCACCAGTTGTTGCAGTAATATAAGGGGGAAAGGGTAGCTTAACTTAGAGGCGGCTGTCAGCTACAAAGCTTATTTGACCGAGTGGAGAAAATAAGACACAACATACTTATTTTTTACAAGAAAAGAAGATCATACATATGTAACAGGAGAAATACATCAAAGGGTAATTGCAATCCGTTAATCGAAGAAGGACAGATAATACAATGGGCCGAAGAAGGACAGTAAAGGGACAAACAACGATCCTCAAGGATCTGTCAGGATAAATTTTCCCCTTCTCCATTGAAATTAGTAGTCAATGTGTTGAAATGAAAGAACATTAGGCTGGTATGTCAAACAACACTGGCAAGATTATTATGTTTGGCTGAAAACGTGGGGGTCCAAATACAATTTGAGAAAAAAGTCAGTCTTCTATAACTAAACGTTAGAGAATACCAAAGGGCAATCCAAAAATGACAATCGTTAGAAGATGACAACTTAGAGTACACAAGACGAAATAAAACAGTGCAAAAACACAACACAACGTATGTTGGACACCACTATGCACACACACACACACACACAATTAACGTAAATAAGACATGCGCCCTCCAACAAACAACTGGTAAAACAGGAACCAAACATAGTCTGTGTGAGATTGATGTAAACATTACAAATGGTGTGATATTCTTTACACATCACGAACAATATTACATCGACATACATGTGCAAATCTAACCTTTGCAGTATTCATGGCTTACACAATATCAATGCATATTATAACAACATAAGCTTTGTGAATTTCCAATGTGTCTTTGTTTAAATTTCGTCCTTATTGATGACTATGCCTTTGTTTACCTGTTTTTAATCATCCAGAACGTTATGCATATCGATGTTGTGATATATCAATTTGCCAGAAATAGCATACGAAGAGGGCTTTGTAATATAACATTACATGCAGAAATAGAATATAAAAGAAACAATGATTTATTTTATTCTCTAAATGTTTATAAAAAGCATGTAATGTACCATTTTGCTTACACAATATTAATGCATATTACAACAACATAAGTTTTGTGAATTTCCAATGTGTCTTTGCTTAAATTTCGTCCTTATTGATGACTATGCCTTTGTTTACCTGTTTTTAATCATCCAGAACGGTTATGCATATCGATTTTGTGATATATCAATTTGCCAGAAATAGAATACGAAGAGGGCTTTGTAATATAACATTACATGCAGAAATAGAATATAAAAGAAACAATGATTTATTTTATTCTCTAAATGTTTATTAAAAGCCTGTAATGTACCATTTTGTTAACATCATTAAGACATTAACATCAAGATCGGGATAAATTACATCAATATAACTATTGAATTGACATCAATCCACAGTTGTGATTATAATACAAACAAGATGACATTTACTTAACATTTAATGTGCTAATGTCAATAAACGCTAGAGAATACTGAAGTGGTAGCACAAAATGGACAATCCATAGAAACTGGCAACGCAGGTCACACAAGACAAAGAATAAAAACCAAACAAAAACACAAAAAACCCAACACAATGTGCGTTGGACACTACTATCCGCAAACAAACACAGATAACGTTAATAAGACATGAGCCCTCTTACAAACAACTGGAGGTAAAGACGAACCAACCATCGTTTGTATGCGGAAATCACAACACGGAACCCAAAACGTCAAGACACATAATAGGAGAACACAAAGCACTACAAAGATGAGCAACACGGATCTTAATGACCGGTAAATCTTTCGTAAAAGCACTACACCTATGAGTTCAAAGCGTATTTATTAATATTGATAGGAATTTAACTGCTTTATTCAATCAAATTAAGACCAACTTGAAGAAATGTTAGAGAATACCGAAAAGCCAATCAAAAGTTCGAAATTAATGTCGTAAACCACGAAATTTTGTTTAAAATAAAAAAACTGGATATATCCAAACAGATGAGGGTGGGGTCAACGAGCAATACAAAGGCAATAAAAACAAAAGATGGGAACTTATGCGCTTAATATTTATGGATGGCTAATTTGTAAGCATACTGTAAGCATATTGCATAGTCTATATACAGGTAGGAAGATTTTGAAAGGGTAACCAAAGAATAATATATCGATTTTCTATATCTAACTGAATGCTGCAAGACGATGATTGTATCGTGGTACATTGTCGTGTGCGATTTGCTTCCTAATAGCGTTGATGCTGTATAATAGGACATATCATGTCAATGTTAAATATCATAAACCTCCAGTGTGCAATAGTCAGAGTGAGGATAAACACAGCATTAATATTGGTATACTGATTCTTTCTACCACTAAATACATAAATATGTGTTCAATTTTATTTATTGTTGCGTTTTATCTTATCATTTAATATTTCAGTATTTATCAATTGAGTTTGGTACATAAATATTGTAACTGTAAATGAAAGAAAATATGTAATGGTTGTTTGTAGTTGTCAGGTTCTATTAATTGTCCATTCTTGATAGCCACTTTCTCTAGCGTTTATATAAACCTATTACATGATTAAGGATGTACATATATACGTCAATATTTTTTTTCTTTCAACACACATTTTATTGAAATCACCAGTTGTTGCAGTAATATAAGGGGGAAAGGGTAGCTTAACATAGAGGCGGCTGTCAGCTACAAAGCTTATTTGACCGAGTGGAGAAAATAAGACACAACATACTTATTTTTTACAAGAAAAGAAGATCATACATATGTAACAGGAGAAATACATCAAAGGGTAATTGCAATCCGTTAATCGAAGAAGGACAGATAATACAATGGGCCGAAGAAGGACAGTAAAGGGACAAACAACGATCCTCAAGGATCTGTCAGGATAAATTTTCCCCTTCTCCATTGAAATTAGTAGTCAATGTGTTGAAATGAAAGAACATTAGGCTGGTATGTCAAACAACACTGGCAAGATTATTATGTTTGGCTGAAAACGTGGGGGTCCAAATACAATTTGAGAAAAAAGTCAGTCTTCTATAACTAAACGTTAGAGAATACCAAAGGGCAATCCAAAAATGACAATCGTTAGAAGATGACAACTTAGAGTACACAAGACGAAATAAAACAGTGCAAAAACACAACACAACGTATGTTGGACACCACTATGCACACACACACACACACACAATTAACGTAAATAAGACATGCGCCCTCCAACAAACAACTGGTAAAACAGGAACCAAACATAGTCTGTGTGAGATTGATGTAAACATTACAAATGGTGTGATATTCTTTACACATCACGAACAATATTACATCGACATACATGTGCAAATCTAACCTTTGCAGTATTCATGGCTTACACAATATCAATGCATATTATAACAACATAAGCTTTGTGAATTTCCAATGTGTCTTTGTTTAAATTTCGTCCTTATTGATGACTATGCCTTTGTTTACCTGTTTTTAATCATCCAGAACGTTATGCATATCGATGTTGTGATATATCAATTTGCCAGAAATAGCATACGAAGAGGGCTTTGTAATATAACATTACATGCAGAAATAGAATATAAAAGAAACAATGATTTATTTTATTCTCTAAATGTTTATAAAAAGCATGTAATGTACCATTTTGCTTACACAATATTAATGCATATTACAACAACATAAGTTTTGTGAATTTCCAATGTGTCTTTGCTTAAATTTCGTCCTTATTGATGACTATGCCTTTGTTTACCTGTTTTTAATCATCCAGAACGGTTATGCATATCGATTTTGTGATATATCAATTTGCCAGAAATAGAATACGAAGAGGGCTTTGTAATATAACATTACATGCAGAAATAGAATATAAAAGAAACAATGATTTATTTTATTCTCTAAATGTTTATTAAAAGCCTGTAATGTACCATTTTGTTAACATCATTAAGACATTAACATCAAGATCGGGATAAATTACATCAATATAACTATTGAATTGACATCAATCCACAGTTGTGATTATAATACAAACAAGATGACATTTACTTAACATTTAATGTGCTAATGTCAATAAACGCTAGAGAATACTGAAGTGGTAGCACAAAATGGACAATCCATAGAAACTGGCAACGCAGGTCACACAAGACAAAGAATAAAAACCAAACAAAAACACAAAAAACCCAACACAATGTGCGTTGGACACTACTATCCGCAAACAAACACAGATAACGTTAATAAGACATGAGCCCTCTTACAAACAACTGGAGGTAAAGACGAACCAACCATCGTTTGTATGCGGAAATCACAACACGGAACCCAAAACGTCAAGACACATAATAGGAGAACACAAAGCACTACAAAGATGAGCAACACGGATCTTAATGACCGGTAAATCTTTCGTAAAAGCACTACACCTATGAGTTCAAAGCGTATTTATTAATATTGATAGGAATTTAACTGCTTTATTCAATCAAATTAAGACCAACTTGAAGAAATGTTAGAGAATACCGAAAAGCCAATCAAAAGTTCGAAATCAATTTCGTAAACCACGAAATTTTGTTTAAAATAAAAAAACTGAATATATCCAAACAGATGAGGGTGGTGTCAACGAGCAATACAAAAGCAATAAAAACAAAAGATGGGAACTTATGCGCTTAATATTTATGGATGGCTAATTTGTAAGCATACTGTAAGCATATTGCAAAGTCTATATACAGGTAGGAAGATTTTGAAAGGGTAACCAAAGAATAATATATCGATTTTCTATATCTAACTGAATGCTGCAAGACGATGATTGTATCGTGGTACATTGTCGTGTGCGATTTGCTTCCTAATAGCGTTGATGCTGTATAATAGGACATATCATGTCAATGTTAAATATCATAAACCTCCAGTGTGCAATAGTCAGAGTGAGGATAAACACAGCATTAATATTGGTATACTGATTCCTTCTACCACTAAATACATAAATATGTGTTCAATTTTATTTATTGTTGCGTTTTATCTTATCATTTAATATTTCAGTATTTATCAATTGAGTTTGGTACATAAATATTGTAACTGTAAATGAAAGAAAATATGTAATGGTAGTTTGCAGTTGTCAGGTTCTATTAATTGTCCATTCTTGATAGCCACTTTCTCTAGCGTTTATATAAACCTATTACATGATTAAGGATGTACATATATACGTCAATAATTTTTTTCTTTCAACACACATTTTATTGAAATCACCAGTTGTTGCAGTAGTATAAGGGGGAAAGGGTAGCTTAACTTAGAGGCGGCTGTTAGCTACAAAGCTTATCTGACCGAGTGGAGAAAATAAGACACAACATACTTATTTTTTACAAGAAAAGAAGATCATACATATGTAACAGGAGAAATATATCAAAGGGTAATTGCAATCCGTTAATCGAAGAAGGACAGATAATACAATGGGCCGAAGAAGGACAGTAAAGGGACAAACAACGATCCTCAAGGATCTGTCAGGATAAATTTTCCCCTTCTCCATTGAAATTAGTAGTCAATTTGTTGAAATGAAAAAACATTAGTCTGGTATGTCAAACAACACTGGCAAGATTATTATGTTTGGCTGAAAACGTGGGGGTCCAAATACAATTTGAGAAAAAGGTCAGTTTTCTATAACTAAACGTTAGAGAATACCAAAGGGCAATCCAAAAATGACAATCGTTAGAAGCTGACAACTTAGAATACACAAGACAAAATAAAACAGTGCAAAAACACAACACAACGTATGTTGGACACCACTATGCACACACACACACACACACAATTAACGTAAATAAGACATGCGCCCTCCAACAAACAACTGGTAAAACAGGAACCAAACATAGTCTGTGTGAGATTGATGTAAACATTACAAATGGTGGGATTTTCTTTACACATCACGAACAATATTACATCGACATACATGTGCAAATCTAACCTTTGCAGTATTCATGGCTTACACAATATCAATGCATATTATAACAACATAAGTTTTGTGAATTTCCAATGTGTCTTTGTTTAAATTTCGTCCTTATTGATGACTATGCCTTTGTTTACCTGTTTTTAATCATCCAGAACGTTATGCATATCGATGTTGTGATATATCAATTTGCCAGAAATAGCATACAAAGAGGGCTTTGTAATATAACATTACATGCAGAAATAGAATATAAAAGAAACAATGATTTATTTTATTCTCTAAATGTTTATAAAAAGCATGTAATGTACCATTTTGCTTACACAATATTAATGCATATTAAAACAACATAAGTTTTGTGAATTTCCAATGTGTCTTTGTTTAAATTTCGTCCTTATTGATGACTATGCCTTTGTTTACCTGTTTTTAATCATCCAGAACGGTTATGCATATCGATTTTGTGATATATCAATTTGCCAGAAATAGCATACGAAGAGGGCTTTGTAATATAACATTACATGCAGAAATAGAATATAAAAGAAACAATGATTTATTTTATTCTCTAAATGTTTATTAAAAGCCTGTAATGTACCATTTTGTTAACATCATTAAGACATTAACATCAAGATCGGGATAAATTACATCAATATAACTATTGAATTGACATCAATCCACAGTTGTGATTATAATACAAACAAGATGACATTTACTTAACATTTAATGTGCTAATGTCAATAAACGCTAGAGAATACTGAAGTGGTAGCACAAAATGGATAATCCATAGAAACTGGCAACGCAGGTCACACAAGACAAAGAATAAAAACCAAACAAAAACACAAAAAACACAACACAATGTGCGTTGGACACTACTATCCGCAAACAAACACAGATAACGTTAATAAGACATGAGCCCTCTTACAAACAACTGGAGGTAAAGACGAACCAACCATCGTTTGTATGCGGAAATCACAACACGGAACCCAAAACGTCAAGACACATAATAGGAGAACACAAAGCACTACAAAGATGAGCAACACGGATCTTAATGACCGGTAAATCTTTCGTAAAAGCACTACACCTATGAGTTCAAAGCGTATTTATTAATATTGATAGGAATTTAACTGCTTTATTCAATCAAATTAAGACCAACTTGAAGAAATGGTAGAGAATACCGAAAAGCCAATCAAAAGTTCGAAATTAATGTCGTAAACCACGAAATTTTGTTTAAAATAAAAAAACTGGATATATCCAAACAGATGAGGGTGGGATCAACGAGCAATACAAAGGCAATAAAAACAAAAGATGGGAACTTATGCGCTTAATATTTATGGATGGCTAATTTGTAAGCATACTGTAAGCATATTGCAAAGTCTATATACAGGTAGGAAGATTTTGAAAGGGTAACCAAAGAATAATATATCGATTTTCTATATCTAACTGAATGCTGCAAGACGATGATTGTATCGTGGTACATTGTCGTGTGCGATTTGCTTCCTAATAGCGTTGATGCTGTATAATAGGACATGTCATGTCAATGTTAAATATCATAAACCTCCAGTGTGCAATAGTCAGAGTGAGGATAAACACAGCATTAATATTGGTATACTGATTCTTTCTACCACTAAATACATAAATATGTGTTCAATTTTATTTATTGTTCCGTTTTATCTTATCATTTAATATTTCAGTATTTATCAATTGAGTTTAGTACATAAATATTGTAACTGTAAATGAAAGAAAATATGTAATGGTAGTTTGCAGTTGTCAGGTTCTAGTAATTGCCCATTCTTGATAGCCACTTTCTCTAGCGTTTATATAAACCTATTACATGATTAAGGATGTACATATATACGTCAATATTTGTTTTCTTTCAACACACATTTTATTGAAATCACCAGTTGTTGCAGTAATATAAGGGGGAAAGGGTAGCTTAACTTAGAGGCGGCTGTTAGCTACAAAGCTTATTTGACCGAGTGGAGAAAATAAGACACAACATACTTATTTTTTACAAGAAAAGAAGATCATACATATGTAACAGGAGAAATATATCAAAGGGTAATTGCAATCCGTTAATCGAAGAAGGACAGATAATACAATGGGCCGAAGAAGGACAGTAAAGGGACAAACAACGATCCTCAAGGATCTGTCAGGATAAATTTTCCCCTTCTCCATTGAAATTAGTAGTCAATTTGTTGAAATGAAAAAACATTAGGCTGGTATGTCAAACAACACTGGCAAGATTATTATGTTTGGCTGAAAACGTGGGGGTCCAAATACAATTTGAGAAAAAAGTCAGTTTTCTATAACTAAACGTTAGAGAATACCAAAGGGCAATCCAAAAATGACAATCGTTAGAAGCTGACAACTTAGAATACACAAGACGAAATAAAACAGTGCAAAAACACAACACAACGTATGTTGGACACCACTATGCACACACACACACACACACAATTAACGTAAATAAGACATGCGCCCTCCAACAAACAACTGCTAAAACAGGAACCAAACATAGTTTGTGTGAGATTGATGTAAACATTACAAATGGTGGGATTTTCTTTACACATCACGAACAATATTACATCGACATACATGTGCAAATCTAACCTTTGCAGTATTCATGGCTTACACAATATCAATGCATATTATAACAACATAAGTTTTGTGAATTTCCAATGTGTCTTTGTTTAAATTTCGTCCTTATTGATGACTATGCCTTTGTTTACCTGTTTTTAATCATCCAGAACGTTATGCATATCGATGTTGTGATATATCAATTTGCCAGAAATAGCATACAAAGAGGGCTTTGTAATATAACATTACATGCAGAAATAGAATATAAAAGAAACAATGATTTATTTTATTCTCTAAATGTTTATAAAAAGCATGTAATGTACCATTTTGCTTACACAATATTAATGCATATTACAACAACATAAGTTTTGTGAATTTCCAATATGTCTTTGTTTAAATTTCGTCCTTATTGATGACTATGCCTTTGTTTACCTGTTTTTAATCATCCAGAACGGTTATGCATATCGATTTTGTGATATATCAATTTGCCAGAAATAGCATATGAAGAGGGCTTTGTAATATAACATTACATGCAGAAATAGAATATAAAAGAAACAATGATTTATTTTATTCTCTAAATGTTTATTAAAAGCCTGTAATGTACCATTTTGTTAACATCATTAAGACATTAACATCAAGATCGGGATAAATTACATCAATATAACTATTGAATTGACATCAATCCACAGTTGTGATTATAATACAAACAAGATGACATTTACTTAACATTTAATGTGCTAATGTCAATAAACGCTAGAGAATACTGAAGTGGTAGCACAAAATGGACAATCCATAGAAACTGGCAACGCAGGTCACACAAGACAAAGAATAAAAACCAAACAAAAACACAAAAAACCCAACACAATGTGCGTTGGACACTACTATCCGCACACAAACACAGATAACGTTAATAAGACATGAACCCTCTTACAAACAACTGGAGGTAAAGACCAACCAACCATCGTTTGTATGCGGAAATCACAACACGGAACCCAAAACGTCAAGACACATAATAGGAGAACACAAAGCACTACAAAGATGAGCAACACGAATCTTAATGACCGGTAAATCTTTCGTAAAAGCACTACACCTATGAGTTCAAAGCGTATTTATTAATATTGATAGGAATTTAACTGCTTTATTCAATCAAATTAAGACCAACTTGAAGAAATGTTAGAGAATACCGAAAAGCCAATCAAAAGTTCGAAATTAATTTCGTAAACCACGAAATTTTGTTTAAAATAAAAAAAATGAATATATCCAAACAGATGAGGGTTGGGTCAACGAGCAATACAAAAGCAATAAAAACAAAAGATGGGAACTTATGCGCTTAATATTTATGAATGGCTAATTTGTAAGCATACTGTAAGCATATTGCAAAGTCTATATACAAGTAGGAAGATTTTGAAAGGGTAACCAAAGAATAATATATCGATTTTCTATATCTAACTGAATGCTGCAAGACGATGATTGTATCGTGGTACATTGTCGTGTGCGATTTGCTTCCTAATAGCGTTGATGCTGTATAATAGGACATATCATGTCAATGTTAAATATCATAAACCTCCAGTGTGCAATAGTCAGAGTGAGGATAAACACAGCATTAATATTGGTATACTGATTCTTTCTACCACTAAATACATAAATATGTGTTCAATTTTATTTATTGTTCCGTTTTATCTTATCATTTAATATTTCAGTATTTATCAATTGAGTTTGGTACATAAATATTGTAACTGTAAATGAAAGAAAATATGTAATGGTAGTTTGCAGTTGTCAGGTTCTATTAATTGCCCATTCTTGATAGCCACTTTCTCTAGCGTTTATATAAACCTATTACATGATTAAGGATGTACATATATACGTCAATATTTTTTTTCTTTCAACACACATTTTATTGAAATCACCAGTTGTTGCAGTAATATAAGGGGGAAAGGGTAGCTTAACTTAGAGGCGGCTGTTAGCTACAACGCTTATTTGACCGAGTGGAGAAAATAAGACACAACATACTTATTTTTTACAAGAAAAGAAGATCATACATATGTAACAGGAGAAATATATCAAAGGGTAATTGCAATCCGTTAATCGAAGAAGGACAGATAATACAATGGGCCGAAGAAGGACAGTAAAGGGACAAACAACGATCCTCAAGGATCTGTCAGGATAAATTTTCCCCTTCTCCATTGAAATTAGTAGTCAATTTGTTGAAATGAAAAAACATTAGGCTGGTATGTCAAACAACACTGGCAAGATTATTATGTTTGGCTGAAAACGTGGGGGTCCAAATACAATTTGAGAAAAAAGTCAGTTTTCTATAACTAAACGTTAGAGAATACCAAAGGGCAATCCAAAAATGACAATCGTTAGAAGCTGACAACTTAGAATACACAAGACGAAATAAAACAGTGCAAAAACACAACACAACGTATGTTGGACACCACTATGCACACACACACACACACACAATTAACGTAAATAAGACATGCGCCCTCCAACAAACAACTGGTAAAACAGGAACCAAACATAGTCTGTGTGAGATTGATGTAAACATTACAAATGGTGTGATTTTCTTTACACATCACGAACAATATTACATCGACATACATGTGCAAATCTAACCTTTGCAGTATTCATGGCTTACACAATATCAATGCATATTATAACAACATAAGTTTTGTGAATTTCCAATGTGTCTTTGTTTAAATTTCGTCCTTATTGATGACTATGCCTTTGCTTACCTGTTTTTAATCATCCAGAACGTTATGCATATCGATGTTGTGATATATCAATTTGCCAGAAATAGCATACAAAGAGGGCTTTGTAATATAACATTACATGCAGAAATAGAATATAAAAGAAACAATGATTTATTTTATTCTCTAAATGTTTATAAAAAGCATGTAATGTACCATTTTGCTTACACAATATTAATGCATATTACAACAACATAAGTTTTGTGAATTTCCAATATGTCTTTGTTTAAATTTCGTCCTTATTGATGACTATGCCTTTGTTTACCTGTTTTTAATCATCCAGAACGGTTATGCATATCGATTTTGTGATATATCAATTTGCCAGAAATAGCATACGAAGAGGGCTTTGTAATATAACATTACATGCAGAAATAGAATATAAAAGAAACAATGATTTATTTTATTCTCTAAATGTTTATTAAAAGCCTGTAATGTACCATTTTGTTAACATCATTAAGACATTAACATCAAGATCGGGATAAATTACATCAATATAACTATTGAATTGACATCAATCCACAGTTGTAATTATAATACAAACAAGATGACATTTACTTAACATGTAATGTGCTAATGTCAATAAACGCTAGAGAATACTGAAGTGGTAGCACAAAATGGACAATCCATAGAAACTGGCAACGCAGGTCACACAAGACAAAGAATAAAAACCAAACAAAAACACAAAAAACCCAACACAATGTGCGTTGGACACTACTATCCGCACACAAACACAGATAACGTTAATAAGACATGAGCCCTCTTACAAACAACTGGAGGTAAAGACCAACCAACCATCGTTTGTATGCGGAAATCACAACACGGAACCCAAAACGTCAAGACACATAATAGGAGAACACAAAGCACTACAAAGATGAGCAACACGGATCTTAATGACCGGTAAATCTTTCGTAAAAGCACTACACCTATGAGTTCAAAGCGTATTTATTAATATTGATAGGAATTTAACTGCTTTATTCAATCAAATTAAGACCAACTTGAAGAAATGTTAGAGAATACCGAAAAGCCAATCAAAAGTTCGAAATTAATTTCGTAAACCACGAAATTTTGTTTAAAATAAAAAAAATGAATATATCCAAACAGATGAGGGTTGGGTCAACGAGCAATACAAAAGCAATAAAAACAAAAGATGGGAACTTATGCGCTTAATATTTATGAATGGCTAATTTGTAAGCATACTGTAAGCATATTGCAAAGTCTATATACAAGTAGGAAGATTTTGAAAGGGTAACCAAAGAATAATATATCGATTTTCTATATCTAACTGAATGCTGCAAGACGATGATTGTATCGTGGTACATTGTCGTGTGCGATTTGCTTCCTAATAGCGTTGATGCTGTATAATAGGACATATCATGTCAATGTTAAATATCATAAACCTCCAGTGTGCAATAGTCAGAGTGAGGATAAACACAGCATTAATATTGGTATACTGATTCTTTCTACCACTAAATACATAAATATGTGTTCAATTTTATTTATTGTTCCGTTTTATCTTATCATTTAATATTTCAGTATTTATCAATTGAGTTTGGTACATAAATATTGTAACTGTAAATGAAAGAAAATATGTAATGGTAGTTTGCAGTTGTCAGGTTCTATTAATTGCCCATTCTTGATAGCCACTTTCTCTAGCGTTTATATAAACCTATTACATGATTAAGGATGTACATATATACGTCAATATTTTTTTTCTTTCAACACACATTTTATTGAAATCACCAGTTGTTGCAGTAATATAAGGGGGAAAGGGTAGCTTAACTTAGAGGCGGCTGTTAGCTACAAAGCTTATTTGACCGAGTGGAGAAAATAAGACACAACATACTTATTTTTTACAAGAAAAGAAGATCATACATATGTAACAGGAGAAATATATCAAAGGGTAATTGCAATCCGTTAATCGAAGAAGGACAGATAATACAATGGGCCGAAGAAGGACAGTAAAGGGACAAACAACGATCCTCAAGGATCTGTCAGGATAAATTTTCCCCTTCTCCATTGAAATTAGTAGTCAATTTGTTGAAATGAAAAAACATTAGGCTGGTATGTCAAACAACACTGGCAAGATTATTATGTTTGGCTGAAAACGTGGGGGTCCAAATACAATTTGAGAAAAAAGTCAGTTTTCTATAACTAAACGTTAGAGAATACCAAAGGGCAATCCAAAAATGACAATCGTTAGAAGCTGACAACTTAGAATACACAAGACGAAATAAAACAGTGCAAAAACACAACACAACGTATGTTGGACACCACTATGCACACACACACACACACACAATTAACGTAAATAAGACATGCGCCCTCCAACAAACAACTGGTAAAACAGGAACCAAACATAGTCTGTGTGAGATTGATGTAAACATTACAAATGGTGTGATTTTCTTTACACATCACGAACAATATTACATCGACATACATGTGCAAATCTAACCTTTGCAGTATTCATGGCTTACACAATATCAATGCATATTATAACAACATAAGTTTTGTGAATTTCCAATGTGTCTTTGTTTAAATTTCGTCCTTATTGATGACTATGCCTTTGTTTACCTGTTTTTAATCATCCAGAACGTTATGCATATCGATGTTGTGATATATCAATTTGCCAGAAATAGCATACAAAGAGGGCTTTGTAATATAACATTACATGCAGAAATAGAATATAAAAGAAACAATGATTTATTTTATTCTCTAAATGTTTATAAAAAGCATGTAATGTACCATTTTGCTTACACAATATTAATGCATATTACAACAACATAAGTTTTGTGAATTTCCAATATGTCTTTGTTTAAATTTCGTCCTTATTGATGACTATGCCTTTGTTTACCTGTTTTTAATCATCCAGAACGGTTATGCATATCGATTTTGTGATATATCAATTTGCCAGAAATAGCATACGAAGAGGGCTTTGTAATATAACATTACATGCAGAAATAGAATATAAAAGAAACAATGATTTATTTTATTCTCTAAATGTTTATTAAAAGCCTGTAATGTACCATTTTGTTAACATCATTAAGACATTAACATCAAGATCGGGATAAATTACATCAATATAACTATTGAATTGACATCAATCCACAGTTGTGATTATAATACAAACAAGATGACATTTACTTAACATGTAATGTGCTAATGTCAATAAACGCTAGAGAATACTGAAGAGGTAGCACAAAATGGACAATCCATAGAAACTGGCAACGCAGGTCACACAAGACAAAGAATAAAAACCAAACAATAACACAAAAAACCCAACACAATGTGCGTTGGACACTACTATCCACACACAAACACAGATAACGTTAATAAGACATGAGCCCTCTTACAAACAACTGGAGGTAAAGACCAACCAACCATCGTTTGTATGCGGAAATCACAACACGGAACCCAAAACGTCAAGACACATAATAGGAGAACACAAAGCACTACAAAGATGAGCAACACGGATCTTAATGACCGGTAAATCTTTCGTAAAAGCACTACACCTATGAGTTCAAAGCGTATTTATTAATATTGATAGGAATTTAACTGCTTTATTCAATCAAATTAAGACCAACTTGAAGAAATGTTAGAGAATACCGAAAAGCCAATCAAAAGTTCGAAATTAATTTCGTAAACCACGAAATTTTGTTTAAAATAAAAAAACTGAATATATCCAAACAGATGAGGGTGGGGTCAACGAGCAATACAAAAGCAATAAAAACAAAAGATGGGAACTTATGCGCTTAATATTTATGAATGGCTAATTTGTAAGCATACTGTAAGCATATTGCAAAGTCTATATACAAGTAGGAAGATTTTGAAAGGGTAACCAAAGAATAATATATCGATTTTCTATATCTACCTGAATGCTGCAAGACGATGATTGTATAGTGGTACATTGTCGTGTGCGATTTGCTTCCTAATAGCGTTGATGCTGTATAATAGGACATATCATGTCAATGTTAAATATCATAAACCTCCAGTGTGCAATAGTCAGAGTGAGGATAAACACAGCATTAATATTGGTATACTGATTCCTTCTACCACTAAATACATAAATATGTGTTCAATTTTATTTATTGTTCCGTTTTATCTTATCATTTGATATTTCAGTATTTATCAATTGAGTTTGGTACATAAATATTGTAACTGTAAATGAAAGAAAATATGTAATGGTAGTTTGCAGTTGTCAGGTTCTATTAATTGTCCATTCTTGATAGCCACTTTCTCTAGCGTTTATATAAACATATTACATGATTAAGGATGTACATATATACGTCAATAATTTTTTTCTTTCAACACACATTTTATTGAAATCACCAGTTGTTGCAGTAATATAAGGGGGAAAGGGTAGCTTAACTTAGAGGCGGCTGTTAGCTACAAAGCTTATTTGACCGAGTGGAGAAAATAAGACACAACATACTTATTTTTTACAAGAAAAGAAGATCATACATATGTAACAGGAGAAATATATCAAAGGGTAATTGCAATCCGTTAATCGAAGAAGGACAGATAATACAATGGGCCGAAGAAGGACAGTAAAGGGACAAACAACGATCCTCAAGGATCTGTCAGGATAAATTTTCCCCTTCTCCATTGAAATTAGTAGTCAATGTGTTGAAATGAAAAAACATTAGGCTGGTATGTCAAACAACACTGGCAAGATTATTATGTTTGGCTGAAAACGTGGGGTCCAAACACAATTTGAGAAAAAGTCAGTTTTCTATAACTAAACGTTAGAGAATACCAAAGGGCAATCCAAAAATGACAATCGTTAGAAGCTGACAACTTAGAGTACACAAGACGAAATAAAACAGTGCAAAAACACAACACAACGTATGTTGGACACCACTATGCACACACACACACACACACAATTAACGTAAATAAGACATGCGCCCTCCAACAAACAACTGGTAAAACAGGAACCAAACATAGTCTGTGTGAGATTGATGTAAACATTACAAATGGTGTGATTTTCTTTACACATCACGAACAATATTACATCGACATACATGTGCAAATCTAACCTTTGCAGTATTCATGGCTTACACAATATCAATGCATATTATAACAGCATAAGTTTTGTTAATTTCCAATGTGTCTTTGTTTAAATTTCGTCCTTATTGATGACTATGCCTTTGTTTACCTGTTTTTAATCATCCAGAACGTTATGCATATCGATGTTGTGATATATCAATTTGCCAGAAATAGCATACGAAGAGGGCTTTGTAATATAACATTACATGCAGAAATAGAATATAAAAGAAACAATGATTTATTTTATTCTCTAAATGTTTATTAAAAGCCTGTAATGTACCATTTTGTTAACATCATTAAGACATTAACATCAAGATCGGTATAAATTACATCAATATAACTATTGAATTGACCTCAATCCACAGTTGTGATTATAACACAAACAAGATGACATTTACTTAACATTTAATGTGCTAATGTCAATAAACGCTAGAGAATACTGAAGTGGTAGCACAAAATGGACAATCCATAGAAACTGGCAACGCAGGTCACACAAGACAAAGAATAAAAACCAAACAAAAACACAAAAAACCCAACACAATGTGCGTTGGACACTACCATCCGCAAACAAACACAGATAACGTCAATAAGACATGAGCCCTCTTACAAACAACTGGAGGTAAAGACGAACCAACCATCGTTTGTATGCGGAAATCACAACACGGAACCCAAAACGTCAAGACACATAATAGGAGAACACAAAGCACTACAAAGATGAGCAACACGGATCTTAATGACCGGTAAATCTTTCGTAAAAGCACTACACCTATGAGTTCAAAGCGTATTTATTAATATTGATAGGAATTTAGCTGCTTTATTCAATCAAATTAAGACCAACTTGAAGAAATGTTAGAGAATACCGAAAAGCCAATCAAAAGTTCGAAATTAATTTCGTAAACCACGAAATTTTGTTTAAAATAAAAAAACTGGATATATCCAAACAGATGAGGGTGGGGTCAACGAGCAATACAAAAGCAATAAAAACAAAAGATGGGAACTTATGTGCTTAATATTTATGGATGGCTAATTTGTAAGCATACTGTAAGCATATTGCAAAGTCTATATACAGGTAGGAAGATTTTGAAAGGGTAACCAAAGAATAATATATCGATTTTCTATATCTAACTGAATGCTGCAAGACGATGATTGTATCGTGGTACATTGTCGTGTGCGATTTGCTTCCTAATAGCGTTGATGCTGTATAATAGGACATATCATGTCAATGTTAAATATCATAAACCTCCAGTGTGCAATTGTCAGAGTGAGGATAAACACAGCATTAATATTGGTATACTGATTCCTTCTACCACTAAATACATAAATATGTGTTCAATTTTATTTATTGTTCCGTTTTATCTTATCATTTAATATTTCAGTATTTATCAATTGAGCTTGGTACATAAATATTGTAACTGTAAATGAAAGAAAATATGTAATGGTAGTTTGCAGTTGTCAGGTTCTATTAATTGTCCATTCTTGATAGCCACTTTCTCTAGCGTTTATATAAACATATTACATGATTAAGGATGTACATATATACGTCAATAATTTTTTTCTTTCAACACACATTTTATTGAAATCACCAGTTGTTGCAGTAATATAAGGGGGAAAGGGTAGCTTAACTTAGAGGCGGCTGTTAGCTACAAAGCTTATTTGACCGAGTGGAGAAAATAAGACACAACATACTTATTTTTTACAAGAAAAGAAGATCATACATATGTAACAGGAGAAATATATCAAAGGGTAATTGCAATCCGTTAATCGAAGAAGGACAGATAATACAATGGGCCGAAGAAGGACAGTAAAGGGACAAACAACGATCCTCAAGGATCTGTCAGAATAAATTTTCCCCTTCTCCATTGAAATTAGTAGTCAATGTGTTGAAATGAAAAAACATTAGGATGGTATGTCAAACAACACTGGCAAGATTATTATGTTTGGCTGAAAACGTGGGGGTCCAAATACAATTTGAGAAAAAAGTCAGTCTTCTATAACTAAACGTTAGAGAATACCAAAGGGCAATCCAAAAATGACAATCGTTAGAAGCTGACAACTTAGAGTACACAAGACGAAATAAAACAGTGCAAAAACACAACACAACGTATGTTGGACACCACTATGCACACACACACACACACATAATTAACGTAAATAAGACATGCGCACTCCAACAAACAACTGGTAAAACAGGAACCAAACATAGTCTGTGTGAGATTGATGTAAACATTACAAATGGTGTGGTTTTCTTTACACATCACGAACAATATTACATCGACATACATGTGCAAATCTAACCTTTGCAGTATTCATGGCTTACACAATATCAATGCATATTATAACAACATACGTTTTGTGAATTTCCAATGTGTCTTTGTTTAAATTTCTTCCTTATTGATGACTATGCCTTTGTTTACCTGTTTTTAATCATCCAGAACGTTATGCATATCGATTTTGTGATATATCAATTTGCCAGAAATAGCATACGAAGAGAGCTTTGTTATATAACATTACATGCATCAATAGAATATAAAAGAAACAATGATTTATTTTATTCTCTAAATGTTTATTAAAAGCCTTTAATGTACCATTTTGTTAACATCATTAAGACATTAACATCAAGTTCGGGATAAATTACATCAATATAACTATTGAATTGACCTCAATCCACAGTTGTGATTATAATACAAACAAGATGACATTTACTTAACATTTAATGTGGTAATGTCAATAAACGCTAGAGAATACTGAAGTGGTAGCACAAAATGGACAATCCATAGAAACTGGCAACGCAGGTCACACAAGACAAAGAATAAAAACCAAACAAAAACACAAAAAACCCAACACAATGTGCGTTGGACACTACTATCCACACACAAACACAGATAACGTTAATAAGACATGAGCCCTCTTACAAACAACTGGAGGTAAAGACGAACCAACCATCGTTTGTATGCGGAAATCACAACACGGAACCCAAAACGTCAAGACACATAATAGAAGAACACAAAGCACTACAAAGATGAGCAACACGGATCTTAATGACCGGTAAATCTTTCGTAAAAGCACTACACCTATGTGTTCAAAGCGTATTTATTAATATTGATAGGAATTTAACTGCTTTATGCAATCAAATTAAGACCAACTTGAAGAAATGTTAGAGAATACCGAAAAGCCAATCAAAAGTTCGAAATTAATTTCGTAAACCACGAAATTTTGTTTAAAATAAAAAAACTGGATAAATCCAAACAGATGAGGGTGGGGTCAACGAGCAATACAAAAGCAATAAAAACGAAAAGATGGGAACTTATGCGCTTAATATTTATGGATGGCTAATTTGTAAGCATACTGTAAGCATATTGCAAAGTCTATATACAGGTAGGAAGATTTTGAAAGGGTAACCAAAGAATAATATATCGATTTTCTATATCTAACTGAATGCTGCAAGACGATGATTGTATCGTGGTACATTGTCGTGTGCGATTTGCTTCCTAATAGCGTTGATGCTGTATAATAGGACATATCATGTCAATGTTAAATATCATAAACCTCCAGTGTGCAATAGTCAGAGTGAGGATAAACACAGCATTAATATTGGTATACTGATTCTTTCTACCACTAAATACATAAATATGTGTTCAATTTTATTTATTGTTCCGTTTTATCTTATCATTTAATATTTCAGTATTTATCAATTGAGTTTGGTACATAAATATTGTAACTGTAAATGAAAGAAAATATGTAATGGTAGTTTGCAGTTGTCAGGTTCTATTAATTGCCCATTCTTGATAGCCACTTTCTCTAGCGTTTATATAAACCTATTACATGATTAAGGATGTACATATATACGTCAATATTTTTTTTCTTTCAACACACATTTTATTGAAATCACCAGTTGTTGCAGTAATATAAGGGGGAAAGGGTAGCTTAACTTAGAGGCGGCTGTTAGCTACAAAGCTTATTTGACCGAGTGGAGAAAATAAGACACAACATACTTATTTTTTACAAGAAAAGAAGATCATACATATGTAACAGGAGAAATATATCAAAGGGTAATTGCAATTCGTTAATCGAAGAAGGACAGATAATACAATGGGCCGAAGAAGGACAGTAAAGGGACAAACAACGATCCTCAAGGATCTGTCAGGATAAATTTTCCCCTTCTACATTGAAATTAGTAGTCAATTTGTTGAAATGAAAAAACATTAGGCTGGTATGTCAAACAACACTGGCAAGATTATTATGTTTGGCTGAAAACGTGGGGGTCCAAATACAATTTGAGAAAAAAGTCAGTTTTCTATAACTAAACGTTAGAGAATACCAAAGGGCAATCCAAAAATGACAATCGTTAGAAGCTGACAACTTAGAATACACAAGATGAAATAAAACAGTGCAAAAACACAACACAACGTATGTTGGACACCACTATGCACACACACACACACACAATTAACGTAAATAAGACATGCGCCCTCCCACAAACAACTGGTAGTACAGGAACCAAATATGGTCTGTGTGAGATTGATGTAAACATTACAAATGGTGTGATTTTCTTTACACATCACGAACAATATTACATCGACATACATGTGCAAATCTAACCTTTGCAGTATTCATGGCTTACACAATATCAATGCATATTATAACAACATAAGTTTTGTGAATTTCCAATGTGTCTTTGTTTAAATTTCGTCCTTATTGATGACTATGCCTTTGTTTACCTGTTTTTAATCATCCAGAACGTTATGCATATCGATGTTGTGATATATCAATTTGCCAGAAATAGCATACAAAGAGGGCTTTGTAATATAACATTACATGCAGAAATAGAATATAAAAGAAACAATGATTTATTTTATTCTCTAAATGTTTATAAAAAGCATGTAATGTACCATTTTGCTTACACAATATTAATGCATATTACAACAACATAAGTTTTGTGAATTTCCAATGTGTCTTTGTTTAAATTTCGTCCTTATTGATGACTATGCCTTTGTTTACCTGTTTTTAATCATCCAGAACGGTTATGCATATCGATTTTGTGATATATCAATTTGCCAGAAATAGCATACGAAGAGGGCTTTGTAATATAACATTGCATGCAGAAATAGAATATAAAAGAAACAATGATTTATTTTATTCTCTAAATGTTTATTAAAAGCCTGTAATGTACCATTTTGTTAACATCATTAAGACATTAACATCAAGATCGGGATAAATTACATCAATATAACTACTGAATTGACCTCAATCCACAGTTGTGATTATAATACAAACAAGATGACATTTACTTAACATTTAATGTGCTAATGTCAATAAACGCTAGAGAATACTGAAGTGGTAGAACAAAATGGACAATCCATAGAAACTGGCAACGCAGTTCACACAAGACAAAGAATAAAAACCAAACAAAAACACAAAAAACCCAACACAATGTGCGTTGGACACTACTATCCGCAAACAAACACAGATAACGTTAATAAGACATGAGCCCTCTTACAAACAACTGGAGGTAAAGACGAACCAACCATCGTTTGTATGCGGAAATCACAACACGGAACCCAAAACGTCAAGACACATAATAGGAGAACACAAAGCACTACAAAGATGAGCAACACGGATCTTAATGACCGGTAAATCTTTCGTAAAAGCACTACACCTATGAGTTCAAAGCGTATTTATTAATATTGATAGGAATTTAACTGCTTTATTCAATCAAATTAAGACCAACTTGAAGAAATGTTAGAGAATACCGAAAAGCCAATCAAAAGTTCGAAATTAATTTCGTAAACCACGAAAAAAAATTTAAAATAAAAAAACTGGATATATCCAAACAGATGAGGGTGGGGTCAACGAGCAATACAAAAGCAATAAAAACAAAAGATGGGAACTTATGCGCTTAATATTTATGGATGGCTAATTTGTAAGCATACTGTAAGCATATTGCAAAGTCTATATACAGGTAGGAAGATTTTGAAAGGGTAACCAAAGAATAATATATCGATTTTCTATATCTAACTGAATGCTGCAAGACGATGATTGTATCGTGGTACATTGTCGTGTGCGATTTGCTTCCTAATAGCGTTGATGCTGTATAATAGGACATATCATGTCAATGTTAAATATCATAAACCTCCAGTGTGCAATAGTCAGAGTGAGGATAAACACAGCATTAATATTGGTATACTGATTCCTTCTACCACTAAATACATAAATATGTGTTCAATTTTATTTATTGTTCCGTTTTATCTTATCATTTAATATTTCAGTATTTATCAATTGAGTTTGGTACATAAATATTGTAACTGTAAATGAAAGAAAATATGTAATGGTAGTTTGCAGTTGTCAGGTTCTATTAATTGTCCATTCTTGATAGCCACTTTCTCTAGCGTTTATATAAACATATTACATGATTAAGGATGTACATATATACGTCAATAATTTTTTTCTTTCAACACACATTTTATTGAAATCACCAGTTGTTGCAGTAATATAAGGGGGAAAGGGTAGCTTAACTTAGAGGCGGCTGTTAGCTACAAAGCTTATTTGACCGAGTGGAGAAAATAAGACACAACATACTTATTTTTTACAAGAAAAGAAGATCATACATATGTAACAGGAGAAATATATCAAAGGGTAATTGCAATCCGTTAATCGAAGAAGGACAGATAATACAATGGGCCGAAGAAGGACAGTAAAGGGACAAACAACGATCCTCAAGGATCTGTCAGGATAAAGTTTCCCCTTCTCCATTGAAATTAGTAGTCAATGTGTTGAAATGATAAAACATTAGGATGGTATGTCAAACAACACTGGCAAGATTATTATGTTTGGCTGAAAACGTGGGGGTCCAAATACAATTTGAGAAAAAGTCAGTCTTCTATAACTAAACGTTAGAGAATACCAAAGGGCAATCCAAAAATGACAATCGTTAGAAGCTGACAACTTAGAGTACACAAGACGAAATAAAACAGTGCAAAAACACAACACAACGTATGTTGGACACCACTATGCACACACACACACACACACAATTAACGTAAATAAGACATGCGCCCTCCAACAAACAACTGGTAAAACAGGAACCAAACATAGTCTGTGTGAGATTGATGTAAACATTACAAATGGTGTGATTTTCTTTACACATCACGAACAATATTACATCGACATACATGTGCAAATCTAACCTTTGCAGTATTCATGGCTTACACAATATCAATGCATATTATAACAACATAAGTTTTGTGAATTTCCAATGTGTCTTTGTTTAAATTTCGTCCTTATTGATGACTATGCCTTTGTTTACCTGTTTTTAATCATCCAGAACGGTTATGCATATCGATTTTGTGATATATCAATTTGCCAGAGATAGCATACGAAGAGGGCTTTGTAATATAACATTACATGCAGAAATAGAATATAAAAGAAACAATGATTTATTTTATTCTCTAAATGTTTATAAAAAGCATGTAATGTACCATTTTGCTTACACAATATTAATGCATATTACAACAACATAAGCTTTGTGAATTTCCAATGTGTCTTTGTTTAAATTTCGTCCTTATTGATGACTATGCCTTTGTTTACCTGTTTTTAATCATCCAGAACGGTTATGCATATCGATTTTGTGATATATCAATTTGCCAGAAATAGCATACGAAGAGGGCTTTGTAATATAACATTACATGCAGAAATAGAATATAAAAGAAACAATGATTTATTTTATTCTCTAAATGTTTATTAAAAGCCTGTAATGTACCATTTTGTTAACATCATTAAGACATTAACATCAAGATCGGGATAAAGTACATCAATATAACTATTGAATTGACATCAATCCACAGTTGTGATTATAATACAAACAAGATGACATTTACTTAACATTTAATGTGCTAATGTCAATAAGCGCTAGAGAATACTGAAGTGGTAGCACAAAATGGACAATCCATAGAAACTGGCAACGCAGGTCACACAAGACAAAGAATAAAAACCAAACAAAAACACAAAAACCCAACACAATGTGCGTTGGACACTACTATCCGCAAACAAACACAGATAACGTTAATAAGACATGAGCCCTCTTACAAACAACTGGAGGTAAAGACGAACCAACCATCGTTTGTATGCAGAAATCACAACACGGAACCCAAAACGTCAAGACACATAATAGGAGAACACAAAGCACTACAAAGATGAGCAACACGGATCTTAATGACCGGTAAATCTTTCGTAAGAGCACTACACCTATGGGTTCAAAGCGTATTTATTAAGATTGATAGGAATTTAACTGCTTTATTCAATCAAATTAAGACCAACTTGAATAAATGTTAGAGAATACCGAAAAGCCAATCAAAAGTTCGAAATTAATTTCGTAAACCACGAAATTTTCTTTAAAATAAAAAAACTGGATATATCCAAACAGATGAGGGTGGTGTCAACGAGCAATACAAAAGCAATAAAAACAAAAGATGGGAACATATGCAGTAAATATTTATGGATGGCTAATTTGTAAGCATACTGTAAGCATATTGCAAAGTCTATATACAGGTAGGAAGATTTTGAAAGGGTAACCAAAGAATAATATATCGATTTTCTATATCTAACTGAATGCTGCAAGACGATGATTGTATCGTGGTACATTGTCGTGTGCGATTTGCTTCCTAATAGCGTTGATGCTGTATAATAGGACATATCATGTCAATGTTAAATATCATAAACCTCCAGTGTGCAATTGTCAGAGTGAGGATAAACACAGCATTAATATTGGTATACTGATTCCTTCTACCACTAAATACATAAATATGTGTTCAATTTTATTTATTGTTCCATTTTATCTTATCATTTAATATTTCAGTATTTATCAATTGAGTTTGGTACATAAATATTGTAACTGTAAATGAAAGAAAATATGTAATGGTAGTTTGCAGTTGTCAGGTTCTATTAATTGTCCATTCTTGATAGCCACTTTCTCTAGCGTTTATATAAACCTATTACATGATTAAGGATGTACATATATACGTCAATAATTTTTTTCTTTCAACACACATTTTATTGAAATCACCAGTTGTTGCAGTAATATAAGGGGGAAAGCGTAGCTTAACTTAGAGGCGGCTGTTAGCTACAAAGCTTATTTGTCCGAGTGGGGAAAATAAGACACAACATACTTATTTTTTACACGAAAAGAAGATCATACATATGTAGCAGGAGAAATATATCAAAGGGTAATTGCAATCCGTTAATCGAAGAAGGACAGATAATACAATGGGCCGATGAAGGACAGTAAAGGGACAAACAACGATCCTCAAAGATCTGTCAGGATAAATTTTCCCCTTCTCCATTGAAATTAGTAGTTAATGTGTTGAAATGAAAAAACATTAGGCTGGTATGTCAAACAACACTGGCAAGATTATTATGTTTGGCTGAAAACGTGGGGGTCCAAATACAATTTGAGAAAAAAGTCAGTCTTCTATAACTAAACGTTAGAGAATACCAAAGGGCAATCCAAAAATGACAATCTTTAGAAGCTGACAACTTAGGGTACACAAGACGAAATAAAACAGTGCCAAATAAAAACACAACGTATGTTGGACACCACTATGCACACACACACACACACAATTAACGTAAATAAGACATGCGCCCTCCAACAAACAACTGCTAAAACAGGAACTAAACATAGTCTGTGTGAGATTGATGTAAACATTACAAATGGTGTGATTTTCTTTACACATCACGAACAATATTACATCGACATACATGTGCAAATCTAACCTTTGCAGTATTCATGGCTTACACAATATCAATGCATATTATAACAACATAAGCTTTGTGAATTTCCAATGTGTCTTTTTTTTAATTTCGTCCTTATTGATGACTATGCCTTTGTTTACCTGTTTTTAATCATCCAGAACGGTTATGCATATCGATTTTGTGATATATCAATTTGCCAGAAATAGCATACGAAGAGGGCTTTGTAATATAACATTACATGCAGAAATAGAATATAAAAGAAACAATGATTTATTTTATTCTCTAAATGTTTATAAAAAGCGTGTAATGTACCATTTTGCTTACACAATATTAATGCAAATAACAACAACATAAGTTTTGTGAATTTGCAATGTGTCTTTGTTTAAATTTCGTCCTTATTGATGACTATTCCTTTGTTTACCTGTTTTTAATCATCCAGAACGGTTATGCATATCGATTTTGTGATATATCAATTTGCCAGAAATAGAATACGAAGAGGGCTTTGTAATATAACATTACATGCAGAAATAGAATATAAAAGAAACAATGATTTATTTTATTCTCTAAATGTTTATTAAAAGCCTGTAATGTACCATTTTGTTAACATCATTAAGACATTAACATCAAGATCGGGATAAAGTACATCAATATAACTATTGAATTGACCTCAATCCACAGTTGTGATTATAATACAAACAAGATGATATTTACTTAACATTTAATGTGCTAATGTCAATAAACGCTAGAGAATACTGAAGTGGTAGCACAAAATGGACAATCCATAGAAACTGGAAACGCATGTCACACAAGACAAAGAATAAAAACCAAACAAAAACACAAAAACCCCAACACAATGTGCGTTGGACACTACTATCCGCAAACAAACACAGATAACGTTAATAAGACATGAGCCCTCTTACAAACAACTGGAGGTAAAGACGAACCAACCATCGTTTGTATGCGGAAATCACAACACGGAACCCAAAACGTCAAGACACATAATAGGAGAACACAAAGCACTACAAAGATGAGCAACACGGATCTTAATGACCGGTAAATCTTTCGTAAGAGCACTACACCTATGGGTTCAAAGCGTATTTATTAATATTGATAGGAATTTAACTGCTTTATTCAATCAAATTAAGACCAACTTGAAGAAATGTTAGAGAATACCGAAAAGCCAATCAAAAGTTCGAAATTAATTTCGTAAACCACGAAATTTTGTTTAAAATAAAAAAAACTGGATATATCCAAACAGATGAGGGTGGGGTCAACGAGCAATACAAAAGCAATAAAAACAAAAGATGGGAACTTATGCGGTTAATATTTATGGATGGCTAATTTGTAAGCATACTGTAAGCATATTGCAAAGTCTATATACAGGTAGGAAGATTTTGAAAGGGTAACCAAAGAATAATATATCGATTTTCTATATCTAACTGAATGCTGCAAGACGATGATTGTATCGTGGTACATTGTCGTGTGCGATTTGCTTCCTAATAGCGTTGATGCTGTATAATAGGACATATCATGTCAATGTTAAATATCATAAACCTCCAGTGTGCAATTGTCAGAGTGAGGATAAACACAGCATTAATATTGGTATACTGATTCCTTCTACCACTAAATACATAAATATGTGTTCAATTTTATTTATTGTTCCATTTTATCTTATCATTTAATATTTCAGTATTTATCAATTGAGTTTGGTACATAAATATTGTAACTGTAAATGAAAGAAAATATGTAATGGTAGTTTGCAGTTGTCAGGTTCTATTAATTGTCCATTCTTGATAGCCACTTTCTCTAGCGTTTATATAAACCTATTACATGATTAAGGATGTACATATATACGTCAATAATTTTTTTCTTTCAACACACATTTTATTGAAATCACCAGTTGTTGCAGTAATATAAGGGGGAAAGCGTAGCTTAACTTAGAGGCGGCTGTTAGCTACAAAGCTTATTTGTCCGAGTGGAGAAAATAAGACACAACATACTTATTTTTTACACGAAAAGAAGATCATACATATGTAGCAGGAGAAATATATCAAAGGGTAATTGCAATCCGTTAATCGAAGAAGGACAGATAATACAATGGGCCGAAGAAGGACAGTAAAGGGACAAACAACGATCCTCAAGGATCTGTCAGGATAAATTTTCCCCTTCTCCATTGAAATTAGTAGTTAATGTGTTGAAATGAAAAAACATTAGGCTGGTATGTCAAACAACACTGGCAAGATTATTATGTTTGGCTGAAAACGTGGGGGTCCAAATACAATTTGAGAAAAAAGTCAGTCTTCTATAACTAAACGTTAGAGAATACCAAAGGGCAATCCAAAAATGACAATCTTTAGAAGCTGACAACTTAGGGTACACAAGACGAAATAAAACAGTGCCAAATAAAAACACAACGTATGTTGGACACCACTATGCACACACACACACACACAATTAACGTAAATAAGACATGCGCCCTCCAACAAACAACTGCTAAAACAGGAACCAAACATAGTCTGTGTGAGATTGATGTAAACATTACAAATGGTGTGATTTTCTTTACACATCACGAACAATATTACATCGACATACATGTGCAAATCAAACCTTTCCAGTATTCATGGCTTACACAATATCAATGCATATTATTACAACATAAGCTTTGTGAATTTCCAATGTGTCTTTGTTTAAATTTCGTCCTTATTGATGACTATGCCTTTGTTTAAATGTTTTAATGATCCAGAACGGTTATGCATACCGATTATGTGATATATCAATTGCCAGAAATAGCATACGGAGAGGGCTTTGTAATATAACATTATATGCAGAAATAGAATATAAAAGAAACAGTGATGTATTTTATTCTCTAGATGCTTATATAAAGCGTGTAATGTACCATTTTGTTAACATCATTAAGACATTAACATCAAGATCGGGATAAACTACATCAATATAACTATTGAATTGACCTTAATCCACAGTTGTGATGTAATACAAACAAGATGACATTTACTTAACATTTAATGTGCTAATGTCAATACACGATAGAGAATACTGAAGTGGTAGCACAAAATGGACGATCCATAGACACAGGCAACGCAGGTCACACAAGAAAAAAATAAAAACCAAACAAAAACACCAAAAAACCAACACAATGTACATTGGACACTGCTATCCGCAAACAAACACAAATAAAGTTAATAAGACATGAGCCCTCTTGCAAAAAACTGGAGGTAAAGACGAACCAACCGTCGTTTGTATGCGGAAATCACAACACGGAACCCCAAACGTCAAGTCACATAATAGGAGAGCACAAAACACTAAAAAGATGAGCAACACGGATCTCAATGACCGGTAAATATTTTGTAAATGCACTATGCCTATGGGTTCAAAGCGTATTTATTAATATTGATAGGAATTTAACTGCTTTAATCAATCAAATTAAGACCAACTTGAAGAAATGTTAGAGAATACCGAAAAGCCAATCAAAAGTTCGAAATTAATTTCGTAAACCCCGAAATTTTGCTTAAAATAAAAACTGGATATATACAAACAGATGAGGGTAGGGTCAACACGCATTACAAAAGCAATAAAAAACAAAAGATGGGAACTTATGCGGTTAATATTTATGGAATGCTAATTTGTAAGCATGCTGTTCCGCATCGAAAAATAAAAGGTAAAACGAACATGCAATACATATTCAAGATCATTTGCATATTGCAAAGTCTATATACAGGTAGCAAGATTTTGAAAGGGTAACCAAAGTATAATATATCGATTTTCTATATCTAAATGAAAGCTCTAAGACGATGATTGTATCGTGGTACATTGTCGTGTGCGATTTGTTTCCTAATATCGTTGATTCTGTATAATAGGACAAAGCATGTCAATGTTAAATATCATAAACCTCCAGTGTGGAATTGTCACAGTGAGGATAAACACAGCATTAGTATTGGTATATTGATTCCTTCTACCACTAAATACATAAATATGTGTTCCGTAATTTTGTTATTACCCTTAATTATTATCCTGAACAACTGTGCAATTCAAAATTCTATATTAGGTCTTTTTCTGATGGATTTTAGTCTACTCTATTAATGCTTTTTAAAACTAATATATTTTCATGTGTGCATATGAAGAAGAATTTTTTTTTTTTTTTTAAATCATGTGATTAAAGTGCTATTCACCAGTGAATAAAACTTTTCAGACAAATTGAATGAAACTGTGGAAATAGTATTTTTATTGCAATAAAATTTATATAGAAAAAAGTATGAGAAGAATAATAATCAGTACTATTACAATTACAAAGCATATCTTTGCATTTCATTAATCGACAATATAGCGTGAAATGTATTGGAGGGATATTTATGTACTCCTAGTTATTAACATTACACAAAACAGGAAACAAATGACAACAAGTATTTAATGGTATATTCCAAAATGAGGTAAATGATTTGGTAAGAAAAATGAGCACAAAAGAAAATCTGATATCAAAAACGTAGATATCAAATTTAGAATAACCTTCATTCATCAGGTGCGCTCAAAATCTAAAAATTGGAAAGTTTTGGGGACAATAAAACCAAAGATAAACATGATAGAAAAAAGCAGCTAAGGTCACGTATGCCTTGGGAAGAGAACCTTAGATTTATTAATAATTACTTTATTTAGGAACTATAAATTTCAGTAATAAATATATCTAATAAACCATGTCAGTATCAAAGCACTGAATGTATGTTTAAGATACATAAAACAAATTAAAGAGTTTAAGCAATTCTACCAATATGATGAAAAACGAAGAACCATCTCTCACCACAAATACTTGAGCATAAAAAGACCAAGATGTATAGCGCTAGAATTCCAAGGATCAAATACCTGCTACAAATCAGGATGATAATAGACAATTCATCATGAAACAACTTCACAAGATAAAGATTTAGCAACATGATGCCAGTAAATACCGGGCTTAAATCCAGAATGATGATCTGATTCCAACAAATTGATAACCTTTTTTATTATCGTCTCCAACAAACGCCAAATATGTTGGAGGTATGAGTTATGATTGTTTTGTCCTAAGAGTAATAATCTTCAATCAACAGATTATACTTTCCAGTATTCATGGCTTACACAATATCAATGCATATTATTACAAAATAAGCTTTGTGAATTTCCAATGTGTCTTTGTTTAAATTTCGTCCTTATTGATGACTATGCCTTTGTTTAAATGTTTTAATGATCCAGAACGGTTATGCATACCGATTATGTGATATATCAATTGCCAGAAATAGCATACGGAGAGGGCTTTGTAATATAACATTATATGCAGAAATAGAATATAAAAGAAACAGTGATGTATTTTATTCTCTAGATGCTTATATAAAGCGTGTAATGTACCATTTTGTTAACATCATTAAGACATTAACATCAAGATCGGGATAAACTACATCAATATAACTATTGAATTGACCTTAATCCACAGTTGTGATGTAATACAAACAAGATGACATTTACTTAACATTTAATGTGCTAATGTCAATACACGATAGAGAATACTGAAGTGGTAGCACAAAATGGACGATCCATAGACACAGGCAACGCAGGTCACACAAGAAAAAAATAAAAACCAAACAAAAACACCAAAAAACCAACACAATGTACATTGGACACTGCTATCCGCAAACAAACACAAATAAAGTTAATAAGACATGAGCCCTCTTGCAAAAAACTGGAGGTAAAGACGAACCAACCGTCGTTTGTATGCGGAAATCACAACACGGAACCCCAAACGTCAAGTCACATAATAGGAGAGCACAAAACACTAAAAAGATGAGCAACACGGATCTCAATGACCGGTAAATATTTTGTAAATGCACTATGCCTATGGGTTCAAAGCGTATTTATTAATATTGATAGGAATTTAACTGCTTTAATCAATCAAATTAAGACCAACTTGAAGAAATGTTAGAGAATACCGAAAAGCCAATCAAAAGTTCGAAATTAATTTCGTAAACCCCGAAATTTTGCTTAAAATAAAAACTGGATATATACAAACAGATGAGGGTAGGGTCAACACGCATTACAAAAGCAATAAAAAACAAAAGATGGGAACTTATGCGGTTAATATTTATGGAATGCTAATTTGTAAGCATGCTGTTCCGCATCGAAAAATAAAAGGTAAAACGAACATGCAATACATATTCAAGATCATTTGCATATTGCAAAGACTATATACAGGTAGCAAGATTTTGAAAGGGTAACCAAAGTATAATATATCGATTTTCTATATCTAAATGAAAGCTCTAAGACGATGATGGTATCGTGGTACATTGTCGTGTGCGATTTGTTTCCTAATATCGTTGATTCTGTATAATAGGACAAAGCATGTCAATGTTAAATATCATAAACCTCCAGTGTGGAATTGTCACAGTGAGGATAAACACAGCATTAGTATTGGTATATTGATTCCTTCTACCACTAAATACATAAATATGTGTTCCGTAATTTTGTTATTACCCTTAATTATTATCCTGAACAACTGTGCAATTCAAAATTCTATATTAGGTCTTTTTCTGATGGATTTTAGTCTACTCTATTAATGCTTTTTAAAACTAATATATTTTCATGTGTGCATATGAAGAAGAATTTTTTTTTTTTTTTTAAATCATGTGATTAAAGTGCTATTCACCAGTGAATAAAACTTTTCAGACAAATTGAATGAAACTGTGGAAATAGTATTTTTATTGCAATAAAATTTATATAGAAAAAAGTATGAGAAGAATAATAATCAGTACTATTACAATTACAAAGCATATCTTTGCATTTCATTAATCGACAATATAGCGTGAAATGTATTGGAGGGATATTTATGTACTCCTAGTTATTAACATTACACAAAACAGGAAACAAATGACAACAAGTATTTAATGGTATATTCCAAAATGAGGTAAATGATTTGGTAAGAAAAATGAGCACAAAAGAAAATCTGATATCAAAAACGTAGATATCAAATTTAGAATAACCTTCATTCATCAGGTGCGCTCAAAATCTAAAAATTGGAAAGTTTTGGGGACAATAAAACCAAAGATAAACATGATAGAAAAAAGCAGCTAAGGTCACGTATGCCTTGGGAAGAGAACCTTAGATTTATTAATAATTACTTTATTTAGGAACTATAAATTTCAGTAATAAATATATCTAATAAACCATGTCAGTGTCAAAGCACTGAATGTATGTTTAAGATACATAAAACAAATTAAAGAGTTTAAGCAATTCTACCAATATGATGAAAAACGAAGAACCATCTCTCACCACAAATACTTGAGCATAAAAAGACCAAGATGTATAGCGCTAGAATTCCAAGGATCAAATACCTGCTACAAATCAGGATGATAATAGACAATTCATCATGAAACAACTTCACAAGATAAAGATTTAGCAACATGATGCCAGTAAATACCGGGCTTAAATCCAGAATGATGATCTGATTCCAACAAATTGATAACCTTTTTTATTATCGTCTCCAACAAACGCCAAATATGTTGGAGGTATGAGTTATGATTGTTTTGTCCTAAGAGTAATAATCTTCAATCAACAGATTATACTTTCCTAGTTAGTAGCCAGTCAACTATGAGTATTCATTAATCCTGCAATTGTACTGTTCATGTTTATGTTGTCATTCATCTTAGTGATAACATGTGGTATTTGTGAGTGCACCTCTTGATTTATCAGAATGGGGTCGGCCAATCCAGAAGGGTGGATGTGTTCTTTCCATCAAATGTCAACAAACAGGACTTAAGATATTTATACCTGTAAAATATAATCTGTTTAATTCAATTTCCTTTGTACAATAAGACAATCCTATTTACTACAAATGTTTGATATTTTTGTTCTAATTTAGCCCATTTAATCGCAACAACTGTATACCTGGACAAAATATTCGATTTAAGTCTGTTTTACAATGAGTCAAAATCAGAAATATCATATACGATTAAATTCTATTTTATTCTAAATCTACATCTTGTTAGCTACCACACAACATCTAAGCAATATAAATATACATGGCCCAAAAACATAATCTTACTTTTCTACGCCTTTCCTTTTCAAATGACATATCTCATATACTTAGCACCAGTATATACAACCATACAAACAGCACTATGTAACACATGTTAGGCGGTGATAATTACCATTATTGTCTGGGAGTGGTGGTAGAAACATTAAGGTATTAAGACGCCAGACTCAATGTACATAAATATGCATGCTAAATTACAAGGAGCAATCGCCATGAACAAGACCAAATTGGTGAAAATATTAGCAGAAGGAGGCATTGATGTTAAAAACAAATTTAACTCGAGTTTGACCCCGATATTGTTGGAAATAATACAAAATAGTAAACATATTGTTGGACAATGGACCAGATTTGAAGACAAAGGATTCACTTGGACGAACTGTTTGTCATTACGCATACATGTGTGAGAATCCTGATATAAATGCCATGTTGAAGGAACATAGATATCTTATGCATTCTAGTAATGATAATTCTACCATTAGGTCGTGGAATATTAAAAGATGGATTATTGAGCATATTACTAAATACCTAATTACCAAACTGCAGTTAAATGTTAACTAATATACCAAGATGAACAACGAATTATGCCACTAATAAAACAATAATCAAATCCGAACTCTCTGAGTAGAGACATCAACATGATGGATCCAATATAAGGATTTGAGGATGCAATCTAACACACTATAGTTTAAATTTATAGTTGGCATTGCAATATGAACGTTGAGTACGAGCTACAGGGATGTCTTGTTTTTGGAAGCTTTTAACTGTACTGATCAGAAACGGGGAAAATGGTAAATATTGAAAAATCTTACTATGAAATCTTTGAAATTAAATCATCATTTGTGAAACAATACAGATATCGGAAGAACAAAGTAATCATAATCAACATGACATGGTAAGAACTTTGTGAAGACAACAAAGGGGGGTAATTAGGATTACTTGTCAAAGAACAAATCTCGTGAGAATGAACATTAATGTCATAATAATATTTGATAATATAATGTTCCTATGAGACGAATACTATTATGGTTTTAAGGACAAACGAACACTTACAGATTTTAAAGAACCAACATGATTGATGGTGTTTCTGTGAAGTAAGATATGATACATATCACAAAAGGAAGGGAGCTTTCTCATTCATTTTTTAATAGTGTAGTATATCAAACAAAGAGGACATATTACCTTACTTGTTTATTGAGACAATCATAATTATTGATTGTATAGTATTAACGTTTGTGAGTGTTGTACACTATTTGACTTGAGTGTGTAGCATGTCGTTGATTGTTGCTTTCTTTGTAGAAACACAATAAAAGTTGTTGAACTGTTTCAGTTTGTTTTTGTTTTCGTTGTTCTATGTAGTTGATACGAATCTTCTATTTCAGAAATGGCGTAGTATTTGACAATTTTCATTCCATATTATATTACTAATTTTTGTTCAATATTTAGTTCTAACAGTTTGTTGACCTATTTATTCTGGTCTCACACTAAGACCATTAATTTCTTAAAACTATTTGATATTTAATGTGTTAGAAGTAGCAGCTATGATGTTGTGTCCTAAGAGTGATGGTCTTTAACTAACTGATTCTACCTTCCTAGATACACGTAGACGTAGTAATCCGTTAACTCCGAGCATTCATTGACTTTGTTATTGTACTGTCCATTAACACCGCTTCATTTTCGTGCAAATCCCAAGCCAGGAATTCTAACGTCATATGTAGTGCAATGAGTTGAAGTGAGAGGTGATGTTTTGCTTTGATAATATTTGTGAAATTGTGGACCATCACTATTTAGACTTTTTTCATAATGTTGGAATTCATTAATGTCAGTCCTTATGCGACCGCCTCTGAGAAAAAGGAAGGGGGCAGATGCGACAATAACGTTATGGAGAAATAACGCTTTAATGTTAACGTCACGTTATCAAGCACCTGTCAAGCTTAAGAATCCTTAAGAAATACCATTTATCTAGAGAAGCCAAATAATTAAAGAGACTGACATTTAGTTGTAATGAAATACAGGGTTGGCGAAATACTAATACAACTCAATACAAATTTAAAACAAAACATGTTAATGTCCCTTAAAAACTACTCTTTTTCCAAGAGACATTTTCCACAACGCCAGGTGCTAAATTTCTGAATAAAAAGTGACGAAACCTAGGAAGTCGTTAATACTATTATGGTTCGTTTTACTTGAAAAGTCAATATTTATTTCTAGCAACACAGCAGTTAAGAGGGGTAAGCAAAAGTTAACAGGTTTGTCAGAAGTTTGATTATCTCCCTTAGATTATTGACATTACGAACGAAGTTGGAGCGGAAGAACAAAATGCCAAATGTTAGATCAAATGAGCAAAGAAAGTAGGTTGTCGGTGGATACTCCCCTCTCGAAAACAACCTAGGAACAGGATGGTGATTTTCACTCGAATTGAAGAAAATTGTTCATCATCTCCTGTATTTCCCTATATATTTCATATACAACTACAATTTATCAACAACCAACATTCACAGAGGTAATTTCTTGATCAATTTTTCTGAAATTTATATTATCTTGGAATTTTTTTCTCATAATTTTCATATAATTGTGTGATTTAAGATTTGTTGTAATCAAGATTGAAGTACATATCTTAATTTCAAAGTGACAAACTATTATATAACTATGGTATTTTTAACTTCAAGAATTCAAAACTGTGGTTAAATCGTGAAAAGCTGAAAATCATATATCAAAAAAGTAATATGAAGATTACGAAGAAAGAAATCTAAAACATTGTGTGCTTAAGCGCGAACATTTCAGGCAATGGACATCGGTATAATTGTTTTGTGAACAAAAATGTCCTTTTACATGAAATATATAGGGAAAAATTCTGAGATGACGAACAATTATGTAAACTAGCTGTAGGTTGTGCACAACAACCGCACACTGAAATCAGTGACAATATGTATGAATTGGAAGAAGATGAAGATATTGTCTTCGTTGAGCCGTCATATGGTGTCACCCTGGAATATATCATATAAAATCGTATTCAAAATGATACTAGTGGGTGTAAGCAGTGCTATACTGAATAAAACCATATGTTTGGCGGAATGGACATGCAAAACCAATATTCTATGACAACCATTTTCAAAATATCTGGTAAAGTGTATCAACACAATTTGTTCAATATTTGATTCTAACAAAGTGATGACCTATTCATTCTGGTCTCCCACGAATACCATAATAATTGATATCAAGTCTGTTAGAAGTACCAGTCATTTTGTGTCCTAAGAGCAATGGTCTTTAACCAACTGATATACCTTCCAAGTTACCCATAGACGGAGTAGTCTGTTAACTACAAGCATTAATTGACCCTGCTATAGTTATGTCCATTAAGCTCACCTCATTTTTATGCTTATTCCAATCCATAACCTGGAAATATGTCGTCAGGTGTAGTGCAACGAGTTGAAGTGAGAGGTGATTTTTTTCTTTGACGATAATAGTGAAATTGTTGACCATCACTATAAGGCTTTTTTTCATGATGTTAGAATTCATTAATTTAATTCATATGTGACCGCGTCTGAAAAATAGGAAGGGGGAGATGAGACAATAACGTTATTGTGAAATAACACTTTAGTGTTGACATCCAATAGTATCTAGAAAAAGCAAATAATAAAAGACATCGACATTTAATTGAAATGGGTTGGTGAAAATTGGTTCAAGTCAATACAAATAAAAAAACTGTAAATGTTTTTTCCTAATAGACATCTTTCATGACGCCAGGTGCTAAATTTCTCAATAAAATGTGACGAAGCCTGGGAAATCGTTAATACTATTATGGTTCGTTTAAAAAAAAATCTTAAATCACAAAATTATATGAAGATTATAGCAAAAAACTACAAAATAATTAGAATTTTAGTCAAATTGATCCAGAAATTACCTCTGTGAACTTTTGTTGTGGTTTTATATAAAATATATAGGCACAACCGGAGATGATGAACAATAAATTAATTCTAGTAAAAATCACCGTCCTGTTCCTTCTTTTCGAGTGGGGAGTATCCACCGACAACCGGCTTTCTTGGCTCATATCATCTAAAATTTGCCATTTTATTCATTGGCTCCAACTTCGTTTCTAGTGTCAATATTCTAAAGTAGATAGTCAAAATTCTGACAAACCTGTTAACTTTTGTTTACACCTATTATCTGCTTTATGGCTAGAAGAAATAAAGTTTGACTTTTCAAGAAATAAGAGCCATAATAGTATTAACAACACCCGAGGCTCCGTCACATTTTATTGATGAAATGCATTACTTTAGGAGTTTTAAGCTGGGTGGGTGCTTGAAAACGTGACTTTAAAACGTTTTTTGTCGATAACGTTATTGTCGCATCTCCTACCCCCTTTTATCAGACTCGGTCACATATGAATTACATTAATGAATTCTAGCATCATGAAAAAAGTCTAAGTAGTGATTGTCAACAATCTCACCAATATCATCAAAACAGACAATCACATATCACTTCAACTCATTGCACTACATATGACGTTAGAATTTCATATCCTGGATTGGGATAGTCACGAAAATGAAGTGGGGTTAATGGACAGAACAGTATCAGGGTCAATGAATGCTCGGAGTTAACAGACTATGACGTGGTCTATTTGCTCGACTTGTCGCTCACTAAATAAGGGCAATAACAAAATTACCGAACTCCGAACAATCTTCCAAAGGGAAAGTCAACACTCATACGCATATAAACAGACAAAATCAGTCAACAAATGGAAAACTGTGAAAACCGTAATGACCCTGACTTGGTACAGGCATTTCTAAAGAAATGGTGGGTTGAATCAGATTTTAAAGCGCCAAACCTCCCGCTTTCATTACGGCTCAAAGGTTCCGGCTGTCACTATAACAGTATTTAAAACAATACTGGAACAAAATAGGTAAAACAGTTGTCAAAACAGTATCAAATTCAGTGAGAAGGGTGGAACATCTATCGTGAACCATCTCCATCAACAACCCCGAGTCACCTGAAGTATTTTAACTACGAAAGTAAATTGCAAAAACACTTTTATGTCACACATTGATAAAAAAATATGTTTGACATTTTCGTTGTCCTTATCTTGATACATTTTCACTATATGAAAATCCATCGTTTATTATCGTCTCAGCAGAGACGGAATATATTTCGACAAGATAATGCAACAAGTTTACGAGGTGTTTCGTCATATAACTCTTTGATTTACCATTTTCAACGTTTCACGATTTAAGCACAGTTTTGAGTTCAAAAATACTATAATTATATAATAGTGTGTCACTTTTTGTTTAAATCATGATTTTAATAAACAATCTTAAATCTCAAAATCAGATGAGGATTATGAAGAAAAATTTCAAAATAATTTGAATTTCGGCAAAATTGATCCAGAATAGGTCATTCGTTAGAGTCAGTAATACAGATAGCTTAATTCAGGAGCTCTAAAGGAGAACAACAGAATCAGTCACCCGTGATGATCAGTAATATACATAGCTTAACTCAAGAGCTCTAAATCAGCAATTGGATTGCTATTTGCAAAATAGTAATTTTATCTGCATTTAATTTTATATAGAAAATATATACTGAGGTATAATAATATATTTTATTATACTTCTCATACTTTTTTCTATGTAAATTGTATTGCAATAACAATCCTATTTCCAGTTTTATTCAATTTGTCCGAAAAGTATTATTCAGCTGTGAATAGCACAAATGACTATTCACCGGCCGGTGAATAGCACTTTAATCACATGGGTTATTTTTGTTTTTAAAAAAAAAAAAATTCTTCTTCAAATATACACATGAAAATGCATTAGTTTTAAAAAGCATTAATAAAGTAGACTAGAAATCCACCAGAAAAGGACATAATTTAGAATTTTGAATTGCACAGTTGTTCAGTATAATAAAACACGTATAGACTTGATATTCGGGTAATAACACCTTAAAGGGAAACTTCGCAAAAAAAAAAATTTTTATATGTTTTTCCTGATATATAAATATGGATGTTTATATGTATATTAGCGTTTTATTATGTTGGATAAGGGAATGCAATTCTGTCAACGATACATGGAAGTCGCCATTTTGATAGCATCTCAATGCCAAGTATTACGTGACGTCTAAATACCACCACGCCCCAAAACAAGCGTGACAAACCAGGGTCCTCATTCAGTGTCGATATGGCTTGTCAGGCGTACGGTTGTTTAACTTGATGGTTATTCTTTTTATTTTTCTTATTATTCTAAATATATGAATTTATTACACAATCATTTTTTGCAGATTTACGTTTTGCTTCTATAGATTATGGCAAAACAAATGAATCGGGGGGAAAGGTTCGTCTTTAATGAGACACATTTACAAAAGATTTTTTTCCAAAATTGAAGAACTACGAAATTAAGTTAAAAAAAGAACGGACATCGGAACAATGCCCTGAATTCGTTAAAAAAAATCCAAAAAGGCCTATACTACGGGGAAAAATTGTGTTAATGACATTATTCAGTAAGATCGCACTTTGTAATCGATCGTGCATGCCCTACAATAAAGATAAAGCTAAAAGCACAGAAAGTTACAGGGTAGGAAGCCATACAATTGAGAGGATTATGTAAACATATAATTTGTAATAGATTTCATTTGACAATTACAGACGATGAGTATTATAAATAAGTTTATTATACAAAAACAAAGCGTAACATATAATATGTCTCTGCGTAACATATTTTGTTTATTTTAATCACGTCTTTCGAACTGGTGGACCCTTTTGATAAATCTCAGAATAGTCATAAAAAATGTGTTCATCACAATTATTGATATTTCACCGCGAATATTTAGTTTGATGTATTGTTGTTGTGTATCAATCATAATTGTCATTTGTATATGCCCTCCTGGGGCCCTGATTTGGTCAATAAACTTATTTTAATTTCTATTTCTATAAGGAAAAATTGCATACGAATGGTTTTTTGTCTATTTTGCAAGACGAATTTCTACCCTGCCCTGTTCACCCTGCTTTATTTCATAATTTTGGTTGTTGCTACATCATTCTGATGGGGCACAAAAAAATCAAGATAAAAATGAACAATTCAATATAGCTTACGATCAATGGTAATCTTCAGATTTTTTGTGAAAATAGCCCATGAAGCATTGCTGCATTAGGTGCGGATCCAGCAGTTTTGAAAACGGGATGCCAGGCTCTTGTTTGCCATTGTTTACTCAATTTATGCACGAATTTTACTAAATTGTCGAACACCCCCTTGATCCGGCAGTGTGCATTAATATGCACCCATTCCTAATGTATACTTCAACGTGATCAGGGTCGTGTATTTTGATCACCTATTAGAACCTTTAAAATGTGCATTGCATCTGCTATTCTAGTCACGGGTAGCGTAATTTGTTTTGATTTTATTTTCTGTTCTTATTATGTTTTTGTCTATTTGACTTGTGTACGTTGCTTGTATATATTCCTTGTACATGCCTTCAACTCTTAGAGGTAAAATTTTGATTCGTTAACGGGTCACAAAATGTGCATTGCGTTTCTGATTATTGCCAAATATTGTGACACATGTATTCAGGTATTCGGTCAGAGGCCCATCGACCGGATGTAAAATGACACTTGTATATTCTGCCTGGCGATTTCCTGTGTGGACCTAACCTCATTACGCAATATTAGGTACCCTGCTGAGTGAACCGGTGTGAATGTACCTGTCGTTTTCAGAATGAAGATAAAAATAAGTAAATCACGCATTTCACTTCTTACTTCAGGAATTATTTGCCTTAATGTATTGAAGAATGAAATATTTAGAATTAAAATATGGTCTCTCGCTTCGGAAAATACATGAAAAATATAAGAAATATAAGAATGAAATATTTAAAATTAAAATATGGTCTCTCGCTTCTGAAAATACATGAAAAATATAAGAAATATATTTTTCGCATAATATATTACGTTTCGCTCATCAAAAATGACAAGCAAAACAAGGAAAAGAAATTAACATTTTTAAATCACTTGCTCGCTCTGGACAACGTCTTTAGCAAAAAATCCGAAGAACAAGAAGTAAATCTGGTGTGGCCTAATCTCTTTAATTTTTGACTGCCCTTCATCTGTTTATACCGCTCATGATTATGATCCGTCCGAACTTTGTCTAAATGAATATAAATGGATATCAAATTTGTGTCGTTCTGACGTGGGTTGTTCTCTATTTCCCGATGTTGGGCACTCGCTGCCTCTTCCATTTGTCTGAGTTTTTCTTCCGTATATTCTGGTTCAACTTGGTAACCAAACACCCCATAGTCGTCGAAATCTACATCACTTGAGGCGTTAGTCACTTTCCGTACCTGAGCTCGACATATTTATGCTATAACTAAAACGTTAATTTTGGGGCTTTATATAGAAATGTTCCCAAACAAACAACACGCGTTGAACAAAAGAAAAGTAAAGAAATATTGATTGAGTAAAATGATAATCATTTGATTAAATTAAATTAATTAAAACATCTTTTATGAACACCGACTGTTAAAATAATAATTGAGTAAAATCATAATCCTTTGATTAAAATTAAATTAATTAAAACATCTTTTATGAACACCGACTGTTAAAATAATGATTGAGTAAAATCATAATCATTTTTTTTATTGTTAAAAAGAAAAAATCATTTCTAAACGTTTAGGCCTAAATCATTTTATTTAATATTAAAATTAAAACATCTTTTATGAACATCGATCGTTAAATTATTATGATGAGACAGCTATATATAGTTAGGCCAATTTGGCGCCTCTCATAATGAAAACTTATAATTTCAAGGATGGTGTATACTTTTTTATCATCTAAAACATAAATTGTTCCTGTTATTTCAACATTATATTTATTCTAATGTTTTAAGAATATTTTATCTTTAATAGATAATAAACGATCTACCAACTCGTCTTGGAAAGCAAATAGTGTGTATTCAAATTCCCATTTTATTAATCCGGTCACCTTGAATTTTACACCTGTATAATTTTACCCTCCGGCTAGAAAACACACAAGCGGACATCTACATGCGGAGATCAAAATAACAGTAAACAGCATGCCGAATAATGATTATAAAAAAGGGTTTAAAAGAGAATCTAGAAATCAATACACAAGTTACGCGTTGTCAAAATTATCCATTATATTTTTTAGCACATTAACAGTAAAACAAAATGAACATAATTGTAAAAGAGATCCGATATATAGCGAATATAGGTGACTGTTATAAAACACTCTTTCCGTTGTAAATATAAAGGAAATGAAACATTTTGTTCATTTAAAATAGTTGTTTGTCAAAAAGATACGTAGCTGTTCACTTCAGTATTTAATTTTCCAACCGTTATTAGATTTAAATTAGTCCTCTGAGCGCTTTAAATGAAGCAAATTTAACATCAGCGACCCAGACTTTAAATTTCAATCCCACAATGCATTTTTAGTTTAAAACGTCACAAACTAGTTGAAAAATTACAAATTAAAATTACAAATTTGCGATTTGCTTCGTTATTTGTGGAAATATGTCGATAAAACTTTGTGAATATGTATTTCATATCACCAGGAACATATTTAGCTAACATGTAAAAAATCGCGAAGTTTCCCTTTAATTGTCTTCTCTGTACCAACAATTTTCCTCGGCACGCCTCGGAAAATAGTTGGTACCTTGGAGACAATAAAAGTGCTATTACCCTCATACCCAGGCAATAAGTGTATACTGTTACATCTTAGAACAATGATCAATTTGGTAAACATGTAGATCAAGTTACAAAAACATGTTGGTTTTAATATATCGGTATTTGTAGTGGGTTCGTTGATGTGAAAATGTAGAGTGAACGAGAAATCCCTAATGCCTCAATTAATATTAATTGTCTGTAAATTACACCAAGTCTGTTTATTTACTATTTCATATCTATCTACATTTGAAACTAGAGCCTGTCCGTACAACTTTGAGATCCAGTGGGACATATATATTGTATGGTTGTCACCTGCTTAGATGTTCGTATAATATACTTTATTTCCTATGACTGCATAATGAATTCTTCATTATCCTATAAAACATATTAACAATTGCTGGGTTAGATAGCTGTCAAATTATGATGTTAAGTATATATGTACCATCTACACACGCTTAGTCACATGTCTTATGTCTATTTCCTACAGAGACAGGGTAACACTTCTACTATTGAAGCTCAATTGTTATGAAGCAGATGTGGTAGAGTGGTCTAGGGCGCTGGACATAAAGCTAAGCGATTGGTGCTGCAGTGTATCAATGGTGTGAGCTCAAATCCTGTCGAGAGAAAAACAACATTTGATAGCTCAAAAATCTAATTCTAACACTGTTTGCTTTAATTTTCAGACGTATATATAATATTTAGTATTTACCTAGTATCATAAGTAACTTTGAGATCCAGTGGGACAGATGTAGTGTGTGGTTATCACCTGCTTAGATGTTCGTATAATATACTTTATTTCCTGTGACTGCATAATGAATTGTTCATCATCCTATTCACTATATTAAAAATTGCTGAGTTAGATTGCTGTCAAATTATCATATTATGTATATATGTACCATCTACAAACGCTTAGACACATGTCTTATGTCTATCTCTATCTTTTCCTTATGAGACAAAGTAACACTTCTACTATTGAAGCTCCATTTTTTTGGAGCGGATGTGGTAGAGTGGTGTAGGGCGCTGGACATAAAGCTAAGCGATTGGTGCTACAGTGTATCAATGGTGTGAGCTCAAATTCCGTCGAGAGAAGAACAAAATGTGATAGCTCAAAAATCTAATTCTAACACTGTTTGTTTAATTTTCAGACGTATATATAATATTTATTATTTACCTAGTATCACAAGTAACTTTGAGATCCAGTGGGACAGATGTAGTGTGTGGTTATCACCTACTTAGACGTTCGTATAATATACTTTATTTCCTGTGACTGCATAATGGATTTTTCATCATCCTACGACCTATACACTATATAAAAAATTGCTGAGTTAGATTGCTGTCAAATTATAATATTATGTATATATATATATACCATCTACAAACGCTTAGACACATGTCTTATGTTTATCTCTAGATTTTCCTTATGAGACAAGGTAACACTTCTACTATTGAAGCTCCATTTTTATGGAGCGGATGTGGTCGAGTGGTGTAGGGCGGAGGACATAATGCTAAACGATTGGTGCTCCAGTGCATCAATGGTACGAGTTCAAATTTGACAGCTCAAATATCAAATTTTAACACTGTTTGGTTTAATTTTCAGACGTATTTATAATATTGAGTATTTACCTAGTATCATAAGTAACTTTGAGATCCATTGGAACAGATATATTGTGTGGTTGTCACCTGCCTAGATGTTCGTATAATATACATTATTTCCTGTGACTGGATAAGGAATTCTTCTAATACTATGCAATATAATAAAGAATTACTGAGTTAGATTGCTGTCAAATTATAATATTAAGCATACATGTACCATCTACACACGCTTAGACACATGTCTTATGTCTATCTCTAGATTGTCCTTAGGAGACAAGGTAACACCTTTACTATTGAAGCTCCATTTTTATCAAGCGGATGTGTTAGAGTGGTTTAGGGCACTGGACATAAAGCTAAGCGATTGGTGCTGCAGTGTATCAATGGTGTGAGCTCAAATTCCGTCGAGAGAAGAACAAATTTGACAGCTCAAAAATCTAATTCTAACACTATTTGGTTGAATTTTCAGACGTATATATAATATTTAGTATTTACCTAGTATCATAAGTAACTTTTAGATCCAGTGGGACAGATGTAGTGTGTGGTGATCACCTGCTTAGATGTTTGTATAATATACTTTATTTCCGGTGACTGTATAATGAATTCTTCATTATCCTATGCAATATATTAAAAATTGCTGAGTTAGATTGCTGTCAAATTATAATATTAAGTATATATGTACCATCTACACATGCTTAGACACATGTCTTATGTCTATCTCTAGATTTTCCTTTCGAGACAAGGTAACACTATGACCATTGAAGTTCCATTTTCATGGAGCGGATGTGGTAGAGTGGTCTAGGGTGCTGTACATAAGGCTAAGCGATTAGTGCTGCAGTAAATCAATGGTGTGAGCTCAAATCTCGTCAAGGAAAGAACAAAATTTGACACCTCAAAAATCTAATTCTAACACTGTTTGGTTAACTTTTCAGACGTATATATAATATTTAGTATTTACCTATTATCATAAGTAACTTTGAGATCCACAGGGAGAGATATAGTGTGCAGTGTGTGGTTGTCACTTGCCTAGATGTTCGTATCATATACTTTATTTCCTGTGACTGGATAAGGAATTCTTCATTATCCTATTCAATATATTAAAGAATTGCTGTGTTAGATTGCTGTCAAATTATAATATTAAGTATACATTTACCATCTACATACGTTTAGACACATGTCTTATGTTTATCTCTAGATTTTCCTTATCAGAAAAGGTAACACTTCTACTATTGAAGTTCCATTTTTATGGAGCGGATGGGTTCGAGTAGTGTAGGGCGCTAGACATAGTGCTAAGCGATCGGTGCTGCAATGTATCAATGGTGTGAGTTCAAATCCCGTCGAGGGAAGAATACAAATTTGACAGCTCAAAAATCTAATTCTAACACTGTTTGGTTTAATTTTCAGATGTATATATAATATTTAGTATTTAACTAGTATCATAAGTAACTTTGAGATCCATTGGTACAGATGTAGTGTGTGGTTATCACCTGCTTAGATGTTCGTATGATATACTTTATATCCTGTGATTGTATAATGAATTCTTCATCATCCTATGCAATATATTAAAAAAAATGCTTAGTTAGATTGCTGTCAAATTATAATATTAAGTATATATGTACCATCTACACATGCTTAGACACATGTTTTATGTCTATCTCTAGATTTTCCTTATGAGAGAAGGTAACACTATGATTATTGAAGCTCCATTTTTATGAAGTGGATGTGGTCGAGTGGTCTAGGGCGCTGGACATAAAGCTAAGCAATTGGTGCTCCAGTGTATCAATGGTGTGAGCTCAAATCCCGTCGAGAGAAAAACAACATTTGATAGCTCAAAAATCTAATTCTAACACTGTTTGGTTTAATTTTCAGATGTATATATAATATTTAGTATTTACCTAGTATCATAAGTAAATTTGAGATCCAGTGGGACAGATGTAGTGTGTGGTTATCACCTGCTTAGATGTTCGTATAATATACTTTATTTCCTGTGACTGTATAATGAATTCTTCATCATCCTATACAATATATTAAAAATTGCTGAGTTAGATTGCTGTCAAATTATAATATTAAGTATATATGTACCATCTACACATGCTTAGACACATGTCTTATGTCTATCTCTATCTTTTCCTTACGAGACAAGATAACACTATGACTATTGAAGCTCCATTTGTATGGAGCCGATGTGATAGAGTGGTCTAGGGCGCTGGAAATAAGTCTAAGTGATTGGTGCTGCAGTGTATCAATGGTGTGAGGTCAAATCCCGTCGAGAGAAGAACAAAATTGTATAGCTCAAAAATAGAATTATAACATTGTTTGGTTTAATTTTGAGACGTATATATAATATTTAGTATTTACCTAGTATCATAAGTAACTTTGAGATCCAGTGGGACAGATGTAGTGTGTGGTTATCACCTGCTTAGATCTTCTTATAATATATATATTTGCTGTGACTGGATAATGAATTATTCATCATCCTATACAATATATTAAAAAAGTGCTGTGGTAGATTGCTGTCAAATTATAATATTAAGTATGCTTGTACCATCTATACACACTTAGACACATGTTTCATGTCTATCTCTGGATGTTCCTTACGAGACAAGGTAACACTACGACTATTGAAGCTCCATATTTATGGAGCGGGTGTGGTCGAATGGTCTACGGCGCTAGACATAAGGCTAAGTGATTGGTGCTGCAGTGTATCAATGGTGTGAGCTCAAATCCAGTCGAGAGAAGAACAAAATTTGATAGCTCAAAAAATCTAATGCTAACACTGCTTGGTTTAATTTTCAGACGTATATATAATATTTAGTATTTACCTATTATCAAAAGTACCTTTGAGATCCAGTGGGACAGATGTAGTGTGTGGTTACCACCTGCTTAGATGTTCTTATAATATATCTATTTCCTGTGACTGTATAATGCATTCTGCATCATCCTATACAATATATTAAAATAATGCTGAGTTAGACTGCTCTCAAATTATAATATTTAGTATATATGTACCATCTACACACGCTTAGACACATGTCTTATGTATATCTCTAGATTTTCCTTTCGAGACAAGGTAACACTTTGACTATTGAAGCTCCATTTTTTTTAAGTGGATGTGGTCGAGTGGTCTAAGGTGCTGGAAATAAGGCTAGGCGATTGGTGCTCCAGTGTTTCAATGGTGTGAGCTCAAATACCGTCGAAGGAAGAACAAAATTGACATCTCAAAAATCTAATTCTAACACTGTTTGGTTTAATTTTGAGACGTATATATAATATTTAGTATTTACCTAGTATCATAAGTAACTTTGAGATCCTGTGGGACAGATATATTGTGTGGTTGTAACCTGCTTAGATGTTCTTATAATATACTTTATTTCCTGTGACTGTATAATGAAGTATTCATTATCCTATACAATATATTAATAAATGCTGTGTTAGATTGCTGTCAAATTATAATATTAAGTATGCTTGTACCATCTAAACACGCTTAGACACATGTCTTATCTCTATCGCTAGATTTCCCTTACGAGCCAAGGTACCACTTCGACTATTGAAGCACCATCTTTATGGAGCAGATGTGGTCGAGTGGTATACGGCGCTGGACATAAGGTTGAGCGATTGTTTTTGCAATGTATCAATTGTTTGCGTTCATATCCCGTCGAGGGAAGAACACAACTTTGACAGCTCAAAAAATCTAATGCTAACACTGCTTAGTTTAATTTTCAGACGTATATACAATATTTATTATTTACCTAGTATCACAAGTAACTTTGAGAAATAGTGTGTGGTTGTCACCTGCTTAGATGTTCTTATAAAAACTTTATTTCCTGTGACTGTATAATGAATTATTCATTATCCTATACAATATAATAAAAAATGCTGAGTTAGATTGCTGTCAAATTATAATATTAAGTATGCGTGTACCATCTACACACGCTTAGACACATGTTTTACGTATATCTCTAGATGTTTCTTACGAGACAAGGTAACCTAATGACTATTGAAGTTCCATTTTTATGGAGCGGATGCGATAGAGTGGTCTAGGGCGCTGAACATAAGGCTAAGCGATTGGTGCTGCAGTTTATCAATGGTGTGAGCTCAAATCCCGTCGAGAGAAGAACAACATTTGATAGCTCAAAAATCTAATTCTAACATTGTTTGGTTTAATGTTCAGAAGTATATATAATATTTAGTATGTACCTAGTATCATAAGTCACTTTGATATACAGTGGAACAGATGTAGTGTGTGGTTATCACCTGCTTAGATGTTCTTATAATATATTTATTTCCTGTCACTGTATAATGAATTCTTCAACATCCTATTCAATATATTAAAAATTGCTGAGTTAGATTGCTGTCAAATTATAATATTAAGAATATGTGTACCATCTACACACGCTTAGACACATGTCTTATGTATGTCTCTAGATTTTCCTTACGAGACAAGGCAACACTTTGACTATTGAAGCTCCATTTTTTTTTAAGTGGATGTGGTCGAGTGGTCTAGGGTGCTGGAAATAAGGCTAGGCGATTTGTGCTGCAGTGTATCAATGGTGTGAGCTCAAATCCCGTTGAAGGAAGAACAAAATTTGACATCTCAAAAATCTAATTCTAACACTGTTTGGTTTAATTTTCAGACGTATATATGATATTTAGTATTTAACTAGTATCATAAGTGACTTTGAGATCCAGTGGGACAGATATAGTGTGTGGTTGTCACCTGTTTAGATGTTCTTATAATATACTTTATTTCCTGTGACTGTATAATGAATTATTCATTATCCTATACAATATATTAAACAAATTGCTGTGCTAGATTGCTGTCAAATTATAATATTAAGTATACATGTGCCATCTACACACGCTTAGTCACATGTCTTATGTCTATCTCTAGATTTTCCTTATGAGACAAGGTAACATTTCGACTATTGAAGCTCCATTTCTTATGGAGCGGACGTGGTCGAGTGGTGTAGTGCACTGGACATAATGCAAAGCTATTGGTGCTGCAGTGTATCAATGGTTTGAGTTCAAATACCTTCGGGGAAGAATAAAAATTTGAGAGCTCAAACATCTAATTCTAACACTGTTTGTTTTAATTTTCAGACGTATATATAATATTTAGTATTTACCTAGCATCACAAGTAACTTTGATATCCAGAGGGACAGATATAGTGTGTGGTTGTCACCTGCCTAGATGTTCTGATAATATACTTTATTTCCTGTGACTGTATAATGAATTATTCATTTTCCTATACAATATATTTAAAAATTGCTGTGCTAGATTGCTGTCAAATTATAATATTAAGTATATATGTACCATCTACACACGCTTAGACACATGTCTTATGTCTATCTCTTGATTTTCCTTACGAGACAAGGTAACGGAAGTGGTCGAGTTATCTAGGGCGCTAGACATAAGGCTAAGTTATTAGTGCTGCAGTGTTTCAATGGTGTGAGTTCAAATCCCGTCCCGGGATGAATAAAAATGTGACAGCTCAAAAAAATATAATGCTAACACTGTTTGGTTTAATTTTCAGACGTATATATAATATGTAGTATTTACCTGGTATCACAAGTAACTTTGTGATCCAGTGGGACAGATATGTTGTGTGATTGTCACCTGCCTAGATGTTCGTATAATATACTTTATTTCCTGTGACTGTATAATGAATTATTCATCATCCTATTTATTTGCAGATATTCTGGGTAAGAAATTGACTGCACACCCAAGCAAGTCATTAACATATGCTTGTTCAGAAAATATATCTTGCAGATGAAAAATAATATTGGATAAACAGTTAAACAGATTTCATTAATTAAATGGGTTCCTGCTAATACTTTACTGAAATATTGAAATAAAAAATGTTTCAATTTATAAATTTCTTTCTCATATTTGAATAAAAAAGATCAAAATAGTTTTATTGGCCTGCTTATCACAAAAACAACATGGCATCAATTGCCAGTTGATAGAGCGCATCCAATTTAAGCACATTAGATATATGTTATATCTCTGCATGGATGAATCAATATACAACTGAAGCCATACATCAAGTGATTTTTTTCTTCTTTAGACATAATTAAGACACCAATTTTTCATGAAATGAACATGTTTATTATTGCAAACATTTATCCATCTTATTAATTTATATTCCTCACTCTCTTATATTTTTCATATCGAAGGATTTATTCTTTTATATTAATATAAGAAAGCTGATAGATTTCTTAGCTTTGACGAATTATTTATTTTTCATTTTAATATGAGAAAGCTGCTAGATTTCTTAACTTTGATGAGAGTTTACTTTTTATTTCAATATGAGAAAGCTGCTAGATTTCTTAACTTTGACAAAGGATTTATTTTTTATTTCAATATCAGAATGCTGCTAGATTTCTTAACTTTGAAGAAGGATTTATTTGTATTTACTTATCAAATGATTTGAAATATTAATAGCCAACAATTCCACCAATATCAACAATACAAAGAAACACATTTCATATTAAATTATTTGGACATAAAAGCTGTAAAAAAAATGTGTAATCTGTATTTAATAACCTGACATACATAACCTTATCAACACAGCATGGAACTTTTATTATACTGTTATTATGGCTGAATCACGCGAAGATCTACAAGCTCAATTGAAGGTTTTTGGAGAATACTGCCAAAAATTGAAGCTGAAAGTAAATGTAGAAAAAAATTAAAATTGCATTTGTTCTAGAGGACGGCCTCTTGTAGATATACATTTTTCATCAAATGGATCTGAAATAGAAATTGCAAACGAAATACCTCGGAATACTTTTAAACATAACTGGTAATTTCAATAAAGCAATTATTGATTGTCTAGAAAAAATACAATTACGATTTTGTAAATTACTATTGAAATTAAAATCATCGACATCAAAGTATATGATTTATGGAGATCTGGGACGATTTTCTATCGGAATTGATATAAAAATAAAGATTGTGTCATTTTGGGCCAGACTTTTTGGGGAAAGAAACAAACTTTCGTACTTATCATATAAACTTGTATACACGCTTTTTATTGAAGAAAATGTTCATCTCGTCTGGATTAAATATTTAAAAGAACTTTTCGATGAAACAGGCAACTCTAGTATTTGGATAAATCAAGATATTCCAAATTCTAATTTGTTAATTTCGAGTATCAAATTACTCCTGCATGATCAATTTAAACAGGGCTGTTATTCCCTTGAAAACACCTAAAAAGCATTGAATTATAGAATATTTAAAGAAAATCAGGAATTTGAAAATGTAATATAATTATTTTAGATCATCTAATATATAACGATGCAATTTTCCACCTTTTGTGATTACGTTAGTTTTTTTTAAAAGATAACATTTTTAATAATTAGTACATGAAAGTTAAAAATATTATCTTCTGAGTTGTCAAAACTACTACGAAAAATGTCACTAATCGAATGATTTGTTTTTCTTTAGAAATAACTAAGACACCAATTTTTAATGAAATAAAAATGTTTATTCTTGTAGACATTTACCCATCTTATTTATTCAGGAATTATAAAATAAAATAATTCCCTGTTTATTTATATTATCTCTTTGATAAAAAAGAGTTTGCATCATAATTATGAGCATCTGTTGTATCCTTAGTTAAACCGATTCTATTAAGACCACCATTATTAAATTTATCAAATTTATGGACAGATTTATATCTTATAATTAACTTATTGTGACATTTACAGTACAAATGGGCACAAGCGACAGAGAAAGGGAAATAACTATTTGGAAATATATATTTTTCATAAAACTCTTCAGTTTGTCTTTTAATATAAGAAAGCTGATAAATTTCTTAACATTGACGAATGATTTATTTTTTATTTTAATATTACATTATTAGAAGGCTGATGGAAAGGGTGGAATTCTGTTGAATATGAGAACTGTTCCAACGGTGTGGTGTATTTTTTTTCATTTTATTCATTTAACATTTGAAAGTTATACTGATAGCTATAATAGTTTCCTGCATGTTTCGAAAGATTGGAAGTAAAGAGCTTTCAGATAGATCCTTACATGTTCCGGTAGCAGAATACTGTAATAAAAGCACCAAATTTACAGGTACACATGTATATTTGATAAATTGACTTATTCTGCATAGTAGTTAGAAATTGACGTATGCTTAGCAAATATGGAACTAAAGAACATTTGAATGGGTTATTGTCAGTTGCAATGACAGGAGTGAACAAATTGGGCCTAATTAGTTTCATTCGTGTATATAAAATGTGATTAATACATTTAATTAATCTGCACGCTTAGAAATTATGAGTAAATGACATTCAGATATGTCATTGTCAGTTCCAATAGCAGAGAATGGTTAAACAACAGTTAATGGTGATAATTGGTTACCACCAACTTACCGATACTTCAGCTATATGACAGTGAGAACAAGCTATATTTCAATTAGATGGAAGCGAGGCCCACTATGTACTAGAACAACAAGCTTTGTTAGATTTTCACAATGCTAGTTCACTGAAACAGAAATCCGCGGATAGACATGGCAAGCCACCCAGACAACGTATTCTGATTCCTACACCTTAATGCTGCGGACAGTGTGCTATTTTGTTTTTCGTGTTATTTTATAATCTTCATTTGTCTCAATTAGTTTTATCTCTGTATAAAAAATATATTGTAAAACCGTTTTTATTTTATATGAAAATTTGGCAAAGCGATGTCATATTCTAATAACAGCAAAGAATATCCCAGTTTTCCTGGAACCGAAAAAGAAACGGTTGAGCAAGTTGTGTCTAGGCAACGAGCCACAAACAAACAAGAAACTATGGTCAAAACTACAATCATTGCTAGGGATGTTCCTTTACGTCGTCTTATACTGTTCCAGTTTATTACAGTCGCTGAACATGGATAAGGTACCAAACAAACGATATCTTAGTAAGTAATCGTTTGTAGCAAAAATGTACCCAGTCAATGCAATTTGGCTGCTCATATTAAACCAGTGCAGGATAAAAAATAAAGAAACAGCGGTGCGGTGAACAAACGCTCGAATATCTTTATACCGATATTTGATTATAAACAATAATGCATCTTTTCTTGTTTATCACAGCTTGTTTGTTTGCTTGTATTTAATTTTAGCTTAAAGTTTTTAGTGGGGTTCGTGTTACTTAATATTTATTTCTATATGTATGCTTTGTAGAACGTTTTTTGTAAACAATTATACACTGATCAACATAATAAAACGTAGACATCAAATGTATTACCTAACTTCCATACACAAATGTTACGTCAATTATGAACATATCGATGTTACAATAAAAAACGCGTAGATATCAAAGTTAGTCCATACGGCGGATTTCTAGAATAATCTTCGTCAGTTAAACTCAAAATGAAACGACTGGAAAGCCAAATTAAAAAAAAGGTTTTAGGGGCAAGAAACACAAAATGTCTGATAAGGAAAACCAACATTGGCTAGAGTCCCATGTGACTAAAGGAGGAGAATCTTAATTGCATTAATAATGTTTATTAGCAAGAAGGAAGAAGGTAAATAACACATTGTTCTATCGTTTTAAAAAAAATACTGCATTTTACACCGTAATCTTTTGATTTTGAGTGTACCCGATGATGGTTATTCCATGCACGCGTCGTGCGCACTAAAATATATATTTATTTGTATTACTATCACCGGGTTGATACCTCTGCTGGTGGACTATTAGTCCTCTAGGGTATAATTTTATTTGTTTGCTTTGCACCATATAATTTAATCGAAATTTTCAGCAATGTAAATAGTATTAATACTAAAGGGTTCCTCTCTGTCTTGCTTAGGTCCTCTGGTTTTCTTGCCCCTAAAGACCTTTCAATTATTTGGATTTCAAATAGTATTGCTGTTAACGTACCTGGTGAAGGTTATTCCAGAAACGAGTTTATGCGCTAAATTTGATATCTACGTTTTTATTTAATAGGTTTTCCTTATTGGTACTACTTAAGGATAAATGTCACTTAATCTTTATTTTCTCTGTATTGTATGCAAAGATATGTAGCCTAAAGGTAAAGGTTACTGTTATATCGTTTAATGCCACTTTCAACGATATTTCAGTTATATCGTGGCGGTCCCGTTTTATTTGTGGAATAAACCAGAGTACCCAGAGAAAACCATCAACCTGCCGCCAGTCACTGACAAACTCTATTACATATGGAGTATGCCTCGTCGTTCGCCAACACAGTATTACTAAAGTGAACAGACGCTTACCTTCTGTTTAGATATTGTCATATATTTGTTCGTTGTTGTTGTACATTGTTTTTTGATTCTTTGAACATTTTCACACAAAAAGATATTTTATATAAATAGATGTTAAATAAATCTGAAAGAGCAATCATCAATAGGGAATCTACAGACACAGGCAACATTGGACTTAAGACAAAAAACGAAGACAAATGAAACAAAAAGCACAACACTGAAAACTTATAGAGAAGCAACATAAACCCCACCAAACATTGGGTGAACTCATTCACGACTTATTACCGGGTTTGTAACTAGATTAGCACGACGGGTGCCACTAGTGCAGCAGCAACTGCTTATCTTTAGTTTTATATGTATGTTTTGTCGATCGTTGTTTGTCCTTTTGTACTTTTTCTTTTGGCCATTATGTTTTCTGTTCGTCTTCGATTACGGTTTCTGATTACCCCTTTCCTATCTTCAAACTTTTCTCAGTCTAGACATTTCAAATTCGCGACTGCTAGAACGATGAATGAATGTAGTATTATATTTGTATGTGTGTGCTGATATAGCGACCGATCAATGACATACTGACTATTTGAAATTGTATTGATTAATTTGTGTAATAAATATTACTTATTTAAGCTCAAATATGTTTGATGTATTTGTGTTTATTCAAATCGATCAATACGGATTATGCTTGAGTATTTCTGCTATCGATTTTTATCCTGCATTTGTTCAGTTTGAGCAGTCAAAAAGCATTGACTGGTTAAATGTTTGTTATCTACAGTCACTGACCAAGATATAGTTTTTCTGGTACCTGATTCATGTTGAGCTATGATAATAAACGGTAACAGTACAAGAGCTGACTTCACAGAGGACACCGTAAAAACGATTAGAACGACGCTTGTTTCTGCTCTTTTTAGACAATTTAACAGTTGTTTTGTTTGCTTTTTGACATTGCTGAATTAATGCAATATACGTACACTTTCGGGAAATATAGCATTCATTTGCACTCGCTGTGAAACCGAACAGAAAAGCTCGCAAAAGCATAGTTGTTCTAACTGTTTCAAAGCTCGTGCAAATAAATTAATTTTTTCGACGATGTGTATTGTCTATATGAATAAATATCCAAAATGAGAAAACAATTTAATTTGACATGAGTTAGGAGTAGTGTAATAGTTCATCATGAGCTAGGAATAGAGTAATGGTTCAACATGAGTTAGCAAGAGAGTTATGGTTATTCATGGTTTATGAGTAGAGTTATTGCTCAGTGTGAGTTAGAGATATAATGATGGCTCACCATGTGCTATGAGTAGAGTAAGGGCTCATTTTGAGTTAGGAATATATTTTTGGCTCATCATGAATTATGAATACACTTATGGTTCATCATAGGGTAAAAGGGGAGCTCTGGATTATCATGAGTAATGAACATATTTATGGTTCCTCAAACTGAACTACAGCTGGGTGCACATTTAACCTGTCTGCTAAAATCAGGCGTGGTCAAGTTCTCCTGTATAAACTTTTAAGCTGAACTCGTATCTAGACTGAATTCATATGGTGCATGAAAAGCTTGAAGATACCTAAGCGGAAATCAGAGAATACAAAGATGACAAGATGTTGGCCGAGTTATGTCTGGTTTGCAAAAACGAACGGTAATCTACTGGCCAAACAACTGTTCCCATGGTAACTGCAAAACCTGACAGGTTGACTTTTTAAGGGACATCCTGGATAGGTGAAGTTTGCAACCATCTATATATAAGAGCAGGGCCGGATTAAAGCCAAATTATGCCCAAAGCAGAGGTCAACCTTAGGGCCCCCGCACATTTACTGTCATAATGCTAAAACTAACACAACCCTTGACTCAGCATAACTGTCAAATGCCTAACATTAAATTAAGATACAAATAACATTTATTAGTGCTTTATTTAATTTTTCCTCATTGTTGGTGTGTTTTTGAGCCTAATATCTGGCTGATGAAATATATTGTCTTGTGGTCGGATATTTGTGGTGCACCCTTATCCCTAGATGCCTTAAGCACGTGCTAATTTTGCATGAGGGTCAATCCAGCACTGTATACAAGTCTGATGGGATCCACATATTCTCGGGGTATATATTTTTTTTAAATAAAATTTCGAATAAGAAGGTTCTGCTGGAAATTACATGGTATAGGTGTATGGCTCGTGGTTCCTTATTACAATCAAATCTGAATTAAGAGGTCACCTTTGGAACAAAGATAACGTGGCCGTATAAGACAGGTGACCTTTTAAAAGAGGTTCAATTCATATGTAATTGTATATGACAGGACAAGAAAAATGTTACCTTATAATACAGATGTCTGCTTAATAGAGGTGAGCGTATGGGAAGGTATGACTGTATATTGAATTATTACATTGTTAATTGCACGAAAACAATATTTCTGTATTGTACCTGCCGGGTTAGTTTAGTTGAGTTCAATATAATCTTATTGCAAATAAAACAGCAATGGGCTCGGACAAAAAATTATCACAATTTATCGAGTGTTCTCTCCCTACAAATAATACACATATAATAATGTGAACAAAAATAGCAGATACCGAAATATCAATAATATTTAACACAATATAGTGAAACAAGGGAAATAAGTTGATGTTGATGTAGACCAGATGACAGACCACTGATTAAAATCTTTTCGTTTGTCTAATATATGCACGAACTTTATTGAAGATCATAGAATTTTCATTTATATTAGTTTCATCGTTTCCGAAGAGTCATGTTTCTATAGTTTACCTGCCTTGTTTATCACATTATGAGTATATACAAACTCTGATCCCATATGGATAAACTGCATTCATATTTTCTAGTAAATATATATAATTCCTAAGTGATATATTGTTTTCTCGACATGTATTAAGCGGCGTCTTAATGTTCTACCTGTTTCTATTTTCTGTATTTTACCTACCGTGATTATCACATGTGAGCTATATAAAAACTTTGTGTTATAACATCCTGATTCACATAAACATTATAATGGCTACGTGTAAGCAAAGTCGTTTTGACATTACAGGCCTCAAATTACATCATGCGTCATTTGTATTCTCTGCCCAAGTGATTTTCTGTAAATGACTTCTCCTACTATTATTTAAACCTGATGGTTTATATGTATGATCGATAATTAAAAAACATCAAACATTCGCGTATTTATCAGGAATTCAATGATGATGAGACGGTGCCTATTTAATCAGCATTTAACACCACGAACAACATGCACACTTTTCAAATTCTTTCTAACCACATGGGTGTTGTAATGGCTAGGCGTGCTCGTCTTGAGTGCGATAGATTGTGGGTTCGAGCCACGATCAGGTAAACCCAAAGATTATGTATTCTGCTCATGTGATTTTTGCACTGAATACATCATCTCTTGCTTAAACCTTTGTCTACCGTTGACAGGTAGTGCACAGGTAGTATATAGGTAGTATACATGAGGTTTACAGGTAGCTAAATGATATACATCAAACATTCAAGTAATTATCAAGAATTCAAGGATGATTCATCTACGATGGAGTATATTTAAGCAGTATTTAACACCACGAAAAACATGCACAATTATCACAATTTTATTCTGTAGAAAGTATACTCTATTGTATGCAGTGATTATGTGTTTTATCATAATATCACAAGTTCAAAGTAAAAACAATAAACAATGGAATAAAGTTACAAACAGCACAGGAGAACAATTTGAATGTGATCAATGCTTTTGAGTTGATTTGGAAATTCTCATACAGAATCGATTAATTTGTAAACCATACCAACAATGAAACGAAGTAAATATATTAATTTTGATATTTACTGTTCCTTCAAATTTGTTAGTAAGGAAAGTGATTGGAGAAACATGGCTGACTCCTTCATATAACAATACAGGACATGTTAGACATGCTATTCTGACTGGTACCACCAATGGTGAGATTCTTACATGTCAAGTGAAACAGGAACATGTTGACTTCGATGACATTATTCAATTTAGCTTCTGCGAATCATACCGGAATTTAACGCTGACGACATTGATGGGTTTTAAGTGGGCAACTGAATTTTGTAGTAGCTCACATTTTATTATAAAAACTGATGATGACGTTTATGTTAATATAAATGGATTATTTAGAACACTGTTGATACATGGTAGTTCATTAAAGACGTCTGTTGCTGGAATATGTGAAATGGGTTCATTACGAGACACGAACCCTTCCTCAAAATGGTATGTATCTCCTAGAGAATACCACTACCGTCGTTATCATGAGATATGTCATGGTTTTGGGAACATCACTAGTATACATACCTTACACAATATATTAAAGGTATATGTCAATATACCATACATCTATTTAGAAGATGTATATATAGGATTCTGTGCGAAAAGACTAGGCTATAAACTGGTAAATATTGGAGGTTTCTTTCGTGAGGAAGACATATAGTACTCACCATGTAATTTAAAGCATCCTAAATCTGCACTGGGTCACCATGTCAGTTTGCAGCAAATGGATGTCGTTTGGAATACACCATGTGATAATGGTTTGCCAAGGATGCAGTTCATATTTAGAATAATAATGAATACTATTCCCAAATGTACTGTTGGTCAAGTACTGGGAGTCTTTGTGTAGATGATTAAAACAACACAACGGATATTGAACATAATAATGCTTACTATTGAGATATTTCCTGTAGGTCAAACATTGTGTGACTTTGTGTACATGATAATACAGCAAATATCTAATTATATTTCAAGCCGTACTATAGATTTGTAGTGTGTATTTATTAAGGTTTGAATATTAATGCGGTTTCTGTGTCTATTGTCTTACTGGTTTATCACATTAGGAATAGTGCTATGACTCATCATGAGATAACAAGAGAGCAATAACTCTTCGTGAGTTAAGAGTAGAGTTCAATATGAGCTATGAGTGGAGTTATGGGCCATCGTGACTTAGGAATATATATTGGGTTATATTTAGTTCTCAATAGAGCTATGGTTTATCATAATGTAGAATATTAATTATGGTTCACCATGAGTTACAAATAAAACTACGGTTCCTCTTGAGTGTAGAATAGAGATATGATTCATCATGAGTTAGGAACAAAGGTATATATCCTCATGAGTCATAAGTAGAGCTCTGGCTCATCATGATTAAGGAGTAGAGTTATTGTCATCATGAGTTATGAACAAAAGTATAAATCCTCATGAATCTGGAGTAGAGCTATTTGTCATCATGAGCTATAAATAGAGCTAGGGCTCATCATAAGCTAAAATAAAGCTAAGGCTCACCACGAGTTAGGAATATATGTATGAATCCTCATGAGGTAGGGGTAAAGTTAGAGAACACAATGGCCAAAACAAAAATGATAAAAGGAAAAACAACGATCTGCAAAACATTACATATAAAACTAAAGATCGAATAACACAAACCCCATTAAAAACCGGGGGTCAACGCAGGTGCTCCGGAAGGGTAGGCAGTTCCTGCTCTACTAGTGGCACCCATCGCGTTACACTAGTTATAAACCCGGTGATTAGACGTGAATGAGGAAAGGACGAGGCATTGCTTACGACAAGTGGCACATATCCGTAGTCATTTGTGACAAATATACCCCATAGCGATTAACTAGGTCATGGCGGCGACCGTTAAACTTTTGAAGTTGATTGGTGCATAGTTGTGTTTTTTGGGGTAATATTTCGAATAAGACAAGGATGCTGGAAATTAAATGGCATAGATGCATTGTTCATGGATTTCTTATTATATTGAATTACTGTATTGGTAATTACCCACTGTCCTTATCAAGTGTGAACTTACATACTTTGTGTTATAATAACCTAATTCATATACATGTACATACATAAGAATGTTTCCGTGTAAAGGAATACAGGCCTTCAGAATTGATCTTTTTTTATATTAAAAGTTGCCAATAATCGATGTTTTATACTAATTGCAGTTGAACTTTTTCATTATATCATACGTAAATAGCCTAGAACGAAGGAAATACGTCGCTGTTTGATTGTCTTGCATCTAGTAAAGAGTTCAATGTAGATACGTGTAATATCCACACGACCTGACTGTGAACTTATTCAGGAAAGCGTTTGCTCATGTGCAAAATCGTTTGTTGATAAAACAAATGTCTGATGTACATGTGCGAAAATCGAATCGAGGACGAAAAAAAACATTGACGGATTCTACAAGAAAATTACACAAACAGGATAATTCAGCAAAATACAACAAAACCAGAATAGGCATAGGTGCTGAATATGACAGATGGACTGCACTTAAGGGTGTCTTACGGATAAAAACACACGCAGAAGTTGCAAAAATTCTGCCAAATAGGTAGGTTCATCTCGCGTGTGATTTCTTCTGTTTTGGTCTTAAATTATTGACATAACCACTTGTTCCATTAGTTTTAAACTCTTTCTACAGAAGAGAGTACAGCCTTTATAATATCAACGCGTTTTATCAGTGAAATGATTGTATTTATGTGTCCATGATGAATGATGATGATAGACACTCGATTTAAGGGGGCCCGCAGAAGGGTAATTTTAAAAACACGTCATTTACATGCGTTTCGATTGCTTTATACAACCTTAAGGCTAACATTCCTTGTTGCAGAACATTTCTTATACGTTTTTAAATATATAAAAGCTTTTTTGAAGTGATAACGTCCTGTAGGATTTATGAATTGAACTGTTTATTCAAGTTGAGCTGTCCATTTTTTTTTTCAGAACAAATCAAAATATTAAAATATTTTTGATTTATAAGATAAAGTATCCCAGTCCCATCCCTCATGATGTTTATTGAAGAGTCTAGACTTTTCACAAATAGATTACCTCAAAAATAAACTTAGTTTGTTTTGTTTTAAACAGGTATGAATTTGCTTTGAATCCATTGGCATTAAAAAGAAAGAAAAAAGAATGAGCCAGCAACTACAAAAAAGCTTGAATCCCAAAATGAAACAGTTTCTACAACATCAACATCATCAACACCAGTACCTTCAAACCTACCAGTACATTTTACGTTTGATGTTTCTGGAATATCATCCTCCGACAAAGAAGGATGGGAAATGTAAGTACATGTAGTATTATGATGAATCTTAATTTTATTTTTCAATGTGCGCACTTTTCATCATCTAAAACATCACAATAAACTTAAAAATCACAGGAGCCATATTATTGTAAATATAATTAATAATGTTTTGCCATTTCTGTTAGGACCTGAAATCCTTCAAACTGGGTGATTTGAAAACCTGTTTAAACTACCAGGAATAATTATACACAACGAACAAGAATTATTGTTGATTATAGCAGTGTTCTTGAAAAGTGTCAGTTTGGCAGATAAAAAATAAAAATGTTAGACATATATAGCTTTCTGTCAGTCCAAATGGTCGATTAAAAGCTTTTGAGTATTATATAGATCAGAATTAGACTGATAAACTTCCAGGGTAATGTTAGTCCAAATCATGGCAAATATTTGATAAGAAAATATTCTTTTTTAGGAACTCTGTTATTGGTAGATTATTGGGAAACTTTATTTTGTAGAGAAAATCATATGTCTGGTATTATATCTTTATTCTCATGAAGCCAATGTATAGCAATGGTACAGAGATATAACAATAAAATCAAAATAACAACAACTATTTACAATATATAGACAAATTAGGAGAGAGGTTACAAAGGATTAAGAGCCTGGAGGACAAACACCAGTATTGGTAGCACTTATAAAATGACAGAGTTTCGTCAGTATTGGTTTTCTTTTACTTAACTTAAGTTCAGAAAATTTGATAATATTATGTCTATATATGCAATAATTTAATAGTGACTGCTTACGTTTTTGGTTAAAATAAATACATTCAAAAATATAATGGTATTCATCTCCAATTTTGGATCTATTACATAATATACATTTCCGATTTTCTCTTGGAATGTTCTGCCATCGTCCTGTTTCAATGGGGAAATTATTATTTGTTGTTCTAAATCTGCAAAGCAAAATTGCATATTTTATTTCTAAAATATTTAAATATTCTTCATATTTACACTCTGTTTTAAATGTTTTATAATTTATGGATTTAGGTGAATTTTGTACTAAAGAATTCCAATTTTGAAGAAACTGATCCTCTAATCGCTGTTTAATTACACATTTCAAATAATCTACATTGTCAAAAAGTTCTGTCTCCCATATATTTGAGAAGCCACACTCATTAAATATTTGTTTTACAAACAATATCCAACTAAGCTGCATATTATGATTTTCATTCAATTGACGACATAGTTTATACCATATATTAGAATACTTTGTTTGTTTACCAACTATAAGTCTTGCCCAGCAACATAAGGTTCTGATTTTAATATCAATATATATAGGGTATCGCCCTAGTTCACCATACACCATATAGCTAGGCGTTGATGTTTTTAAATTTAAAAGAATCTTACAAAATGTTAGATGTATTTTTTCCAGAATATCATTGTTACTAAAGCCCCACACTTTACAACGATATAACAGGATGGGTTTAATCATTTTGTCAAATATATCAAGTAGACATTTTATTGATAGTTTATACATTCTTCCCATTTTCAAAACTTCATACATAGCTTTTAGTGCTTCGTCAGCTAGATGTTTTTTTTGTCAAATTAAAATTTCCTGTTCTAGTAAAAATAATCCCAAGATAGTTGAAATTTTTAACTATCTCAACATTCACATTATCATAGCTGAAGCTCAAATTCTTAAGAGAACGAGACAGAGGTCAACACTTATATGAAAAAATCAAGTACTTTTATAAATCCATTTGAGTAAGTAAAGTTTTTACTTGCGATTGTTGATATGACAGTGCTCTTAGTAAAAATAAAGAAATATATTTCAATATCGTATTCATTCTATATGGTTCCCATGAGGTATTATCTTTTTTCTTTTCTTTTAACAGGGGGGAGGGGGGGGGGAGTGTAATTTTGATATATTAAATCCATATTGTTTTCACACTTTCGGATACGGATTCAAGTGACATAAATCTTGTATATTCTGGTATTTATAAAACCATTATTGATAGCAAATTATCACTCAGTGCATATCGTATACATGTCATACATGATTTCTTACAGTCTTGCAGTTGAACTTTCAGAAGGATATTTTGGGGATGATGACGACCATTCCTCTGATGAAGATAATGAACCTAGTTTTAATTTATCAATAAGGTAAATTCAATTTGAATTCATTATTTGGGCTCTGGGCTTGTAGAAGGTGCAAAAGGTGCAGTAAAAAGTGGAATGGGAAATTATTTAGATTTTAGAAGCAATAGTAGACTTGTACAACTAGAGGATGAGGACACAGACCTGGAAAATGATGACATTGACCAATCAGAAATAGAACTCGGTCAAGGCATACATCATGTAGGAACAGCTGATGACATTGATGGGCTTGTCTATGACAGTCCCTTTTAGTGTACTACACATCCATTGTAACGCTAGCCAAAACCTATGTACATTCAAGCTGCCAGTTCAAAGGTTGTAGCACAAACAACTCCATTACAAGGGAAATAAAAGCCTCAGCTTTATACCTTAAATGGGTAAGATTCAAATTGTGATCTGTCAAGATTTCTTCTCGTTTTAGCAACTATGAATGGAAATGTTATTGCATTAAATATGACTGTCTTGGATAACAGTAGTCATATATAATGTAATAACATTATACACATTCAGAATACAAAATAGTGAGCTTGTAGCTTATCTTGTTTCAGATATATGAATCTACAGGAGGTTTTTATATATCCGATTCCTTCAAAAGTTCAAAACATAGGCATTGGTATTAAAACTGTAATTCTGATTGAATACTAAATTTTTCACAATATTTTATACAATTGAATTAAAACAAAATGGCAGATTTGCACAAACAAACTACAAGAGATGTTGATTGAACAAATTCAAGATGTAAATGCTTGTAGTGTTTCTTCAGGTATGTGCAAATGGGCATATTGCCCATAAATAGTGTTCTCATTCTATCATAAACCGACGGATGCATGGAGGAGACCTGATGTCTGTCTCAGCAATTCTTTTGTCCGGAAGTAATTTTAAGAAGATTTCGATGTTTTCAAAATTTTTGCAGTTATCAATTCTGAGTCAAACAACATTTAGCAAAATACAGAGGACCTATCTAGTTCCATCAATTGACAAGCATTGGGTTGAACATCAAGATGGAATACTGAAATTACTTATTGGAAAATATGTGATAATTCTTGGTAAGTATGTTACAATTTTTAATAAAACAAGGATATGATGTAAGTGCACACGAAAAAAATTCCACATGAAGCTGTTTAGCTCAGTTGACAAAATTATGGAAAAGTGCTTTTTTTCCTGTTATTCATCATCTTGCAGTCACCATACAAGCAAAATTCATACCTGCTGAATGATTCAAGAATTTTTGTTTGAGGAAGAAATGCAGAATTCGCTAAATGTTGTTATTTAGTTGTGAAAAATAACACAATATCTGTCTTCAGGATATAACAAAACAAACATTTAACTTCCGATGTTTAATTCTTACCATAATTGCAAGCTTTGGTTAGCAGATACATTTTTTTAACTTGCCCCTTCCGAGTTAATGGCAAAAAGAGCAAACATTAGAATGTTCATCAAAACAAATTGGTGTACAATTGAGTATGATTTGTACTCATTTGTCATTGATTGTTGTGTCGCCTACGTAGCAGAGCAAACACATAGGGACTACTTTCCATTATCTTCAGTTCTGCTTCATCACACTTTTTCAGTTAGACTTCAAGTTAAAGTTTTTTAATTAAAATGATTCATCAAACCTTCATTGATTTTCATTGAACATGCAGACAAGCTTCTTTATGCTCAGATGATTACAACGAACATTTAAAATTTTCATCAGGGGTATTTTTTGGTCTTTTGGAGGGGTGGGGTTTACTAGTCTACAGTACAATGAAGTGCAAAACCAATCAAAATTCTTGAAAGGTTTTCATGTTGTATATCAAGTGAAAGGTCTTGATGAGCACTATTAGTTTATATATGTTCTGACCCATCCAAAGGGTCATCAAGTACTAAACTTAAACGTGAGAAGGCAGGCATACAATATATCGGGGTGGCTCAATGAGTTGTGTTGTTGGATCTAACAACTCATACAAACCTATCACCAATCGGGCGTCGGTTCGATTTGTAATCCTTGACCTTTGGACCTTGCAATTGAGGTCAAGGACAAAGGTCAAAATTCATGGTCACATCTGACACTAGTACAAGACAAAAAAAATCACGTGCGTTTTACCGGCAAGTGCATGCTGTACAGTTTATGTCAACTGCCCCCCCCCCCCAATTCTCCATAATTTTCCTTTTTAAAATAAACAATGCACTGTACATAAGTTTTCAATCTTTTATAAACACGCAAATCCTAACAATCAGCCATATTATTACATAATAACCTTCACGCAATACACCAAAATACGGAACTCATTTTTTGATTGACACGAAGGGGAAATAACTCATATTGTTTACATGATCGTCTGTTAAAAGTACATAAGCAAACACGAAGCTAAAAACAGCTGATAAAAGTGAGAAATAAAATCAAACACCGGCAAAAAGTGCAAGACAGGGAATTCTCCGACACTCGAGGGTAAGATTTCAATCGTTCGCTGACGAGGCTCGGCACTTTTGCCGGTGTTAGATTCTATATATCTCAGAAACTCTTTGCAAATACAATACAGATTTGGAATCCACGACTTTTGACCTTGACATTAAGGTCCTATCCAAATGTTACTGCAATTCAGTGAGGGAATAGGTGACACATGGGAGACTCACATCTAAATTTTCATAAATATATATAATGGGGTATAATTTGAATTAGTATAACATAAACAACTTATTATGCTTTGATTTGTAGGTGATGGCAGAATGGACACTGTGCTCAGTATTGTAGCTATACCTTCATGGTAAATGTGAGCAAAAAGATTGTATGCATAATAACAATGTATAAAAGGGCTACAGAAAAAAAGAGCACCTTATTGGAAAAGGCATGTTTTCTGAAGGGTCTACAATTCTTGAGGGAAAAACGAATAAATATGGTAGAGGTCATCACAGATGCTCATACACAGATTGCTTACTTAATGAGTAAGTCCTTTTTTGAAAAAGAAATTTGAGCATGCTCTAAGGAATATTATTATGATCATTAATCCTTGTACTAGAACTGTCACAAAGTGAACGCAGGTACCCAAGTTAAAGGAATAATCGTACAAGGGAACAATCGGGGTACAATTCAAAGAAAGTACAAACACAATAAACACAAAAATATAAACAAAAGCGCAGGAGAACACACATTCCCTCAAAAAACAGGAGCAAGATCAGCTGCTTCAGAAGGTTCAGCATTAAAGATCGTACTGTGACAGTGATTTGGAGAACAGCAATAAACGTTTCATTCTGTTGAGTCTACCAAGTGTAACATGGGATATTCTCTTGTGTTTATTGAGTATTGACCTCTATATTCTTTCATTGATTTTATAGTTATTATGTGGTGGGTTTCATAATTGTTTTTATTTTCTGTTGTTTTAAAGAGTATGTTACATTAATTTTCATGAATTATACATATTTCTTATTGCATGAAGTGCTCTCCAATATCATGCAAGCATAGGTCTGACAGAGAGCATAACGGATAATAAGTATATAAACATTTATGATATAGAAAACAATGATATCAGGTATTTAAAGTAAAATGGGGGGGGGGGGGGGGTGGGAGTTATGTTCCTTCAGTGATTCGCCTACTTTTCTTAATGAATGTCGGTACTGCTTTTGATAACAAAATAATTTGGGCTTGGCTTTTTGGAGAGTCTCCAAATAGTAAAGTTCTAACATTTCTCCGAAAATTATGGTGGTGCAGAAAATTTAAGAGAACTGTCCTCTGTTCGATATATAAGTGGCAATTCAAGAGGAAAGTGGGAGGCGTCCTCTCTGGTAAATCCACAAACACATCTTGAATCTGTTATTATATTAGATTGAAATAGATCATACATAAGCGAGCTACAACTACGATGTAATCTGGCATATAAAATAGGGGGTCGTCTATTCCCAACTAAGAAATGACCCGGAATTTTAGCCAGTACAACTTTACTTTTAATGTTAATTTTAAAAAAAGTCAAATGTTCTGGTATTTCTGTTTCGAACAGGTTAATTTGTAACATCATGAACCAGAGGGGGTAATAATTCACAGAGATAAGTTTATAAATTAGACCTCTAATCCAGACATGATCAAATGCCTTACTTACATTGCAAAACGTCAATGTCAAAGGAGTCTGATTTTCAAATTTTCAAATGTAGTCATAATACAGTGGTATATTTCAACTAGCTGATGTGAAGTGGAATATCCAGTGAGAAAGCCAGACTGAAGTTTATGTATATATTTATGTCTACTGATATGGTTAAAACATATTTAAAGACAGTTCTCTCAAAAATTATACTAACACAACTAAAAAGCGATATTGGTCTATAGTACGAAGTGATCGATTTGTCAGATTTCGTAAAAACTGCTGTAACGTTAGCAGGTTTCCAAAACGACGGGAAACATATCTTCCTTAGAGACAAATTAAACAGTTTACAGAGTGGACGACAAATAGTGTTTTCACTCGCAATTACCATACGGTGATTAATATCATCTGGTCCAGATGCTTTTTGCGGGTCCAGGCAAGAGATAATCAAATGTCTGTTATGTCCTGTTCAGGTTTGAAGTATTATGTTGCTAAAAATTCAAATGTTAATTATTTTCATTCGGTTGCTCATGAAAAACACAGCAAGAACCAACCATTACTTGAGTGGACAAAGGATCTGGTGAATCACTTCTGGTATAGAGCAGATATATGTAATACACAGGAGGAATATATTGTAAGTAAAATGAAACTGAATTATGAGTTTAGAAAAAAAATCCAATTATTTGGATTCATGTTGTAATACAAGTTTGGTTTGGAGAATAGAAAAAAAACACAAGAGCAACAAACAAAATGGTAGTCAAAATAAATAAGGACAAGCAACAATCAACAAGAATCTAACACAACATTCTAAAACATGTGGTACTGCCATCACAGACCTGTCAATTGGCTTTGCATATTGAACTATATACAATGTGTATCATTATATGTTTATAATTAATTCATTTTCGTAATATATAATAATTGGAGCAAACAAGTAATGTGCCCAATGGACCATGTGAGCTATTGTCATCACGTTGCTTCTATCGGCTTTCTGTAATCTTTTTACATTTAAATCTTCTTCTCCATAACAAATGGCTCACTTAAATTGTCACTGTTGGAATGATCCACTACAGCTCTTTTGTGATAGTAAATACATTTTGTCTTTTTAAGGGAGTTTGGAGAGGAATCCTCCACCATGTTATTAATGAACATGAGTGGTTGCTGCTCAGTAGTGATGGTTCATTTTCATGTAAACACGGACCCCTTTAAAGTCATCGAGATAAAGGAATGCTAGAAAGAGACAGTGACTCACATGTTGCCTCGAGGAAAATTATATTGGAAAAGCGATTTCTCAACAAAATCCACTACTATCTCAATTTTAGGTATGTATTGGTTTTTAATTAATTTTGCAAAAATTGTAATGTGCCTATAAGCTGTATTACTTTTGGTAAATAAAGTATTATTATTATTATTATGAATACAGAAACAAGTTACTGATTAGAGAAAGATCGCAACCACTGTTGTGATATGTGAAAACCTGTAATTATGCATTCATTCTTTTTTTGATTGAATGAATGGATTATTGTGTTTATCGCCACTTTTAGCAATATTTCAGCTATATCGTGGCGACCGGTTTTAGTGGTGGAGGAAGCTGGCGTACCCGGAGAGAACCACTCTTTGAAGAGTAGATGTTTTTAAGCATGCTATAGTATCATTTCATTTGCCTGCATACATATCTATACCTTGTAAAACAAAATAAAACTCTTGATCAGTACCAGTTAACACATGTTCATGAATAGTGATATTTCATGCCATATCTTCTTTAAATGAACATGATTAGTATGATGCATGTTTATAATTTTAGGAGCACTGGAGAACTGGAGATTTTCCAGAATTTAATTCTTATGTATGCATCAAAGAGAATTCATACAGTCCCCCAGCATACAGGGTGAGAAATCTCTTGGCAGCCCTTGACCATAACAGCCATGTTGAGAGGCCAGTGATATTGAACCAAAATGGTAATATAAGGTGAGGATGACATTGTATATGAATAGCAACATAATACTACAATTTCAATATTGTAACCAATTGCACTCAGTCTGTAGATAGTTACTTGATATGATGTCATCATATAAGACTATTTAGACTGTGGTGAAATAAAATATGTATGCAATTAGTACCTGCTGCTTCTTCATTAAAGACGTAATGTTGGTAGTCGAAATAACGACTTGAATTGGAATAATGTTTCCAGTTTGGTGTCATCTCTTATATAGGGTTATTGAATATCCGAATAAAAAGCATGCATTTAATTGGTTGAAAACTTTCCATGTGACCTTCACTATTCCGCATTACAGACTGGGTTGCTGATATAGACGGTCCAAAAACCGTGTATAGACTGGTGCTACCGGTCTTTACACGGTTTTTGGACCGGTAGATATCAGCATTAATAAAAACTTTAAAGCACCTTCAATGATCCTGATTAAAAGTACATTAAAAATGTTCATTTGTCTGTATGTAAGGTTTTATTTATTCCTAAAATTGCAGTTTCTGTTAAAGTTTCTTGATTCCTTGAAAACTGTATATTTTGTGTGTCTTCAATTCAATAAACACAATAGTTACTGAAATAGAGGGCAATATCAGAATATACAGACTGCCATCGGGTCGTGGTACGGACCATTAAATCGATATTTCCCTCGACTACGGCTCGGAAAATAGAATTTTCACTGCTCCGTACCATGACCCTTGGGCAGTCTGTATATCCTCATATTGCCCTCCATATCAGTAACTATTATATAAATATAATATTGGCAAGCATGAAAAAGGAACTTGACAAGTACAAGTACAAACAAATGCACAATATATTATTTACAGAGGTGGAAGTTTGGATCTAAACTCGAGTTTCTGATATAATCATCATCAGTGAATTTTGATGGTAAGAGATATAACAATTATAAATCCAGATGAGGCAACCAAACAATGAAATAAATATCCCAAACGATGTTAAAGTATTGTCAAGCTAAGAGCACCTACAAAATAATAGATCTCATAATCTAACATATTGCTTTGTTCTTTTACAACATATATCACAGGAGTTTCAATAAAAAAAACTGGAAGGTGATCTGCCAGTCCTGTAAGAACTGCGAAGAGATACCTGTACATGACAGAGCTTCTCAAGAAAATTGTTACATTACGATTGGAAGACAGAGTTGGCATTGCTCAACACATTGTACTGGAACCAGATGACCCAAGACGAATTTCAGCAGTTTTGGCTCCTGTACCACCACCGCCCACTCATGCAATTGTTGCTGAACAGAGATCTCGTTTCGGCACTGTTGAATCACTCCAGACTGCAAACAGTTCCAACAATGTCGCAGATGAATCGAATGCAAAAATTGACTATTATTAATATAATGCTAAAATATTTTCTTGACCAAGCAAACAATATGCCTAATATGAAAATGCGAGTTAACTTTGCCAAACATAATAACCTAAACACAGGGGTAGCATCAGGTGCTGCACAAGGGTAAGCATGTTCTGCTCCACTAGTGGCATCTGACAAGTACAGAACACAGAAAATAAAAACAAAAAATATTCTCCAGAAGGGTAAGCATGTCCTAATTTACATGTAACACATTTCGAGCCATTACACTTTTAAAGACACAAACATAAGTCTGGTTTATGATTGGCTCAAAAAGGTTGTCGAGTTGAGAAGAGGGGACTGCTGGGATCTTTGTAACAATCTTAAATAATGAAAATTGCTTCTTGCAGTTAGAAAAGTCTCATGTTTGAACTATTTAAAGGTTGAATAGTATTGATTGAAATAAAAGAGAATAGTAATTTAATATTTAAAAGTAATACAGCTGCCATTCATATTATCCAAGTCTTCCTCCCACAAAGCCACGGTACTGGCCAAACCTGTCCGGGTATTTGTCTCTAATTTTCCACACACAACAACTGGGAATAATAACCCTTCTGTTACCAGCTCCCAGATACCCGTGATTCCATAAGATGAATTGCATGTAGGCTGCATGCCTCTTCCCTCTGTTAAAATCGTCATCATGTCCTGCTGCTAATACATCTTGTCGATATCTTTGAGCAACAAGGACAACTTCATCTAGCACAACAAGGTCAAAGTCCTGAAACATAAGCGAATATGATTAAGCTGTATGGATATTATATGCAGTTCTTTCACTTAACAATTTTATACTGATTATCAAAGATATGAATAATTATATTTGAATTTTGGTGTTTAATGCCACTTTCAGCAATATTTCAGCTATATCGTGGCGACCAGTTTTAATGGTGGAAGAAGCCGGAGTACCCGGAGAGAACCCCGTCCCTGGGCAAGCAAATGGTAAACTGTATCACTTGCGGCTGCGAGTCGAATGCACCCTTGTCTGTAATTTACAAAGCTGGGCGCGAACCCACATCGTATCGGTTTGTATGAGTTGTTAGATCAACCGACCTACCTCATTGAGCCACCCGGGCCCCTGAATATTTATTAAACATGTTGAAGAATGAATAAAGAGTAGCCATTGTCAAAGCAGTACATACACACACAAATGTTACCAATTAAATGTATTTGGTCTTCAGTCAAACTCTTATAAGAATATACCATACCCAGAAAGCATTAGGATAAATAAATGGGGAAAAAAACAAAAAACAGACAAAACTGACACCCTAACACAAAAACATGACTGCTCAGTAGATGCACTTTGTGAGTTATGGAGATTCCCTATGTGTATTGAAAGATATTGTAGAATGCTCAGATATTGATTTAAATTGCTTTGTACTGATAACTGTATTCTAAGATGTTTGTATTAAGATATGTATGAAAGTTCAGTGGTAAAGCCTAATGATAAATTAAACTGGACATGTAGAGTAAGAGATATTCTTTTGAAATATGTTTTTTTATAATATCTGGATATCTCAGTATGTCAACCATGTAAATTTCTTTATGTGTGAATTTAAACAAAGAATGAAGGATAACTTTATTAGTGAGTCTCCTAAATGTCATTTATACAGATATATTTTTGACAATAATGTTTTATAATTTTATCTTGATCATCCGGTTAATTATATGTATAAGCCATATATTTGTAAAATGTATATATCAGTGCATAATCTTAATATTGAAACTGGAAGATTCTATGATTTAGATGGTCATGAAAGAGTGTGTAGTATGTGTAACTTAAATGTTGTTGAAGATGAATATCATCATATTCTTCAGTGTGAAAAATATATTGATGTAAGAAGAAATAGTATTGGCTATTGCTGTCATGTTTTAAATTAGTACAATTACTGTATGTACACAATATTAAAGAACTTAACAATCTTGGTAACTATTGGTCTCTAGGCGAATAAATTTGTCATGCTTAGTTTCATTTCATTTCGTATTATTGCATTACACATATACTATCATGCTCCGCTGTTAGTATCATAATTGTATATGTATTTTCACTGATGCATTGAATAATTGTATATTGTATGTATATTTCCCTAAGCAGTATTGCTTTTGAATAAAGAATTTAAATTTGATAAAAAGTGGTGGACTAGTTTCTCTTTTAGTGAAATGGTGCAGTCATGTATTCTAATGTGAATAAAATAGGTACTTCCATCTGCATGTGTAAATAGAAATGACATACTTGAAGCCTCGAATAACAGTTATGTGGGGCTTGATTGCAACACACTGTTTCTGCTTCGGTTGGCATTTCCCTGCAGTGTGTGCATCTGCACCAGGTAAGTGATGGCTCATTGTCGGGCCTGTGATCTGGGTGGTATCCTCCTTGCTCTTGTGTTGACCCGATGAGGACATCGAACACAAACTGTGGATGTTTCTCACACATCCTCCTGATCAGATCGTCCTTGGTCTCCTCTGTCAATGTCGATATGCATTCCTGAAATGATAATTTCAATGTTGGATAACTTATCAAACAGTAATGCACATTGACATTATATCTCGTATGCCAAACTACACATTGTCGACAACAACAGCTTGAAAATACGTGGTCGGGGCATAAAAATTACTTGTTGCCCAATGAAAAAGTGACTTGGAAGTTTTCACCTACAGAAAATCGCTTTTGGTTTTAGTAAAGATTTTATACTGGTTTGGAGCAAAAGCTATTGGAAATTTATACCGGTATTTCATTTGTATGCCACGGCCACTAAGTGACCGGGATATACATGCATAGTGTTACCCATGTCCGTAATTCCGAAATATTTCAGTTGTTACCACTTTTTTTCGCCATGCTTTGAGATATTATTGACTTCATATTTGGTATGTGGGTGTATAATGATAAGTTACGTTTCGTTCCGGTCCAGTGATTTGTTGGCCGAGTTGTGACCCTTGGACTTTGAAATTTGGCCAAATATTTAGTTGTCACCACTTTTTGCGACATGCTTGGAGATATTGACTTGATTTTTGGTATATGAGTGTATAATGATGAGTTACAGATCAAATTTCATTCCGGTCCAATGATCTTTGGCCGAGCTATGGCCCGTCGACTTTGAAATTTGGCCAAATATTTAGTTGTCTCACCACTTTATTTCACTATGATTTGATATATTGACTTGATTTTTTGGTATGCGTGTATAATCATAAGTTACAGATCAACTTTGAAATGCGTTCCG